>JAUIMM010000085.1:3812500-4155000 GCA_031769625.1 Taudactylus pleione
TTGCAAGGAAACACGTGCAGTTAACATTGCTTTGCAAAAAAAGGACTTCACAGGTAAGGATATTGCTGCTAGTAAGATTGCACCTAAATCAACCATTTATTAGATCATCAAGAACTTCAAGGAGAGAGGTTCAATAGTTGTGAAGAAGGCTTCAGGGCGCCCAAGAACGTCCAGCAAACGCCAGGACCGTCTCCTAAAGTTTGTTCAGCTGTGGGACCGGGCCACCACCAGTGCAGAGCTTGCTCAGGAATGGCAGCAGGCAGGTGTGAGTGCGTCTTCACGCACAGTGAGGCGAAGACTTTTGGAGGATGGCCTGTTGTCAAAGAAGCCACTTTTCTCCAGGAAAAACATCCGGGACAGACTGATATTCTGCAATAGGTACAAGGATTGGACTGCTGAGGACTGGGGGTAAAGTTATTTTCTCTGAATCCCCTTTCAGATTGTTTGAGGTATCTGGAAAAATGCTTGTCCGAAGGAAAGGTGAGCGCTACCCATCAGTCCTGTGTCATGCCAACAGTAAAGCATCCTGAGACCGCTCATGTGTGGGGTAGCTTCTCAGGCAAAATTGTGAGTGAGCACACTCACTCCCTTTGCTAAGAACACAGCCATGAATAAAGAATGGTACCAAAACATCCTCCAAGAGCAACTTCTCCTAACCATCCAAGAGCAGTTTGGTGACTTAACATTGCCTTTTCCAGGATCAGACAGGAAGTGACTTTGTTTCCTCTGTCATCCCATTTTTAAAAAAAAAAATTTTTAGATCAATACTAAACGGTATATCTTATTGATGAACTATCCCAGTATAGGTTCTTGTACAATTCATTGTTATTATAGTAACAATTTGGAACAAATCTTTCCGGTGGATTATGATCTAATTAATCTGTTTAAATATTTGATTGATATTGTGTAATGCTTGTTAGGTTTTTATTAATTTGTTCATATAAGTCTCGTTACATTTATGAAATAACACCAATAAGGATATATGTAACCTCGGCGCTTCAAAATGAGATACAAATAGTAAAAGATAAATAACTAATAATAATATAGTGTAGACTCTTTGGTTGTTAGTCCATTTTACTGATCTAGAGAACCACATGGATACTGGAGGCAAAATAGTACTTGGAGACTAAATGGAGTGTGTCTCGGTATCGTCTCTTGCCTGGGGAAATGTCCTGTCCAGAGGTACAGTCTCAGACCGCGGTTGTAACGGCTGCCACATCGGGACGTCCTGTCTGTCAGGAGTGAAGGGGCTGAAGCTCATCACACCTTATAAGGAACACTTGCTACAATTAAATCCAATGTAACAATTTTTTTGGATACAAACCAATACAATATTACTCTTTAATAGCTGGATTCACCATTTTTTAGTTGCTATAGCAATGAAGTTTTGTTGAGGGAAAAATAATAATTTTTTTTCACAAATCCTGTGTTTTATTGTGTGTTTTTTAAATCAGCCAGACGCGGCTGTATTCTATTAAATCAATCAGGGGTATTCAATATGGGAGCGAAAAGTCCGTGCTGGACTTTTCGCTCCACATTGGAGATTTTCCTGGTTTAAAGTATCGGGCGCGCACCCGCTTTATCCCCGTAATCAATGTAAAACCTACGAAAACGGGAACCTGCGAAGTGGGATCTGCAAAAAAAAACAAAATTTATCTGCAATAAATTGTGGGACCCCCCTAAAACTGTAAAAACATGGGATCACTATGGGTACCCCCGTTTTAGCCTGCAAATGAAAGTTGGGGATTTAAATAGCCGCAGCAGGTGTTTTTTTCCCGACATTGAAGAAGTGTTGCAGAAGAGCACTTTGGTTATTTTTTTTTTTGTTTTTTTAAGTGGTCCCATCAAATTTGGGGTACATGAAAATGTGTACTAGCATATTTTTATGTCCCTAAAGTAAGTTTTAAAAAATTCTGCAACTATGCAGAAGCCGCTAATAATCTATTCTAGAAAACACCTGCCGCATACTTGCAGAATAGCCCTGAACCTATTTCCCTATTTTTAAACACTTTTTTTTTTTTTTTCCCATTTTTTTTTTTTTCACCGCAATTTTTAAATTTTTTTTTTGGGGTGTCCCTGTTTTTTTTTTTAAACTTTTTTTTGACAGTTATTTTTAAAATGTCATTCCCAGGGGTGCAGGCTATTTTTTTTTTTTTTAAGCCTGCACCCCTAAACCCCAATTCTGTACTTTTTTTTTCACCACCTATTCAGTGGTGAAAAGATATCCCTGTTTTTTTTCAAAGACTTTTCGAACCTGCGAAAAGTCTTTGAAATTGAATACGGTGTAAAACCAAAACCTGCCAAAATGACGTCATCGGTGCGAAAAACTGTTTTTGCGATGTTTTCGCTCCATATTGTATACCCCTGATAGTCTTGTTGTTTTTATATTTTTCATGAGCTTACACGTGCTTTGTTTGAGAAAATCTATTGCCGGTAAATGTTTTACTGTGTTACGTTGTTATATGCAACAAATATGATTCATATCATCTATTATAATTAAAAGATTGTTTTTTATTCTATTTTTTTCCATTATATTATTTATTTATGGCATTCACTTTTAATGTTTATATTATTATCATTTAAATTGGGCAACCTTTAAGCGCAGTTATATCTTCTCGTTTACATGTATGAGTGATACATGATATACTGTACATCAGAAATCGAAAAAATCCAATTGTACAATTTTCTTTTCAGTCTTAAACGAACAACAGACATGATGTTTGGTGGGAAGCAGGTGGTCGTCTGTGGCTATGGAGAGGTGAGTGCTCTGCACAGACACTTCTTCAAAGCCTATAGAAATTCATTGGTCGTATTCATTTTGTATGTAAATTGTATTCCTAACATAATCTAACAATAGATGAGCTGGTTGTACCATATTGGTTGCCCACATTTCATGTCGTGCCCCAGTCTGATTTGAGATCTTCCTTTAGGTTGGTAAGGGATGTTGTGCAGCTCTCAAAGCAATGGGCTCCATTGTGTACGTGACAGAGATTGATCCAATCTGTGCTCTCCAGGCCTGGTAAGTGTAATGCCTGTGGTCAGGCACTAGGCCTGATTATTGCTGTTCCCTTTTCTTAGTTGTCTCTTGCATACTATGTGGTGTGTAAAGAAAACTACAAATCGATCTTTATGCTCTGTCCTATAGCATGGATGGCTTCAGGCTTGTCAAACTAAACGAGGTCATCAGACAAGTGGATATTGTGATCACATGCACAGGTAAAACAGTTGTGAACAAGTACAGGATTCACCCATTTGTCACCCGTTCCCTTCAAATTAAGATTAATGGACAGAAGATTACAGAGTTATTCTATAACTTGCACACCGATGTAGTAAAGAGTAACATAATACTACAAATAGTGTACTAAGAATTATTTCAACCCATGTTACTCCAACAGGAATAAGTTAGACGGGGATCATATTGGAGATGCTAAACTTGATTATGTATAAAATAGCAATGCTATGCTTCCTATATTCATATATACATATCTGGTGCTTCAGTACTACAGTATGTCATGTTCTTCCTCATATATAATAGATTAATAAAGCAGAGGGCTATCAACATAAGAGGGCACTCCATTTCTAAACAGTTGACCTGAACTAAAATGTTTTATTTCAAATAATGTGTTGCCCTCCTGTGGGTCCTAATAACCGGTTTATGAAGCCTACCAGGTACACTGTCAGGTAAGACTATGGATTCCTCAATAAAGATTATGGTTAATGATCATCTAATAGGGGATTATATCATTGGTTCAATCAAATTATTATTAGTGGTGATCAGTATTTGTATACCAGGTACTCCTCTAATGGTTAAACTGGATGACCTGTCATACATGGCAGTGTATGTAGTAGGAAAGAAAAATGTAGCATCAAAAACATTGTCTTAAAACTGTGATGGAGTGTAAGAATCCATATTAAAGTATTAGTAATGTGTGTATGATCTGTTCAAATATCATACCGGTCATCTAATGTGTTCTAAACCTCTTAGGTAACAAGAATGTGGTGACCAGAGAACAGCTAGATCGTATGAAGAATGGCTGTATTGTCTGTAACATGGGACATTCCAACACTGAGATAGATGTGGTGAGCAGTGCACATGTAATATATCTGGGATGGGGAATTCCCAGATGGTGGGAAACCTAGGCCACAGGCAGTTATTTCTAGTTTCTTTAGTAGTGCCGGATCTGTTAAGGTTTGAAGTTTATTTTTTTCTGGTATTCTCTCTCCAGGCAAGCCTGCGCACTCCTGAGCTGACATGGGAGCGAGTCAGGTCTCAGGTGGACCATGTGATATGGCCAGATGGCAAGAGGATTGTTCTTCTGGCTGAGGTACTAGATTTCATATATGTAGTGTGTGTGTGGTGCCAGAATGCTGCTTTTAGTATATTTGCTTATAGATAATATATATACATACTAATAGCTGTATATACACTACCATTTTACATTTCAGTTTTTTTACTGCAGTCAAGTATGGCTCAAATGACTTCATACCTGTATGGCGTGTAACTGGGTCTCCTCACACTTATACACATACGTTCTGAAAGGTGATTAGTTGCTTTCCCATAGCATGCCCTTGTCCAATTTGTGACCAAGTAGCTTAAAGGATTTAGAAAATGTCAGTTTAGCAGCTAGGTATGTGTAGGTTTAATACTACTGTGACTGATCACATTTCAGCCTTTTGTCCTTCTCATTGTCTTCTATAATTATTCTCACAGGGGCGTCTGCTCAACCTGAGCTGTTCTACTGTCCCCACTTTTGTGCTGTCCATTACTGCAACCACACAGGTCAGTGTTTGGCTACAGGTTGTGTATGTATATCAAACTATTAACCAGTGAAGGTGTGCGAGTCATGACATTTATAACAGGTCATCTAATATTACATCATAACGTTTGTCACCTTTAATACGTTCACTTGTCTGCGTGATGGAGCGGATTCTTTATACATTGGTGAGATTTAGCAAATACCTCTTTTGCAGCGATAAGCTTTGGTCCTGAGTGTTCCTTGCATGCTTTTTGATCCTAGAGAAAGTAGCCATCTGGTATTGATATGCATGTGTGTGGCCTTATTCAGAGTTGGTCGCAAATGTGATTTACTAGAAGTGTCAGAACAAAAGTTGCATTCAGCGTTTGTCGCATACGTAAGTCAGCACTGTGGCTCCCTCTCCTTCTCGTACCTGTGTCGGGTGCACTAGGAATATGACTGAAGTTGTGGCTTCAGTGTGAGTACACATTGCATACATATTATATTAAATGTCTGCCTAGTGCAGATAAGCGCCCAAGTGTTTTGGAGCATCTGAGGTGCTAAGCGAACAAAACGCAAATACAGCTTTTTTTTTTTTAAAAACATGCATAAACGTGGTTGATCTTCCCCAGCAGAGTATAAAGCAGCATACCTTGTGTGAATAGGGTTTTTATTGTAGCGTAATCTGTAAACACAGTTGCTGCTGTTTCACTGTGTTTGCATTAATGGGAGTGGTTTAGTCTTTTGTCCAATCCGCAGCATTCCTGAGTTGTCATGATCAGTTCACCACTTGAACCAAGATTTCTTCCAGTCCCTCCAAGCAGATGTGATTGCATCTTTTACACAGCTATTCTGGCTGCAATCTGCTCTAACATGCCCGCACCGCCCCTTTCTGTACTTTGGCTTCGTATACACACCCACTATAACCCCTAGTCCCAAGACCCTATTCATAAATGCTTGCGTGTCTGGAAAAGACACTCAGGTTGATTAAGCATTGCACGTATGTGCAATGCTGAGCGCAGCTTCCAGATTATTGGGAATCTGTGCGTTCACAGGATCCTTTCTGCGAATGTGCAGAATGGGTCCTGCATGATCGCACGCAGACCCTTCTATGCCTTTGCCTGAGAGGCAGAGGCATTTAAAGGGTGGAGCCGGGACGACCGGCTGTCCCGGAAGCGCCCCATTTGCTGGGAGTGGCAAGGCCAGGGGTTGCTGTTGGCAAGCCGACTAACCTGAGTAAGCTGCGGCTTACTCACCTGGCTGCGATCGCAGATGCAATAGGGGGTGTCAGACACCTCCTGCTGCATTTGCATAGTAGCAAGGATAGAATTGCAAAGCTGCCTGTGTGCAGCTTTGCAATTCTGTCCTAAGCTGAATCAACCCCTCAGTGCGAAGACGTCCATGCAGAAAAAGTGCAAGGTGCGTCCAACAAAAATGTGGAACTTGTGTTTTCATTAAACTATGTATAAGGGCCGTGTTTCACCTTATTTCCCCATCTATGAAGACCGATTAAATGTCAGTCTAACATGTTTTGTCTGCACATTCTCAGGCACTGGCACTAATAGAACTCTATAATGCCCCTGAGGGTCGCTACAAACAGGATGTCTACCTGTTGCCTAAGAAAATGGGTGAGTGTTCTGAGAGACAAGATGAACTGTTCAAGGATCATTATTACAACTAATTTTGCACCATCTTGATGCTTGGTCATTCCTTCTTTGTACCCATCTCTGAATAGTTGGACTTTTTTCTTTTCTCTTCTAAACCATTTAGATGAGTATGTGGCCAGTCTTCATCTTCCTACCTTTGATGCCCACCTGACGGAACTTTCAGATGAGCAGGCTAAATACCTGGGACTCAACAAGAATGGGCCTTTCAAACCAAACTACTACAGGTATATGCTTTGTAACATCACTTGTCCTCTGCAAGGAGCTATTCTATAATGCTTCCACTACCGGTGGTGTGTTTAACTGTTAAATTAAGTTGTTGTAAATTTGTTACAACCAACCATTAGTTAAACCTGACTATTTTCAGTGGATTTATATTTTAAATGTTAACCTTTTATATGCACCTATCAGCCATAACATTAAAGCCACTGGCAGGTAAAGTGAATAACATTTGTCTTGTTACAATGTCACCTGTCACGGGGTGGGATATATTTGGCAGCAAGTGAACAATCTGTTCTTTAAGTCTGTGTTGGAAGCTGGAAAAATGGGCAAGCCTATCGTATATCATGAAAGCATGAAACCCCCAAATAGTAATCAAGTAGTCCGCTGGACTAAAGGCTCATACACACTAGACAATGTGCTGTATGAATGATATTGGTGAAAGATTTCCTTTGAACCTTCTTTAGTGCAGGACAAATGATATTGGGTGTACACTATGAAAAGTGTCTTTAAAGATATCTTTCAGTGAAGTCATCCTGCCACATCTCTAAACAGGCGATTCGCGACGATAACGTTAGATTGGCCTGCATCCACGGACGTCAAAAGACTGGAGCGCGCATCTTGGGTCGCTCACTGTATACACAGTGAACGATATCGTTCAGAAAAATCGTCTAGTGTTTGCGGCTTAAGGATCTGAGCTACTTTGACAAAGGCCTAATTGTGATTGCTAGATAACTGAGTCCGTGCATCTCCACAATGGCAGATATTTTGGGGTGTTCCTGGTATGCAGTGGTCAGTACCTACCAAAAGTGGTTCAAAGAATGACAGGTGAACCAGCTTGGGCGCCCATTTTGCAGTGATGCAAAGGCTAGACTGCAGTGGCGTAACTAGGGCAGGGCGAGCAGGGTGCGTGCCCTGGGCGCCGTGGGACCGGTGGCGCGGGGTGGGCGCCGCCGGCCACCGTACCGGTCCACCCTAGTTAGCCAGTGTAGAGCCGACCGCAGTGTGTGCGGTCAGCGCTACACATTTACACAGGACCGGCGCTAGTCTGCCCAGCGCCGGTCCTGTGCTGCACAGCTGAGCCCCTTCCCTCCCCCTGAGCACTTGCCCAATAGCGCCAGGAGGAGGGTGGCAGGCGGGCTCAAGCTGTGCTAACACACACATCGCCGCCAGTGGTGGCGGAGATGTGTGTGTTAAACAGCAGCCAATGAGTCAGACTCTCATTGGCTGCTGCAGCGCCCACTGCAAGAGCCGGGCTTCCGTGACGTGTCTCCTATAATGCAGAGCGCGCCAGCCCGGGAGGGTTGACGTGCGGATGTTGCGGAGCGTGGATGCAGATAAGTTTTCTTACATTTTTTTTTTTTGATATGTATTGGGAGGGGGGGGTACCTCTACTGGGGGCAGTAATTGAGGGCACCACTGGGGGGCACCTCTACTGGGGGCAGTAATTGGGGGCACCTCTACTGGGGGGAACCTCTATTGGGGGCACTAATTGGGGCGACTACTACTAGGGGCACTATATAAAGGGCACTGCATAGGGGGGGACTGCTACTGGAGGGACTATATAATGGGCACTGCATAAGGGGGGGGGTCTACTACTGGGGGCACTATATAAGGGGCTCACTGCTGGAGGCACAAGGGACACTGCACTTGGGGCACTAAATAGAGAGGACCACTACAAGGGGCACTGGATAGTGGGGCTGCTACTGGGGGGCTGCATAAGGGGGATTACTACTGGGGGCACTGTATAAGGGGAACTAATGGGGGCCTGCATAATGGGGACCACTACTGGGGTCACTGTATAAGGGGAACTAATGGGGGTCTGCATAATGGGGACCACTACTGGGGGCACTGTATAAGGGGAACTAATGGGGAGCTGCACAAGGGGGACCACTACTGGGGGTACTGTATAAGGGGAACTAATGGGGAGTTGCACAAGGGGCACCACTACTGGGGGCCTGCATAAGAGGGACCACTACTGGGGGCACTGCATAGGGCGGACTGTATAAGGAGCACTACAGGGGTTAAGGTGCATATGGAAAAGAATGTTAAGAGTGACGAGAAAGGGTTTGTGTCCTGTTGACACGCCCCATTGTCAAGTGACCCCGCCCCTTGTGACCACGCCCGTATTTTTTGCTTCGGTGCGCGCATATTGGGGGGGAGGGGTGGCTCCATTTTTACATTTGCCCTGGGCTTCAAATACCCTAGTTACGCCACTGCTAGGCTGTCTGGTCTGATACCACAGAAGAGCTACTGTTGCACAAATTCCTGAAAAAAGGTCATGCTGTTTATAATAGAAAGATGCCAGAAACAGTGCATCACAGCTTGCTGCATATGGACCTGCATAGCAGCAGACTGGTCAGTGCCCATGTGACCCCTGTCCACTGTCAAAAGCGCCTCAATAGGCACATTAATGTAAGAACTAGACCATGGAGCGATGTATGAAAGTGGCCTGGTCTGATGAATCACATTATCTTTTACATCATGTGGACGGCCGAGCGCGTCTGCATCATTTTACCTGGGAAAGAGATGGTACAAGGATGTACTATGGAAAGAAGACAAGCCGGTGAAGACTGTGTGATGCTCTGGGCAATGTTCTGCTGGAAAACCTTGTGTACTGGCAATCATCATGTGGATGATATTTTGAAAAGTACCACCTACCTAAACATTGTTGTAGACCTCTTTATGGCAACTTTATTCCATGATGGCGGTGGCCTCTTTCAGCAGGATAATGTGCCCTGCAAAAATTGTTCAAAGGAACAGGACAAAGTGCCAACTTGGCCTCCAAATTCCCCAGATCTCAATCCGATCGAGTATCAGTGGGATGTGCTGAAAAACAAGTCTGAGCCATGTATGCGCCACCTCGCAACTTACAGGCCTGGCCAAAAAGACGATTGGAATCTACCGATAGCTCATTACCAACTTAATCACAGCAACTTGGAACACTGTCCTCTGAAGCGATCAGAGGCTAAAGAAGCCTCGGATTGCTTCAGAGGCTGGCGTTCCCAGTTATGTGATGTGCAGGTGATGTCATGACGACACTTGCGATGAGGGGTCTGCGTGCCTGCTGGATCCAGTTTATCCAGCAGTCAGCAGGAGCCCTGCCATGCCAATGTGGAGACAGGTAAGTACTGCACAGGGGTGTGGATGGGCTGTTCTGCACTGGGAGGGTGAGCTACCGTGTTTCCCCGATAATAAGACCTACCCTGAAAATAAGCCCTACCCTTACTTTTGTAGCCTGGTCTAAAATAAGCCCTACCCCGAAAATAAGACCTACCTTATTCTCTTTTTGAGCTGGGAACGCTGCAGAGACCAGCGTTCCCAGTCATGCAGTGCGCGGGTGACGTCATGACGTCACCCGCGCGCTGAGGATCCTGTGTGGCCGCGCCTGCTGGATCATATTAGATCCAGTCAGCGCGCAAGTGAGAGGGACATCCCGGATGGCGGCGACTCAGGTAAGTACCGTACTTGCACTGCAATAAGGGGGCCTGCATAAAGGACACTGCTACAGGGGGGGGCCTGCATAAGGGGCACTGTTACAGGGGGGGCCTGCATAAGGGGCACTGCTGTCAATGTTAGTTAAAATAAGACCTACCCCGAAAATAAGCCCTATGGTGTTTTTTGGAACCAAAAAAAAAATAAGACAGTGTCTAATTATCGGGGAAACACTGTAGTACTGGGGGCACTGCATAAAGGCACTACTGTGTAGTGTAATGTGAAGAAGATTGTTCTGCTGTGTGGCATAATTTGAATTGAGGATACTATGTGTGATTTCGGTAGGACATACCCAACGCCCCTTGCTGCGAGGTCATACCCCTTTTTGCATACCACGCCTTCTTTTTCAGGCTCCGTAGATCACAAAAGGTTTTTAGCTTTAAAATGAGATCGGAGTCCAAAAGTGTGGCCACCACTTAAGGGGTCTGCTGCTAACATCTTGGTGCCAAATACCACAGGAGATCAGAGTCCATGCCAACTGTCCCGGTCTCCCGGTGGCTCAATCCGCCCCTGTGCACTGACATGAGTGTTTATTTTTGTTTTTTAATAGGCCTGAAAGTCCATTTTTGGGACTACTGTGTATGTGTGTATATATATGTATGTATGTATGTGTGTGTGTGTGTGTGTATATATATATATATATATATATATATATATATATATATATATATATATATATATATATAATTTATTACACACATATATATATACATACAGACATATATATACACACACACACACATATATATATATATGTGTGTATATATATATATGTGTGTGTATATATATATATATATATATATATGTGTGTGTATATATATATGTGTATATATGTATGTTATATAGTGTGTATATATGTATATATTAATATTATATCAGCTTAGCCTTGACATTATCCCAGTACTATTACACCTTTCTCCACTTTGCTAAATGTGAATGGGACTGTTCACTAAAAGAGGTGTGTGAAGTAACTGACGGGGTTGTGGCGAAGCCTTAGTTGGAATTCTGCCCTCAAGTGGCCCTCTACTAACACCTTTGTTTGCATTCATGTTTTGAACCTGCAAGAAAAATTTGTGTGGAGTGTAAAATCAAAGTAACAAGGTAAAACATAATATTATTATATGCTATAATTCAATGTGATCCTCAATATGTCTCTGTTCTCTCTAAGGTATTGAGCTTGCGTGAGTACCACAAGTGTGGCGCTATTGGAAGATGGGGGAATTCTGCTATAAAGAAAAATAAAAATGAAGCCTTTCACAGCCACTCTACGGCCAGCTCTTTTTTTGGAAGATCTGGACTCTCTGCCATATTAGCAAACCACATATTAGGGTATTTATTTCAGAGAAGATGCCTAGAATATACTGCACCTGCTGTCTGTGCTAGTCCACAGGTTGCTGGATTTTGAGGGGCCTGTTCTTATAGGATTGTGACAGGTACTTCCTAGATGTATGCTGTACTTACAGGCTTATAGCAATCCGTTAACAGTGCTCATCCCAGCAGCACACGGGAAGGGGAACAAGTTAACAAGCATGAAACCTGAATTGAAAAGGAATTTATTTTGCATTACATTGCATCTTTATTTCTTCTTTTTAATATTGATTTTCCTGATGGATGCGAAGCGTGGATGTCTAAATGAAAACTGTAAAGTGACATACATTAATTTTATTGTGGATTTTAATAGTGATAATAGATTTTTTTTTCTTTTTTTTTATTAAAGGGGGGGGGGTTGGGTGGTCACATTCCTTCCCCCTTGTGTCTAAAAATGGAGAATATAGTATCATCCGCCTGCCTCTATTAAGCTACTGTGATAGCTCTTAAACATTATCATGACACTAAATACTATTTCAATGAACTGTGACACCTGCTGGTAGCTACTGTACCTAACTGAATTCAATAGGTCTTGCTAAGATCCACACTTGTACGTTTTGCATTACCCCAGGACCCCTAAATGCATTGCTAGCCTATTCCAAAATTTACCCACTAGAATATATACCAGTCTGTGCTACTTTTAATAAACATGAATCAATGAGAGATGGAACTTCGGGTGGTGTGGTCATTCTATTGATTTTATAAAATGGCCCTCCCCTACCTCACTGGAGGTAGCATTGCTATTACAGTAGTGGGACTCCGTCCCCCTCTCCCCTTAGATGTAGTGACTGGGGCTTGGTTGTGCCCTTGGGAGCATGCTTAGCATTCCTGAAGCACTATGCTGCTACTCCACTATGATACCCCTTCAATGAGGCGCACACAAGTCTCAGGTGCCCATGGCAACTGTTTACTGTTTCTATGGTGTGCAAATTAGCAGGGAACTGAATATAGCTTCCAAAACTCCAGCTGTTTGACAGATCCCTAATATCAGGACACTTGGGACGTATGGCTTGCACCCGTAAAGTGTTTCTTGCAAGTCTGGTGGCACAGACCATAATTTTCTTAGAGAATAGATTTGTCCTACAATAATGTTTATAAAGCAAGCTGCATTTTAGGTTTAAAGGTTTAGTGACATGCCACTGATCTCGCAGCGAGCTGGTCCAAAAGCTGCCATGGATTGTTTAGTTATCTTAATTTGTTGCCCTACGTTTTAAGGTTGGGGAATAGAGTGCTGAGTGTGAATACCCAAATGGTGGTATCAGAAAAATCATTGTATGTTCTTCACAATATATCAATATATACCATAGAGGACTAAACTGTTTCATTCCCCCTCTATAGATTAAGTGGCCTTCAGGAATTTATTTTGTACATTAAATAATTTCTGTATAACCTCTCATTGATTCATTGTTTAATGTGGTACTTTTCTAAAGCACAGTGAGCCTGTTACTTCTGCAGTTGTGTACCGCAACAGTCTTAATACTTTTAACTAGAAACATAATGAAGATGAATACAGACTACTTGCTGCTGCTTAAAATTTAATTCCGGTTTGTTTTCGGTACTAATGTACAAGCTTACCAGCCCTTCTAATCACCTGTGTGTATGATCCGGTAGTATGCACTTCTTGCCAAGTCTAAAGCCCCGTACACACTGGACGATGTACTTGAACAATATGAACGATAACTATATCTTTGAACAATATATCGTTGAAATCGTCCAGTGTGTATGCATTTACCGACGAACGATGCGCGCTCCCACAGGTCATTAATGATATCCAGTCGTCTAGACATGTAGTCCAATCTGGAGATATCATTAGCGATGCCATGCTGCCGAATGGTCCCACTGAAATCCCGCCCCCCCACCTTTGTTGCCAGCATCGGCAAGTGTGTGTGCACTTGCCGATGCCGGGCCCACTGCATCAGACATCGCTCCATAGACACATCGTACATCGTGTAAGGGGCCTTACTTAAAGCTGCTAATTTTTACAGAGTGGTTCAAGATACCACTTGATTCACCATGTACATTAATTAAATTAGACTATTTTGACACTTTTCCTCATGTAAATTCTTATTATCTTCCTATCAGCAGCCCAATGACTGAGCCACCCTCACTATAGGGTCTCTTCACATTCCCTGTTAAAGCTGTGAATTCCTTCTTACCTGCTCCAGAGCGCAGCCAATAAAAGCTCCCAGTTGTCAGTGGTTTTTAAAAGTCACTTCAATTTTAGACTGGATATCTTGAATTTATCCCCAAAGTTTTAAATCCGATATAAATTCAGTGGATTGTCATCTATATTGAATTTGATGATTCTATTTTCTGACTACTTTAATTTTTATTTTAATATGTATATAGATATAGTAATTTTGTTCCTTTTACTGCATATTGCGGTATTCTGCTGCTATGTAACCACAGAATCTCAGACTGTGTTGTGATCTTGTGCTATACAAAGACTATTGCCACAGTGTGTGTATGTGTATATACAATAATACAGAGCCCTGCTGTATATAGCTGTCGTATATACATATATATAGACTTGTGTACGTTATCTTTTCTCTGAAAACCTGCTAGAAGGGTAAGGTATGAATTTGCCATTTCTGGATGAAATCATTCATTGAAACATTGCTTTTTCTCTATATTCCTGCCACACTGTGGTTGGCGGGCAGAGCTGTTGTAAAAGCACACTGTTTGTCACTGTCAATCTTTTGAAGCAGCAATTTTTGTTTGTGTACCAATGACCTTTTACACAATAGAGGCAGACAATTTCTTGTTGGATCCAATATTCATGATCATGCAGCATCTGAATTCAGAGGCATGAGGCACCCCGTGCCTAATTGATGCCACTAGTTGTTGGTGAACCCAAAGGGTGGATGTTGGTGCAGCCCAGAAAATGCTTGCCTCTACTGTATACAAATTACTCTTTTTAAGTTGAATTTGTTTAAAGAAATGAATCCCAGGGCCCTGTATTCTTGACTTATGTTCTATTACTGTAACAGCTCAATCTTTTCTTAATCAGCAAAGTCTTGTTTCAATGTCTAAATACGTGCTACATAGCTAACAATTGAGATTTCCAGACTAGCAGGAAATACAGGATACCAGCTAAAATGTTATTTTGAAGAAAACTCCTTTGGGCATTGATGAATATAGTATATATCCATGCTGCTGGTTGAGCCTGCAATGCACAATCCAATGTAGCCTACATACCAGCAGCAGAGGTCTTGGTCAGTCTGTATTTGTCATCCTGTACTGCAGTATGGAAATGCAGTGTTCAGAACAGCATTTTCCAAGAGTCTTACATTTTTAACGTATGAGTGATTGTATTAGATCAGCAATAAGAAATCTGTAATCTTAAACATGAATAAAATGCTGTAAAATAAAAGGTGTGTTTTTTTTTTTGTGGGCTCCCTCCCCTTAAAATAAAGCTGCAAAATTTGATTTGCCCATTTCGTCAAGAAAAACTGTGACTATAGGCAGCTGTTGGGCTTCTCCTGACATGGTCCGTGCTGCCTGCCTAATTCCCTGGGTATTTAAAAAGGAATTTGTGGGGATGGGCGGGGTCATGCTCCATTAAGATACTAGGGCCCATTGAGAGGGGCGTAAAATATTTGTATCGTGACACATGGCACTGGGGAAGAAGGGCAGCAAATAAGCCACTTCTCTCCAGGAAAAACATCAGGTACAGACTGATATTCTGCAAAAGGTACAGGGATTGGACTGCTGAGGACTGGGGTAAAATTATTTTCTCTGAATCCCCTTTCAGATTGTTTGGGGCATCTGGGAAAATGCTTGCCCGGAGAAGGAAAGGTGAGCGCTACCATCAGTCCTGTGTCATGCCAACACTAAAGCATCCTGAGACCATTTATTTGTGGGGTTGTTTCTAAGCCAAGGGAGTGGGCTCACTGACAATTTTGCCTAAGAACACAGCCATGAATAATGAATGGTACCAAAACATCCTCCAAGTGCAACTTCTCCCAACCATCCAAGAACAGTTTGGTGATGAACAATGCCTTTTCCAGCATGATGGAGCACCTTGCCATAAGGCAAAAGTGATAACTAAGTGGCTTGGTGAAACAAACATCAAAATTTTGGGTCCATGGCCAGGAAACTCCCCAGACCTTAATCCCATGGAGAACTTGTGGTCAATCGTCAAGAGGCGGGTGGACAAACAAAAACTCACAAATTCTGACAAACTCCAAGCATTGATTAGGCAAGAATGGGCGGCCATCAGTCAGTATGTGGCCCAGAATTTGATTGAATTGCAGAGGTCTTGAAAAAGGGTCAAAAGTGCAAATATTGACTCTTTGCATAAACTTAATGAAATTGTCAATAAAAGTATTTGACACTTATGAAATGCTTGTAATTTTACTTCAGTATTCCATAGTAACATCTGATAAAAAGGTCTAAAATACTGAAGCAGCAAACTTTGTGAAAACCAATACTTGTGTCATTCTCAAAACTTTTGGCCATGGCTGTACAGTAAAAAAAAAAGAATGCACACGCGCAAAGCTAATCACATTTGTACAAAGAGAACACAGCATCTGAGATTAAAACACTATAAAGTGGAGCACCTATACAACCCACTATACACAGTCATGGTGCCTGGAGAAAGCCCATGATACACTAAATATTTTCACCCAAAAGTGGCATGGTCAACATGTGAGGGCAAATTATAGTGAAAAAATATGAACAATCCTAAATATTTAGCTGGAAAATACATGCAGGATTTTATTCATTGTTTTAATTGGTTTTATATTTAACATGTTTTGAGTGAGATCTATATACTGTAGAGATATTATAGGGCGTATTTATCAAGCAATTCTGTCCTTAAGATACAGAAACTGCAACAATTTTAAGGGCAGAATTAAGTGTCGCCGATATATAACATATCGGAAATGGGTTGGCTACGAATACTGACATCGGCATCCTGACGTCTACAGCTAACATCTTTCCCGTAGCCTAACCCTATCCCTCCAAACCGCAGCATTACTCTGACAGGGACAGCTCTTCCGATGAGAGATGCAGTTACATGCATCACGGCATTTTTGCGATAAGAGGCTTCTATATGTAATGCCATTTAACAGGCAGATGCTAGGTGTAGCCTAATGGGCACGAGCACTGGAAAAGTACGCTTTTCAGAGCATGTGGGCATTGGGGTTGATGAGAGGAATAGGGCGAAACAGGAAAAATAATGGGGGAGGCGGGAAGAATAGGGGGAGATCAGTGGAGGGAGGTATAGGGGGAGGGAAGGAATAGCAGGAAGAATAGCGGGAGACCGGAGGTATAGGAAAAAAATAGGGAGAGTTCTGGAATAGGCAAAAGAATAGGGGGGAGACATCCAGAATAAGGTGAGATGGGGGATAGGTGGGGAAACAGAATACTAGTCATAATATTGTAATACACAGAACAAACAAAAACTATATTTGGTAGGGGCAAATCTAAAGAATGTCTGAGTGTCCCCTGCGCCTCTGTCTTCTGATGTACTAAATGAATCCCACACTGATGCTCCTTGTCCTACCTCATTATTCGTGTATTCCAGGCAGCTGTATCAGAGGCATCCCTTCTGCACTCCCCATCTTAACATTCTGCTTCAGAGCTTGCTCCACTGCCGTATTAGGAAGGATAACGCACTCCATGCAGTTGCAGGAAGGTAACTGCACAACATAAAAGGAAGATTTTCAGAGACAGATGGTGGTCGTTCATACACACTGAACGACCATCTGCAGATAGATCTGTTCAGTGTGTACCCAGCTTAGCATTGGCATATCTATAATGGGTGCAGGGTGTGCGATGCACATGGACCCCTAGGTCCAGGGGGCCCAACACCATGCACTTATATACTATACTTACCTGTCCACCAGCGCTGCAGAAATCTTTCTTTGCCGTAACTAATGTCTGGGAGAGACCACAATATATTACACAGGATAAGTAACAGCAGTCTGAGGATGGGGCAAGAACCAAAAACTAATAAGTTGCTCACAGTGGAGTGAATTATTTTTGCCACTGCACATTTGTCAATACTGCAATGCACATGTGCGGCGATGGACTGGCGTCAGTGGTTGCAGAGAGTATTTTTTGCAAAGTGAGCGACAGGTAGTCAGTGTTTGGTGGAGGTAATGCATAAGGGGGGCATCCACTACACGAATTTAACAGGCGATTGAACGATAATGACATTGTTATCGTTCAATCGTTTAAAAATCGTTTATAAATTGTGCAGTGTTTGGTTGTTAACGATCAACGATGCACGGTCCCGCTGGTCGTTTGATCGTCTCGTCAGTCGACTGAACATGCAGGTCAATTTCACTTGATTTATTAAAGATAGTTTGCAAATCGTTCAGACTGAAAGATAAAATTTCAAGGGAAAATTGTTTAGAGATTGGACAGGGAGTAGATCGTCTAGTCATGCCCCCCTATAGTTAGATAAACACAGGTGTGTCAGGACTGGTTTCAGGGTGTGCTCTAGTGAGACACTGCAAATTTGTTCGAAGCTGCAGATGTCCCCATGTCTTAGGGGAGCGGCTTGGTCTGTGGCGTCATAGGCTTACTCGGAAGTTTGATGTGCGATGGATGTTCCCACTTTTGTGTGTGAGTGGCAGAGGCTGGAATTGGGCGTCTCAGTGCAGAAGACTGCAGCTGATTCATTAGTATATTTTTGCACGTCCGCTGCATGCTGAATCGAGGTCGCAATGGGATTTGTGTCAAGATCAGCACTATCTTGAGCTTGCGTGACATGGGGCTGACAGCAGACCCTCCAACATGACCCGTTCCATTAGGTACAAAATGCTCTGCTCCTGGAATTCCTTCTTAATTGATGATTGCAGCCACCTGTAGTGAAACACCTGTCTCATCTATTACCTAGCTCAACACAGGTGATTGCAATCATTAATTAGGTGGAAAGTCCAGGAGCAGAGCATTTTGTAGCTGATGGGAGGGGTCATGTTGGAGGGTAGGAGACAGTTGATACAAAAAACAAACTACCACCTGGTTTGTCTACAGCAGTGATTCTCAAACTCTGTCCTAAGGACCCAACACAGGTCATGTTTTGCAGGTCACCTAGCAGGTGCACAGGTGTATTCATTACTCACTGACACATTTTAAAAGATCCACAGGTGGAGCTAATTATTTCACTTGTGATCTGTGAGACCTGGAAAAAATGCACGAGTTTGAGAACCTGTGGTCTACAGAAATAATTACACCCCGCCATTAAGTTGTCTGCCACCACTTAAGGGGTCTGATTCGGATGTGGACACAGTGTTAATGCTGCACGCATGTAGCCGATGTTTTCAGTCTGCACATGCGTCCGAGTTGCACTATGCATGAGTCCCGAAGGTTACCGTTGGGTGCTGCAGAACAAATTTGGATACAGAGAGGAAATTTCAGTGGACGTTTCTGGGTGTCTGGTTAACCAGACGCGGGTGTGTTGCTGTGAGCAATTGCCTCTATTGCACAGATACCAGCGGCCATGTTCATAGAGAGATTCTGTACCCCCACAGGGGTGGTGCAATCTCTGATGGTGTGCCTTAATGCGCACAGTGGTGGACTAGTGCCACAGTGGGTGAATCCCATCAACAGCGGCATTAGCATAAAGATGCACTAGCGGCTGCAATAGAGTGCACCTCTGAATCAGGCCCATGGTTTATTGAGGAGCTGCTTACTCCAAATAGGGAAGCCTTAAGTTGTCCCTACAATTACAATTGAGGGCCGAATTCAATTAGCCGCAAAAAGCGTGATGACTTCACCTTCGCCTGTTTGGACACTATATTTTCGCCATGCGCGTCCCTGCTTTTTGCCATATTCAATCAGGGGTGTATCTTGGGGTCCGAGCGCCCCTGGCAAAATAAGGGACTAGCGCCCCCCTCCAATGCTTCTACTTAAAATAAAATAACACACACTGGGGGTAGTTTAATTCAGACACCTGTAGAAATAGGGAGAATATTTTTTTTTCTCTTTTTAATATATATATATATATATATATATTCTTTTACAGAACTTTATTGCAAACCACTATTTACTAATGCCAAAATACACAGGAAAAGCTTGAAAACTTAGCATCAAAAACAAACATGCATTATGGGTAAAATAATTTACATATATTCAAATTGGACTGTACACTGCATTATGCTTTTTTAACTCTGCTATATAATTTACTGGTAAAACCGCCCACATGGGTCCATTGCTATCTCACACACAAAATAAAAACAACCCATAAGGTTTATATCTTAATCCTGACACCTGAGTATCCACAATCTATAAAGATCATGGTCAATTCCCCATACTGAGGAAAAGATAAATGTATTAGTACTTACACTGGGGGTAGTTCAATTTACACGCCTATAGAAATAGGGAGACAATATATATATATATATACTTTTTTTTATATATATATATTTTTATATTTTTTCAGTTATAACACTTACTACATGCAAGCACTGTTTATTAATTTCTATATGTCAACAACACAGGAAAAGAGGGAATCAATAACAAACAAGGTGCATTGTGGGCAAGATAATTTGCATATATATATATATATATATATATATATATATATATCTATCTATCTATATCTTGCGAATAGACCATTGTGGTTGATGTGGTGCTTACACTCTTTTCCTGCAAGGTTGACATATGGGAATTAGTGAGTGGTGATTGGTATGTAGTGGGTATTGTGGGAGAAGAGATATATTAGAAAAAAAAAATAATTAGTCTCTAATTTTAAATGTTTCTGATATAAAGGGACATATAAGAAGCCTGATACACATTAACAATCAATGGAGGACACTGATAAGAGCAGAGGAGACAGAAGGAGACCAGGGATCATTTACTAATGACAGCTGTCTGCGGCACACTGTGCAGAGCAAACAGGAGACCAGTGATCATTTGTTAATTATGTCGGGCCATCCAGGCCAATAGGAAAATATGCCCCTGTATTCAATTCCAAAACAGGCGAAAATCTGGATAGGAGAATGTAGTGAATAGTGAAACTAGTGAAAAGGACAGTATATTTTGGGGGAAATCAGTCTGTACCTTATAAAAAGCCCAACTGACCCTGTGAATCAATATAAAAAGAGTATTAATAGCTCTTTTAAAAGGTATTTAGTGATCTTATAGTGAGTGCAAATATGCATATGTGTGGAAAAATTACATAAAGCAATGTTTTTTGAGAAAAAAAAGTACTGTAGTTAAGTTTGGGGTACATGTAAATGGGTACTAGTATATTTTGGTGTGTGTAAAGTGAAGATCTAAAAAATACACCTGCTGCAGCCTCCTGCAATCCTAAAAACACCTGTATCTACCTTTTAGAACCCCAAAATACCAGGCCCATTACTTTTTACCCATTTTCCAACTCTTTTTAAATTTTTGCCACAAAAAGGACGTGTCTTTTTGGGGTGAACTAAGAGTTTTTTTTTTTCTTGCCTAATTAGTCATTAGGGGGGTGTCCAAAGGGTTCTGAACCAAGTCCCCACATTTGTACCCCAAAATATGGATTTGCACTTCTTTTCTCCTGCCTTTTGCTGGAAAAACATTTTTGCCTGTTTTTGCTTATGGAGTTTTCGTCCTGGAATTGAATATGGAGATACTATGAAAACAGGCGAAAATCGATCGTGGCTTTTCGCCTCTAATTGTATACTGAGTCACAGTTATCATTATCCATATAATAACCTGTAGCAAGAAGGGCGTGTATAAGACCCCATAATTTTACCAATATCTGACTGTTGGATCATTTACTGGCTTCCCCCTCACATGGAATCTTGACAGACAAATAATTCAACCTGCAGCTGGACAGATACACATCAAGGGTCATTTGCAGGCCATCATGCTGGTAATCAAAAGATTTAGGCCAGTATTCAATTGTCGGCGAAAAGTTCCGGACTTTTCGAATGCCGGAGATTTTGCCGTCATCGCTAGTTTTGCCTCCGAAAAAGTATCGCGCTTGTCCACGCTATTCGCCCTATTCAATTGCAAAGGACGCGAGAACATGTCCCGGCGAAACTCAAATCGGCGAGAAGTCCTGTCAGATTTGAGAAAATCAGCCTGAGACCCCCCAAAAGATGTACTGACATGGCGGATCATTATGGATACCCCCGAATAGCCCTGCTGAAGGTATTTGGGGTACTTAAATGCTCTCAATAGGTGCTATTTAACATATTTGCATATGGTTGAAGAAAAGCATGTAGCAATATTTTTTCATCAGAAAAACTAGTCCCAGCAAATTTGGGGTACCTGAAAATGGGGGCTAGCATATTTAAAAGTTGCTAAAGTGAAGTTTTAAAAATCATGGAAAAATCACCTGCCGCAAACACCTGCAAAGAAAACACCTGGGGCATACTTGGGGACCCCCCTGGGGTCTATTTCACTAGTTTTTATGTTTGTCCCCCAACTTTACATTTTTTTTTGCCCCCAAAATGAAATTACTTTTTGTGGGAGTACTAATGGATTTCTTTTACTTTTTTTTTCTAACGCAGTTTACCTTTGGAGGACTGTCCTAACACTGCATGGTGGTTCCCGCAACTTTGCACCCCAAAACTGCACTTTTTTCCGTCTACATTCAGAGTGCAATGACTTTCTGCTTAGGCGAAAAGTCATTGCAATTGAAATGGGCAGAAAGTTTCCAACAGGCGAAATTACGTCATCAGTGAAAACTTTTCGCCGGCAATTGATTACGGCCCTTAGTTTAATAAACACAAAGGGTTACATGTTGCATCTCGTGATATGTAACATAATCACGACACAAAACATTAAAACCATACATGTTGGAAGAGTTGAAATACACCTACATACAGCTCTGCATGTGTTAGTGCTTAAACACAGTGGTGGATTTTACCTGTAGGCTGCCGCAGAGGTACAATTTTTGTCAAATTCATACCACTGTCTCCCAAAATTGCCCTAATACTTGGGTTTTAAGTGCCGGGTCGTTTTGCCAGTTCCAGCCTGAACCCCCTTGCAGACAGTAAAAACCAGGGTCCAAGTCGCGGGAATATTGACCCGGGTTGACCCTTTCAGACAGAAAAAGGACCTGTGTTGATCAGCAAATTACCGGGTACAAATATTTGACCCGATAATTTGGTTTTCTGTCTGAAAGGGGTATTAGAAAGCGTTTTGTTGGTTAATCTATGCTATAGTTTCCAGTGATTTAAAATATCTTGATATTTGCAGGATGTTTTCAAGGGGGTACCTGTAAATAATAAGAATCCCCAGCATTTATGTACTGGGGACAGCAGCAGCTATCAGAGCAGCACGAGCAATCTATACCAAATGAGGTAATAAAAGCAACTATCTGATTGGTTGATATCGTTTAACTTAAGCTCCATTAATAAATAACCATCTGCTTCCCTATGATATGTTTAAGCATGACGCCCTGCCCGTTGTGTGTTAGTAACACTAAAAGTACTCTACATGGCTTAGTGCTCCGTCCCCATCTATGCTGTACACGGGGTGTGTTTCCGGGCACGTTTCCTGGCACAGGATGTCACTGTCAGTCACACTGACCCCCAATCTGAGTGTGAGGGGCTGGTTACTTGCTGCTCGCACCTCGCTCAGCTCACCCGGGCCAGAGACCCCTCGCACTTACCTTACTTTTGTCCAATGGTTAGAAAGAAAAACATGTTTCCACCCCGCCCCGCTCTCTTGCGCCTATCCGCCAGCGAGCAGCGCTCCCCGCCCCTGTCAGCACGTGTGTCACACACAGAGCCGGGGGGTGACAGGTGCGGGCGGCGGCATGGTGGAGCCTGGGAGCAGCAGGAACAGGAGGAGGGAGTCCGAGGTGAGAGAGGGGCAGAATCGGGAGACCGTGGGGGTCGCTGAGTAGAAGAAGTTGTAGGAGAAGTACTCTGGTGGGCACCTGCAGGAATGCATGGAGGTTGCCTGACGGGGCAATGGGAAGGACTGGAACACTGCACTTAGTAGTTTATTATCAAGGTTAATGGTGGGTGTGCCTAAGAGGCAGTTTAGGTCACATTACATGTTGTAATTAGTAAGGAATGTTGGAGCTTGTAGTTCCACAGCAGGTGTAATGCTGCATGTTGCCTAACTCAGGTCCAAAGGTGCCTACATAAAATGTTTCTTTATGCAGTGCAGTTACATATATTTCCATGTGGGCCTAGTGGTTTCTGTGAGTGAACAGCACTGCACCCCTCTCCTCATGCTGTGTAATCTGTTATTCTTTGGTACCTTAAAATGTACATAAGCGGAAATAGTGCAAACAAAGCTAGAAAAAAGTGTAGTAAGTGGGATACATGTAACCATTGCTGCATATGCAGTTATGATACCCTCAAAATGGGCGTATTAAGAGAGGAGGGGGCCCCTTGTGCACTCTAGATCCGGGGCCCCCTCCTCTATCCCCAGTGGCCAGCTGTGCACTGAGTGCAGCAGTAGACTCCTGACACTAGTCTGTGCCAAGAGTCTACTGCGCATGCGTAGGTCACCGGGGAAATGGCCTCCGCGGCCATTATTCAGGCAATTTATACAGCGTAGCTACCGCCAACGTGGGGACTCTGGAGAGGTAAGTATTAAAAATATGGGTGCGGTGTGGGCCCGCACACCCTGCACCATTATAGATTCAACCCTGTCACAAAAGCAGCGCTGGCTGAACCCAAAGGTCTGGTGCTCTTGTGGGCAGAGGGGGGCATAAATCAGTGCTTCTCAAACACAATGCATGTTTTCAGGGCTACCAAGAGCTAGCCCGGGTGAAGGGGGTGTGGCCTAATTGTGGAAGGTGTGGCTACGCCCCCTTAAGAAAAGAGAGAAAAAAAAAACACCTTTGTTGCAGCGCTGGGGAGGGGGTGCAATCAGGATGATCGCTTTCCCCCACAGGCATAGGAGTATGCTGCTGCAAGTAGTCCCCCTTTGCAGCCCAGCACACAGCAGCATGTGCTGGGCAGCTCAGCTGACAGGGAGGAGGGGGGCGGCGTTGGACCCTGGCCTCCGCAAGCCCCTCCAGCAAGCCCGGGTAATAAGTAATCGCCCCCCCCCCTTCTTTGCGCCCCTGCATGTTTTCCATATGTCCTTGCTGGAGCCAGGTGTATTCATTACTGGCTGACTTTAAAAGATACACCGGTGGTTGCAATTATTTCACTTGCAATACTGTGAGACCTGCAAAACATGCTCTGTTTGTGTGTCCTGAGTAGCATTAGTATAAGCAAGTGAAGGAGGATGGCCCTGCTTGTGTGTTTACAATCTAAAGCAGGCATGTCAAACTCAAAATACTAACCGGGAAGAATATTCAAGGTCTTAAGAGTGTGTGGGCTGCAACAAAAAAAAAAAAAAAGTCTTATATGCAATTTTGAAAGGTTTATTAATAAAAACCAATTCAGTGCCCCCTGTAGTAGTGCTCCTTATGCAATGCCCCCTGAATTTGTGCCCATTATGCAATGCTTCTTATGCAGTGCCCTAGTAGTGCCCATTATGCAATGCCCCAGTAGTGCCCCCAGTAATGTCCTTAGTCGTGACCCTTATACAGAGCCCCCAGTAATGTCCTTAGTAGTGCCCCCAGTAATTAATGCCCCTTATGCAGAGCCCCCAGTAATACCCCTTATGCTGTGTCCCCTCCCAGTTTAGAACAGACCCCACTCACCTGTGCAGTACTTACCTTTATTCACGATGGCCGCTGGGCAACGCTTCAGTCCACGCCGTCTTCACTCCCACCATCCCGCGTAGACGCGCTTCAGAGACCAGCGTTGCCAGCTTTAACTAAAGTAAACACTGGCCGATCGGAGCTCAGCTCCGATCGTCACAGGTGTGTGGGCTGCATATTATATATATGTGGATCCACACTGTTGGGCTGCATAAAATGTTTATGTGGGCTGCATGTTTGACATGCCTGCTCTAAAGACAGGGGTGACATGGGGGAGAGGCAGTAAGTTTGGCTGAGAGTTGGAAGTCTTTCATAAAGAAGTGGATTAATCATTACATGTAAACTCACAGCCTTTTTAAACTACATTGCTGTGATATGTTGAGCATGTTCTAACAATTTTCTAGGAACATATTTGTGCTGGTTAGATGCATCTAACTATGAGCCGTATCCAATTTTAGCGGACCCGCAATACTTTTTCGCCTACATCGAGTGTTTTGTAGGCGGAAAAGTATTGTGTGCGTGCCCACTTTACCCCGTATTCAATTTGAAAGTACGCAAAAACGGGACCCGGCGTAACTTAAACAGGCGGAAAGTACTGTCAGATTTGGGGAAATCAGCCTGACACCCCCCAAAAGATGCTCTGACAGGGGGGTTAGCTATGGTTACCCCCGACTTGGTTTGCTGAAGGTATTTGGTGTTTTTAAACGGGCTCAATAGCTGCTTAATAGCGTTTTTGTACAAGTGGTGAAGAATAGTATTCAGGTGTTTTTTTTGCAGAATATAACTTATCCCAGCAAATTTTGGTACTTGAAAATGGGGGCCAGCATATTTAAAAGTTGCTAAAGTTAAGTTGAAAAAATCGTGAAAACTCCACCTGCCGCAAGCCCCTGCAATCAAAAAAACACTTGGGGCAGCCCCTAAAGCTTAATTAAATCATTTTAGTTTTACTACTAGGGCGTTCAGTAGCAGACTGTCCGTGGGACGTCTGCGCTGCCACTCCATCACCCCTCCAGTGCCGCAACGCCAGTACTGATCTGGGGATCTCGGCGGTTGTTCCGGGGGTCAGCGCTAGCCAGGGCCCCCGGAGAGGACCCAGACTGCACCAGGACATCAGGGACAGGTAAGGCGGGTTACCGCTACATGTTATAGCAGTCGATACCTCTGGTCTCAGGGGACAGACCGGTGGTGCTGATTGTGGACACAGGCTTCGGCCATCGCGTTCCACTGGACCACCAGGGACTTATTAGTGCAGGAAACCAGTGTCCCAGGGATTAATAACCGGCCAGGGGAGACAGCTTCCCTGTTCAAGCGGCTCCTCAGCTCAGCGCGCCTTTCCACTGGGGTCTAGCTTCCCCGAGTTGCTCTCCTCCTCCGGACATGCCCCCCCCTGAGCACTCCGGCGGCCATTTTCTCTGGTGCAGTCGCAGTTCTCCCAGGACAGCGTGGTCCGGTCCCCCTGCATACCTCTCACCAGGGATAGCGTACTCTCCCCAGCGCTATTTCCTACCAGACACTGTGTCTGTGTAGATCAGTATAGTGCCGCTTTGCAGCGTCTTTCCTGCATTGTATGTGACTTGCGCTAGCACTATCTGTCTGTATCTTTTTTTGTATCCGTCAGCTTATGGCTATAACCTTTCTCTCATTCTTCCCTAATTCAGGTGGTGGTTCATGCTGATATATTCGATATTGCTGAGGTCTGTCACATACTGTTGTGTGCTGCACTGTGCCATATCTTGGCAACGGGTTCATGCAGCTTGCATAAGACAGGACCAGTATATTGCTCCCTGTTAGTATCTATACATACTAGTGGTTGCTTTGTACACAGTGCGCTATTGTGCGTCATTTACCCTGCAGACATGTCTAACAAGGGTGATGGACACATGCCTGTACTTCTGTCCCAAACTTGCAGACTATGTACTACTGTTTTCAGTTTTGAGAATGTGGTTCGGGTTGGGTTATGTATGAGATGTTATAACTCGCCATGTGTCCCGACCGCCTGGCCGTCCCAACTGTTGTTCCTCCTATGGGGGTACCACAGCAGCCCGTTCCTCACTCACAGGGACTACCACTGATTGTGCAGACCCTTCCTGTGCCACAGCAGGCGGTCATTCCCACAGTGGGATTATTACAGGGTGGACCTCTACCATGTGTGGATGTGTTCTCAACCTCAGTCTGGCTATGACCTCTACGGCCATTCAGACCATGTTGCAGAGTGAGAAACCTGTAAGACCAGCTAAGCGCCCTGTGTTGTCATCTCAATCCACACAGCATGACGGAGAGGTGTCTGATGCCTCTAACCCTGACTCCCCTCGGCAAGAGCCCAAGTCCAGAATTAATATTCCTGCCTTGGTGCGTGCGGTCAGATCTGCATTGGTTATAGAGGATGACGAACCAGCCCCTAAATCAGAACACCCTCTATTTAAACAGATAAAGGTGTCTTCAGCAGTATTCCTTCTATCAGATCAGCTGGTGGATCACATGGCTGAGGCCTGGCTATCGCCTGGTAAGAGGTGTCAACCTCAGAAACGTTTGACCTCATGTTACATATTTCCTGAGGCTCATTGTAAGAAGTGAAAATCACCCCCTGCGGTGGATTCACTCGTTACACAATTAATTAAAAGTGCAACTTTGCCTATATTATTTATTCATCTATGTTGTAAGGGTTTGACTACCCCTTTTTTTCATAGCCACTGGGAACAGCACAACATCCCAGCGCCAGTAAACAACCTTTCTTGGTACTTGAACACTCGCAACGTTGCCTATGCCTTCCATTTCTTCCTTAGAGGATCCTACGGATAGGAAGGTGGAAACTTTCCTAAAGTCTATATACTCTTTCAGGAGCTGTTGCCCGGCCGTCCATGGCTATCTCCTGGGTAGCTATGGCTATAGAGGGTTGGGCTGATACACTTGAGGACTCCTTGGAAGTTCCAGAGAATCAGCTGCCACTGGTCGGCCATATTAGGGATGCGGCTGCATATATCAGTGAGGTCGCTCTGGATGCTAGTCTACTGACATCTAGGGTCTTGGCTGCGGCCGTGTCGGCTCGCCGTTTCCTGTGGCTACGCTATTGGAGCGCGGATGACGATTCTAAGAAAGGCCTGGAGACCTTACCCTATAACAGGGAAATTTTGTTTGGTCCAGACCTGGACAAGATTGTTGACACGTTGGCCAAATCTAAATTGGCATTTCTGCCCTCAGCATCTACTCCTGCAAAGTCTCAAAGCTCCTCCTTTCGGTCCTTTCGTATCCAGGGAAAATCCAAAGGGCAGTCTTTCCCTAGGCAGTCCTCTACCATGCCTAAGAAACAGGCCTGGAGCACAAGATTCCCAGCCTTCAAACTGGAGGATAAACCCGCAACCCGACAGGGCAGGTCTCCCTCGGGGGGACCCCAGAGTGGGAGGCCAACTTCAGTTCGCCCAGTGCTGGTGTCAAGCCACCAAGGATGCTTTGGTAAGAGAAGTGGTCTCTCAGAGGTACGCCCTCTCACTCCCCACCAATTTTTCTGCACAGGTGTCTACCACCTGCAACTGCTAGTTGCTTGTCTACAAGCACACGGGTGGTTAATCAATTGGAAAAAGTCCTCCCTAATTCCCCCATAGAGGATGGTTCATTTGGGTGCCCTTCTGTACTCTAACCAGCAGAGAATCTTTCTAACTCCAGAAAAGATCTCCAAGCTGCAGCTGTGGGTACACCGATGTCTCCGCAGTCGCCGGGTGTCAGTCAACTCGGCGATGCAGGTTCTGGGATCCATGGTGTCCACATTCGACATGGTGGAATATGCTCCGTTCCATTCCAGGCCCCTGCAGGGGCTGATCCCCCTCCAGGTGGAACGGATTACCTCACCGATCAAAGCTCAGACGATGGTACTCTCTCCGGAGGTGTGTCTGTCCCTCTCTTGGTGGCTACAGATATCTCATCTAACCAAGGGTCGCCCCTTTTGGATCCCGGGACTGGATACTCCTAACAGCGGACAGCAGTCTCCGGGGATGGGGCGCAGTGACCGGTCCACACTCCTTTCAGGGCTGGTGGACAAACGGTAGAGGCATCCCTGCCATCAACATATTGGAAATTCGAACTGTGTACACGGCCCTCTTGATGGCAAAGCACATTCTTTACGGAAAGCCAGTGCAGGTTCAGACCGACAAGGCTTACATCAACTATCAAGGAGGCACTCAAAGTCGGACAGCATTGACCGAAGTGTCAAGCATTCTGACATGGGCAGAATCTCATCTACTGGCCATTTCGGCAGTGTTCAATCCAGGAGTTCTCAATTGGGAAACGGAATTCCTCAGCAGTCATGACGTGCATCCAGGGGAATGGTCTCTTCACCTAGAGGTATTTCGACTTCTAGTGGACAAATGGGGTCTACCAGAGGTGGACCTCTTGGCCTCCCGACACAATCACAAGTTACCAGTGTACGAGTCCAGAACAAGAGATGCCGAAGCCAGCCTAGTGGATGCTCTGTCAGTGAAATGGACCTTCCGGTTTGTGTACCTATTTCCTCCAGTCTCCCTACTTCCCGGGTTCTTCGGAAGTTCAAGCAAGACGGAGGCACTGTCCTGCTGGTGGCTCCAGCTTGGCCCAGACGTAATTGGTACTCAGATCTTCGGAGTCTCTCCATCGACACTCTGTTTCTGCTGCCTCAACATCCGGACCTGTTGTTTCAGGGTCCTTGCCTTTACCCGGACCTGGATCGTCTCTTTGATGGTGTGTCTCTTGAGACATCCCTCCTAAGATCCAAGAGATTCTCTAGCTCAGTCATCAACACGATGCTTAAAGCGCGTAAGCCTGCCTCCGCCAGGATCTACCACAGAGTGTGGCATACATATTTCCAGTGGTGTCGTACAAGAGATTACAACCCTCAGGTGTTTCGAATTTCCAGAATACTGGCATTCCTTCAAGCTGGATTGGACCTCGGCCTATGCCTGGCCTCATTGAAAGTGCATGACCCTGCACTGTCAGTGTGGTTTCAATGTAGAATTGCTCCGCTTCCGGATGTCCACACCTTCCTCCAGGGTGTCCTGCGAATCCTTTGTCTCCCCAGTGGCTCCTTGGGATTGGCGATAGTTCTTCGACCCTCCAGGGTCCTCCATTTGAACCACTAGTTTCAGTGAAATTTAAATGGTTAACGGCTAAGACTCTTTTTCTTCTGGCTATTGCATCTGCCAGGAGGGTGTCAGAATTGGGAGCGCTCTCCTGTCGTCCTCCATTTCTGATATTTCACCAGGATAGGGCGGTGCTTCGTACTCGCCCTGAGTTCCTTCCTAAAGTGGTTTCTAGTTTCCACATTAATGAGGAAATTATAGTACCGGCCTTTCTATCACCAGACCTCTCGGCAGGATATGGCCGCGCCCGGAGGATTTATGTAGACCGTACCAGTTCTCTTCGGAAATCAGACTCCTTGTTTGTGCACTATGGATTTCGCAAGAAGGGATGGCCTGCCAATAAACAAACATTGGCTAGATGGCTTCGTATGACTATCTCAGAGGCTTACACGCCGGCAGGCCTGCCTGTTCCAACTTCTGTTAAGGCTCATTCTACTCGGTCTGTTGGTCCCTCGTTGGCTGCTCGCCGTGGCGCCTCTGCTGTTCCACTTTGTAAGGCGGCCGCGTGGTCTTTTGTCCAGACCTTTCTAAGGTTCTATGCATTTGATACCTTCGGCTCTCAAGATGCTACCTATGGGCGCCGGATTCTCCTCTCGGTGCGGGAGCGTCCCCGCCCTTAAAAGGATTGCTTTGGGACATCTCCAAGGTCTCCCTGTGGACCCTGAAGAAGAAAATTAGTTATGGTAAGAACTTACCTTTTGTTAACTCTTTCTTCGAAGTCCACAGGGCACCCACCCTGACGCACCTGGCTTCATATGGGCTATCAATACTGGTCACCGCTTTCCTGCCTCCTTCTCTGTGAGTGTGATTCTTGCGTGTTCCAGTCGTCTTTCTCTTTTATCCTCCTCCGGCCTTTGGCTTGTTACCAACTGAGGTGTCTCTGGCTTGGGGGTGGGGTATAGGGAGAGTGGACCCAGTGCAGCCTGGGAGCTAAAGCTTTAACTGCGTGGTGCCCGGATTGTTTCCCATCACCTACACCCCAAGGTCTCCCCGTGGACCCTATGGACTTCGAAGAAAGAGAGTTAACAAAAGTAAGTTCTTACCATAACTCTCATTACTTAAAGACTAAGGACCTGATTCAGACCCAGTCACTAAGAAGCATTCGCTCGTAGCTGGCACATTCTGCGTATGCATCACAGTGCGCATACGCGAACCAGTGCGAAAGCTCGGAAAGCATTCGCTCGTTGCGCATAGACAGTCCAGCAGAGTGAGTGACAGGAGAGGCCGTTTGTGGGTGGTAACAGGGGCAGGCCACTAGAAACGGGGGAGTGGAGGTGCGAAAGCAGGCGTGCCTTAGTGTCATAATGCTGTTTCAGAGGGATGCATAATTAAGAAGCGGCGTCATAGTACACATCACCTGGTTGTATTTCACACTGAAGTGATCGCAGTGCTTGCGGCAGGGTATAGTCAACCTCAAATGCTGCATTCGCTTCCAATGTTACCCGATGTACCGATGAATGTATACACTCCCTGGAGATGACGTGCGCATGTCGGCATCTTGAGACAGGCTGGTTGGCACCTCCATACACAGAGCAATCGCACGCTAGTACATAGTGGGCGTGCTTATGCCTTGTCGTGCGATCGCCTGTCATGCCATCACTTAGCCGAATTTGCATACGCTGGTTGAGAGCGTACAATATATATATATATATTACAAAATTCTCCTTTGTATATTTCTCTATCCCAATTTAACACAATTTCTAGCTGTATTACTTCCTTTATCTGGGGAAATAAGAGACTGTGTATAGCTTATAAGACCCTTTGTTGGCCTCAAAGGGAGAGTGGTCTGGCTTTGTCCGGTCTGCACCTTTATTATCTCGCTGCTCAGCTGACTCAGTTGAAGGAGTGGGTTACCCCATAAGATCGGAGAGACCTTCCCATGGCTCTCCTTGAAAAGGCAGCAGGGGCGTATCTAAAATGGGTGCAGGGCAAACGGACCCCTGGGTCCAGGGGGGCCCACACCGCACACCCTGCACCCATATTTTTACTTACCTCTCCAGAGTCCCGCGTTGGCGGTGATAGCTCTGTACAAATCGCCTAGGAAATGGCTGCCGCGGCCATTTCCTGGTGCTTTGTGCATGCGCAGTAGTGACCTGTTTGAGCCGAAAACACTCTAAGGCTTGCGGCAACGAGACCCTACCACACGGGTCTCGTCGCAAGCCCGATGGTCTTGACCATCGCGACCATCTTCCTGGCCGCTCGCTATAGCTGTGGGTGGTCACCCACAGCTATACGAGCGGCCAGGAGGCCGCTCTAAAAATCAAGAAGGACGGCCCTGATTCAGAGCGTGCGCTCTGTCAGAGCGTCCGGCTCTGAATCAGGGCCACTGTCTCTGACCTATATGAAGCTCCAGTTCGACTATTAGTATCAACCTTACCTGCTAGGAGAGCTATCTCTATGGCCTATTCCTCTCTTTTGTCATCCAGTAGAGCAGAGGGTTTGAACAGGCTTAGATCTCAATTTGGGTGTTTTATCTGACGATGACTGTAAAGTCCTTATAGGCTGTCCTCGAGATGCACAGCTTATGCCAGGTTTCAGCTGATTCAACTATATATTTTGCACAGAGTATACTGGACACCACTTAAGCTTTGTGAATTTTGTGGGACTTCTACGGACTCTTGCCCCAAATGTACTGCCCCCTCTGCTGATTTCTGGCATCTCCTCTGGTCCTGTCCTCGAGTTGCTTTATTTTGGTCTAAGGTGGTTGGTTGTGTGTGCAATATGGGTATCGGAATTCCTTTACTGACCCCACGTATCTGTCTCTTCGGTCTGGAACTGGAAGAGACGCTCTCTGACGACTATAATAATCTTTTAACGCTATTTCGGGTGTGTATTGCTCAACATGGATGGCCTCTGATCCTCCTACCTTTCTTTCCTGGCTGGCCCTAGTCAATATAACAGTTTCTCACAAACGCTTTATGTACCAGAAGCGAAAATGCCCAATACAATTTTACAAAGTATGGTCCCTATATGGCAAGATTTCCGCTATGACGTTGTCACCTTTTCTAATAACCCTGCTAAAAAAAAATATGTTTTTATTATTTTTGTACCTCCGCCAGCCAGTACTCTCTTTATTCTCAATTCAACATTGTTTTTGTTGATTTCATAATCTATAGCTCTGAATTGTTTTAGGTTCAGTTTTATGTATTCGCTTCTAATTCTATTATCAGATTGCCATCTGGTTAATTATTATGCTCAGTTTGATGATTTGCTGTGATACAATGCTCATATTTATTTGTGTATTAGTATTTTATTTTTTTTTGAAAAAGAAAACAAAGTCAGTAGCGATGTAAAATTGCTGGTTCTGGAGTGATATATGGTCATTGTGCAGAGCAAACAAATCCTGTACATTGTGCATTTGCATGCGCACCCCTGTGTGTGAAGTAGGGGTGATGTAGGGTCCCCTTACTGGCATACAAATGTTGTCACTATAATGTATTGCCTGTACATCGCTCCTAATTTAATTAACCTCATAGACTTTAGATCATAAGAGCTGCATTTGATACATACAATGATACAGTTTAGTGAGATGGTATAAAAAATAATAATAATAAAAAATATCCTATAAATCTTGTTAACCTGGTACTATTTTGGATATTGGGGACAGATAGCAGAAAATGCAAATAAGCACACTGATTTCCAGCATGGTAAACTTCTGTTTTGTCATGTAAACATGTTCTCCATAAGGGAAACTTCTGTAGTGTCATGTGTACACATGCTGTCACATGATCGCAAAGAATCATGCTGTGATATGTACATCACATTATTCCAGAATATGACATTACAGGCTATCATTGGCTTCTCTATTTTCTAGATATATCAAATAACCAAGGACAGGATTTGGAACAACACATTTGCCCCTGAAATGTGTGAGCTCTAGAGTAGGGTTCTTCTGTTTTGGGGCCAGCACTGTTCTTTCCTGTCAGAGGCAACACTCTACAGCCATGGCCAAAAATTTTGAGAATGACACAAGTATTGGTTTCACAAAGTTTGCTGCTACAGTGTTTTTAGACCTTTTTGTCAGATGTTACTATGTTATACTGAAGTAAAATTACAAGCATTTCATAAGTGTCAAAGGCTTGAATGACAATTACATTAAGTTTATGCAAAGAGTCAATATTTGCAGTGTTGACCCTTCATTTTCAAGACCTCTGCAGTTTGCCCTGGCATGCTGTCAATCAACTTTTGGGCCACATACTGACTGATGGCCGCCCATTCTTGCCTAATCAATGCTTGGAGTTTGTCAGAATTTGTGGGTTTTTGTTTGTCCATCCGCCTCTTGAGGATTGACCACAAGTTCTCAATGGGATTAAGGTCTGGGGAGTTTCCTGGCCATGGACCCAAAATTTCGATGTTTTGTTCCCTGAGCCACTTAGTTATCACTTTTGCCTTATGGCAATGTGCTCAAGGCATTGTTCCTCACCAAACTGTTCTTGGATGGTTGGGAGAAGCAGTCCAATCCCTGTACCTTTTGCAGAATATCAGGCTGTCACTGATTTTTTTCCTGGAGAGAAGTGGCTTCTATGCTGCCCTTCTTGACACCATTACTGGGGTCACTACAGGGGGAATTACTGGGGTCACTACAGGGGGCTTACTACAGGGGGCATTACTGGGGTCACTACAGGGGGCTTACTACTGAGGGGAATTACTGGGGGCACACTACTGGGGGCACGGTAGGGCCCTTACTGCTGGTGGCACTATTGAGAGCACTACAACTGGGGGCACTACAGGGGCCCTTACTACTGGGGGCACTTTAGGGGCCCTTGCTACTGGGGCACTGCAGGGAGCATTACTACCGGGGGCACTGCATAGGGGGACAACTACTGGAGATACTGCATAGGGGGACCTCTACAGAGGGCACTGCACAGGGGGACCACTACTGGGGGAAATGCATAGGGGGCGGCCGCAGCTGGGGATGGCATAGGTACTGTGGGGGGTGGTAAATTGTAATTTGGGGGAGGGGCACCAACATTTATCTTGCCTCCGGGCACCTGGGATGAAGTTACGCCCTGACTGAGCGTATTTCTCAGTTAAGATGTGCGTCTTATTCGCATAAGTAAAACAGGAAACAAAAAACTTATTTGCTAGATTACACTGATCAATTTGATGGCAACATTTGTACATCTGTGTGCGATGGAGTCTAAATCTGTATGCTAAGTGCCACGATGCAGCGGCCGCGGCTTTTTATCACGCCAAGTTCTGCTGTGCTTCTTCTGCAACTTTGTACGTGTGTAAAACTAATGCTTGTGCTGTTAAAGTTGCAGCCCAGCATCTCTAGTACACCAAGTGGTGTTTCGCTGACTATGATGCAATCTTTTAACAAAGAGACGGTAAGCCACACCTCTCAGATCGGCTCAGTCGCACCGGGCATCTATGTATGCCAGGTGTATGAGGTCACTTCTTTATACCAAATTCTCTGTAGCACAAGTGTGAGGGAAGGAGACAGTGAAGCTTTCTACACTGCTGCAGGCTGGCACATGGCAGCCGAGATTAAATTGCAAATAAGTTTATATTGGTGTTTTGTAGCTCCAGGAAAAGCTAGTCAATAATTATGTAATACTGAGTGGACAAAATCACTCAGTATTTCAGTATCATGATAATTTGGTCTGTCTGTGGTTAAAAAGTTGTTTACTCCTGCAATCTCAGGCGCGCTGTGCGCTTCCCCCTGTCTGACATTGACACGGACACTGATCTGCTGCAGAACGGAATTTAGAGGGGGGAGGGGGGGCGCGGGCCTTGAAATTTGCATACCCCTGGACCACCTCTCATTGGAGCATGGAGGCTTCAGTGACTGTTGGCTCCTCCTATACCCCACTCCCAACTTCCCTACTCCTTTCTTCTTCTTCCTCTGCTTATTGTGCCTGCCTGCCATACTGCACAGTAATAGAGGCACACAGAAGTTTCCCAAGTGTGCCTCTGCCCCCGTACCTCCCTGCACAAATGTGCCTCTGACCCCGTTCCTCCCTGCACAAATATGCCTCTGCCCCCGTTCCTCACTTCACAAGTGTGCCCCAGCCCCGTCTCTCCCCCCTTCTCCCTTAGTGTACATCTGCCCACACCGTTCCCAAAGTGTGCTTCTGACCCCTAGTGCCCGAGTATACCTCTGTTCCCCTCCCCACTTGTCTCTGAACCCCCTTATCAAGTGTTGCTCTGACCCCCCCCCCCCCCCCCCATACTCGTCTCTGCAGTGCTATGGCAGAGACTTCTGTTACGGCTCCTGGCGGAGGCAAATTATTTGAGTGCAATGAGATAAGAAAACAGGTAAGTTCGCTTGCACTTAACACAGGGAGATCACAGTTCAAGTGAAGGAGAATCTACTCTCACGATCTGCTCCAGCATAACAATATGTAGGAATGGGAGAGGCATTTTGGGGACATTTAATGATCATGTGGAAGAGGTTTGATGGGCAAACAAGGGAAATGTTGGGGAGAACTGATGACCGAGTTGCTGACTTTCTAATTAATTTGAAAATTTTATTGTTTTGTTAGTTTACATTTCATTGGCTCAGAGCCCTAAAAACACACCTCTATACAGTCCCGATTATGGCCACACCCCATTTTTCAGGTGACAAATGTCTCTAATTGGTAGATTGCTAAATTTTTTAGTGTAAATCATAAAGGTCTGGCCATTCTTAGCCAGTAGGCTACACTCACGGCACTCGCCACTCTCGCATGCATGGTCAGCAGACTTCCAAACAAGAAATTAAGGGATCACTGTAATGATACTCTTCACTTCTAACATATCATAGGGACCCATGTCCCTGAATGTGTTTTTGATACACCTGGCCGATCTTTCATTTCTTATTGCCCCTTAATGTCTTCTATAACTGTGCTATTACCAACAATAAGCCCTGACAGTTACTTTTTTATTTTATTGAATAAATATTCTAAACATGTTTTGTAACTTTTTTTTATATCGTTTGTTTGTGTGTGTGTGTATGTATGTATATCTGCCGTCAAATTAATTGTTTCTATATATCTCCAAACACAATACATAGAGGGCACTAACAAATGGAATGTTCTGTACAATTTAATACCAATACAAAATTCACAATGAAGATACCACTGAAAACTTTCAGCTGACAGATATTGGCATTGAAGATTTCTTCTGATTTTGGCCACCAAGGTTCTTATTCAATGTGTGAGATGTCCATTTGGTTCTGTGAACATACCTTCTCACCAAAGAAATCACCCAACAATGCGGCCAATCAGAGCCGTAACTAGAGTTTTTGGTGCCCTGTCCCAGAAAGAACATTGGTGCCCCCCTTCATTTTTCAAAGGGACATAATGCATCCAAAAAAGGAGAATGGCCTCATGGGGAAGGGCCAGGGAAGAGATAGGGGAGGCCAGGAGCTGCTGGGAATGAAATTAGAGGAAGCTACAAGTGAGAATGATAATAAACAGACATTTGACAGGCCCAAACAGCGCCCCCTGCCCTGAGGGGCCCTGTGCGATGGCACCGGCGACAGTACCCTAGCTGCGGCCAATGGCCAAATATTAGTACATCAGAATAATTTTTACAATGGTTTGTTTTCATAAAGGGTGACCCTGCTCTGAAATAGAATTTGCACTAGCCTACTCTAATGTGGCAATACCAGCCGCCAATACAGTGTAACTTTGTCCTTCGTCAGGAGTACAGTTCCAGTCCTGAACCATTATTCTGGTTGTCTCTACTCCACAATAAAGCAATGAAAAGTGTAGCTTCTTCTGCAGGGTTTTCAGATGTAGCCTACTGCTGGTGAATGCTCTATAATTGTGCTGGATACTGGATATACCTGGTGTGCGTCCGAAGAGCCTCACTGTTATTCACCGGCATGCCTGTGCCACACTTTAGACAGCATTTTGAGATCATCCAGTGTACAGTGTATTTAAATGTACACATTGTACAAGTGTGTAATAGTTACAGCATACTCAACAGTACTTTACAGTTGGGTACTAACAAATGGGCAAAGAGGTAAAGGGGACCTGATTAGATTTATAATCTACAGGTGTTTATAAATGTTTTTTCTGTTTCCTTGTAGTGGTCTTTGTCGATAGGAATTGAAAGCTAGCTTCAGTGTCCCTAAAAAACAGTACCTAAGCAATACATCTATGTACATAATGTGATAACTTTAAACATAGCAGTGTTCTGCCCAGGTTGTTTTTTGCTGGGGCACCACCCGGCAAGAAACCGCTACCGCCCGGCACTTCCCATCCCCCCCCACACCAGTGCACTGCTTCAGCTGTTGCCCAGTCACCCTCAATGTGTCCTTGTTGCTGGATGTGACGCCAAGCTGCGCCGACGTGACATGTTCTTCTCATCGGTGGCTACCAGTGTGTCTGGCATCTGTGTCCGCCAGCAAGGACACGTTAGTGAGGGTTCTGGGCGACGGGACGCGGTGCATTGGGGCGGAGGGAGTGCCGGGCAGTAGGTTGTATGGGGAATGCAGTGCATTGGGGCAGGGGAGAGTGTCGGGTGGTGCAGCTCAGGCCCATCAGAGTACAGGGTGGTGTCAAGCAGAGATTCCTCCCCCTGTATAAAAGCAAGGGCGCGCTGTTCGGGCGGGAACAGTCGCCTGAACACATTAAAGAGAGTAGACCTGCGTCCACTCTCTGTCTGTGTAGGAGCTGATAGAAAAATCTGTGGGGACAGTATCTGGGACCTGTATTTAAAAAAATTCTGTGGGCACAGTATCTGTGGAGCCTGAAAGAGGGTACTGTCGAAGCTGAATAATTGGCTGAGACAAGTTCAGTTTAAAATGTAATCGCGGCAACGCCATCTTGCGACTGGCCGCAAGACGCCATCTTGAAAATGAGATCGCAAGACGCCATTTTGCGAATGGCCGCCTAAGCGCCATTTTAAATAAACTCACATTTTAGTACGTGGCGATAATACTATTAGCACCATGCGATTGCATCTTTCAACAGTTCTCATACACACATTAATACGCACAGTGGCGCTGCTAACTAGTCGCATATTAGCGAATGCATAGGACTTTGTATGAAACCGCTGTTTTATTAGCTTTATGCGCACGCATCTGCCCCAAGTTAACTAGCGTCCTTATATCAAACCCCGAATACTCACACATTACATATTCACACATAAGGTTTAATAAGCTCTAAAGTATATGATTTAAGTTGGTTCAGTTAGTTTAAATGCTGAGAAATAAAGATATTTGATAACTAAGGTGTATTATACATGCTAAACAAGTCGTGTTTGGTTTCGTACTGATGCGTACTCTTTCCACAGTATTCCGGTGTTATCGGTGGGGAGATAGCATCATGCATTCTCGAGTTATGGATCGCAGAGCCTACAAGCAACAAAATGTATATTTCATGAACAACTGTTAGGATGTTGCAGGGGGCGGGAAGGGAAAGATCCCCAGCTGTTAGTGGCAGGGGAGTCTATTTGAACCAGCCTGTTAAATGCTCTGTAACAGATGCTTCTCCCCTGGGAACCAATGACATCAGCAACAAACTTCTCTATTGTCCTGTCTATTCTGGGGGGGTATAAATATGTGTGCTCAAACGCTGGGTTCTTAGGCTGAATGACGAGGGGTCTCTTGCTGATGCCTATCTTCGGGTCTGGAAGCGCTGCGTATGTATACTGTACTTGGGTCTGTATAATTCCTTTTGCACCTAAATTGTGTCTGGATCAATTGCCTGTAACTGTCTGAACTTTTACTTGAATAACACTTGTGCTTTGGAACCACAGATTCCAGGTCTAAGTCTTTATTTACTGTATGACTGCGTACGCAAATTAGCGTCATCCTTAGAGGTTTATAGGAAGGATTTTAGAAGGTACAGGCAGGGGTATATAGAGGTTCATTTTAATATCGTTAGTTGGGGGCTCGTAGTGAAGTCACTTACCTGCTCACATGGTACATACGTCTATCGATATTTCAGCAAAGGGTGGAGTGGACACATGCAGGGTTTGCCTGCAACCGCTTTGTGCTGAAAGATCGCTGTCCGTCTCCGTGTGACTCAAGGAAGCTGACTAGAATCCAGGGACAAGAGAGGAAAAAGTTTGTTTTCCTCTGTTGATAGAACCTTACGTTTAAAGGGGTGCCGTAGTACTGAGTATGCGGCTAAGTCGCAGGTTTGCGCATAGCAAAGACGCACTTTTGTGTACGCAGCTAAAAAGTCATTATACGGTTGTGTGGTAGTCGCATTATTGTGTATGCGGCTGATCGCACAATAGCGTATATGCACTTCCGGTTCTGCTGCCACGTGTTTTAACAAAGCCGTTGAGGTTTACCTTTTTCAATTGTTACCAATATCTGGGTTAACGTTTATTTCTACTTCAGGGTCCATAGGGGGTCCACAGGGTTGACCTTGGGGTATAGGTTGGGAACCAAATCCGGGCACCACGCAGTTAAAGCTTTTAGCTCCCAGGATGCACTTGGGTCCACTCTCCCTATAACCCCACCCCCCAGCCAGAGGCACCTCAGTTTAAGTTGGTGCCCGGCCGGAGTCGGGTCACCGTTACTGCAGGGGGGCTGCTTAGCAGCCTCTAAGCTTAAAAGAGTTTTGTTTTATTATTTTTTACTACTCTTCAGAGCGGCAGCATCAGACTGTCCAATGGACGTCTGAGCTGCCGCTCCTACACCCCGCCGGCGCTGCGACGCCAGTACAGATCTGGGGATCGCAGCGGGACCCCAGAGTCTGTACTAGCCGGGCTCTGGAGGAATCCCTGGGCTGCTGCCGGATCGACGGGGACAGGTAAGTCGCGTGGTCACTGCTTGCGGTGATCCACGTGTGAATATGCAGCCTTATGCCTCCGGTCTCGGGACAGACCGGAGGCGCTAGCGGTGGCGGCGGGCTCCCCCTCCATGGAGGCATACCCCGCGTGTGCACAGCCCACCAGGGATTATAGCGGCAGCGGGAGCCGGCATCCCGGGGGGTCAATTGCTAGCCAGGGGAGGAAGCCTTCCCTGTCTAGCGGCTCCTCCCCTCAGCTCAGCGCGCCTTTCAATACTACAGTCTGGCGTCGCTGAGCTGCTTCCTCCGCGGGCCACGCTTCTTCTGAGGTCTCCAGTGGCCATTTTCTCTCTGTGGTGCTGCAGAACTCCTAGGATGTCAGTGAGTCCAGTCCCCCTGCGTACCTGGCCATTTGGGTGAGTGTACACAGCGCTATAGCCTTCCCAGACACTGAATCTGGGCAGTTGAATGTAGCGACATTGTGCAGTATATTATATGTCATGCTTATGTATGTATATATATTTTTCTGCATTGTATGTGACTTTTGCTAGTGCTGACTGTCTGCTTTTTCTCTCACCTGTCAGTGTATATCTATCCCTTTTCTTTATCTGCCCTAATACAGGTGTACCTGGGGTGGTTCTGAGACCTCACATATATATATTTGTTAATATCTGTGAGGTTTGTCACATACTGTTGCGTGCTGCACGTTGCCATATTTTAGATGGAACTGTGAGTTGCATACGCTGATAATGGGTCCCTGCAGCTAATCTTAGCGTCAGTCAGGACCGGTATGGCACTGCTTAATATTTCCGTCAAGATAGTCAGATATATCTGACCAGGAGATTGCACACGATACTGCACCCATTATTGCGATCCTGCAAGTCATAGCCTGCAGGAATTAGTGCGGAGGATTTTAACTCAGAAAGGTTTATGTATGCGGCACCATCTGGTGCGGGGCCCCTTGCACGACCCCCTTAAAGGGCGGTTTATTTCTCAGGATCCTCTCCTTTGAGGATCGCCGGGCGGGCCCCATTGTCGTCACTCGCTTGGAGTTACTTCACCATACTGCCCTTTTGAACTCGGGGTATCTCGCAATTTCTTGCAATTTACCCCTGTGCAACAGACTGTCGCTCCCCGCCGGGGTTTTTCACAGTACATGAATTACCTCCGATACCACATCGGTCTGTCATTCCCCTTGCAGGGATTACCACAACGGCCACCCTGGTGGATGTTGTTTTATAGAAATACTAATTGGCGTGATATACGCCCTGTGGTTACTGACCAGTGGCTCTGCCGTGAACTGGATGGTATATTCGGCTCTTTCCCTCTCACATGGGGGGAGCCGATTTCAAGTATTATTATCCCTGCTTTGGGGCTGGTAGCCAGGTTCATTCTAAATATAGAGAATGTCGATCCTGCACCTGTATCATACATCTCCCGTTTTCTGCCCAGCGGGTGGATCTCATAGCGGGAGTCTGGCTGTCGCCAGATACGAGGAGTCACAAAGGCCTCCTGTTTCCCATTCCCTGAGGGTCCTCACAAGTAATGGAAATCCCCTTCTGGGATGGATTTGTATGTTAATCATCGGGTTACAGGCATTAATACGCCTCCCATCCCGGCCTGGACGGATTTTACGGATCCGTAGGTGGTAACTTTGCCTGAAATCAATGTACTCGTTTTCAGGGCCTGTTGCCCGTCCTACCATGGCCATCGCATGGTGATGCTTTTGTGACGTTTTTCCCCTCCCAACACGTCCTGAGGTTCAAATATCTTTTGCCGCTCACATAAAATATGCAGTGGTCATATGTGGGATTACCTCATGGGATGCCGGTCTTCTAACTTTCAGGGTTTCGGCGGCGTCTGTATCCGCCGCAGTACCCTATGGCTGCGTTATGGGAAAGCAGAGGTGCACACTCCTTCCATGGGGAAGATCTTGTTTGGTCCTGACCTTGACAAGATCGTTGCATCATTGGCAGTATCACTAATGGGGAGATACCGTCTTTAGCTACTCCCACTACATTCGGACTAACTCTGTTAAGTCTTTTTGTCCTCAGGGTCAGCCTAAAGGCCTGTTTTTTCCTAGGCTGTCGGCCTCCATGGGGGCCACCATATCCAGTACCGAGCAGTCCTGGACTTCCGGACGACCCTGTTTCTACACCTGAGGATATACCCTCAGCCTGACGGGACAGGTCTACATCTGGGGAATTTCCAGAGTGAGGTACTGATTCTCAACGGCCTCTCATTGCTCAGGCAGCCTCCTCACAGGCATTGTTACACGGGCCCTTCTTCAGACCTGATCAGGGCCTTACAATCCCAGAAAGCTATACAGTCTTTGTGGTAAGCAGAGCTTTTTCGGCCAACCTCACTATCTCAGTGAGGGACTGGTTGTTCTACTTTCTTTCTGGGGCAGTGACCGACTGGTCCTCATTTGCCTATACTCTGTCTCAAATCCCTGAATCAGATTCCAACGGTGCCTGGACTCAGGTGGAATCGTCCATGCTCCATCATCCGACGTTTGGAACCTGGGGATTTTAGGGTATATCTGAGTATTCAGGATACGTACCTACGGGTACGTACAGAGCCATCTCATCAGCATGGGTTCAGGTTTGCTGTGCCACAGCAACACTTGTAAGTTTCGGGCTCTGCCTTTTGGGACTGTCCTCAACTCCACCGGGGTTTACCAGCCTTATGGATTTTCTGACAGTTCACCTGTTCAGGGTATCCGAATGCTCCTTTCTCTGGACGGTCTCCTGCTTTTAGCAGGATCACCAAGGTACTTTACCGCCAGGTCAGGATAACCGTGGCTTCTTCTCGGCACAGATAATTAGTCAACGGAGAAAAAGTCCTCCCTACATCCCTCACAGGGTTTTCTTCATCTGGGAGCACTGCTGGATTCTCAGACTCTGAGAATTTTTCTGGCGTAAGACAAGATCTCCACTCTTCAACTTGGAGTGTGCGGATATCTACGCATTCGACATATGTCATTACTCTTTGTGATGCGCGGTCTACCAGAGTGTCTACCTTTTGGTAGGGTGGAATGTGCTCAGTTCCATTCCAGACCTTGCCATAATTGACTCCCCTCCAGATGGATCGAGTTTTTCCCATCGGATCGCTGTTCGAACGATGATACTTTCTCCGGAGGCGAGTTGGTCTCTGTCCGGGTGGCTATGGCCATCTCGTCCAGGGTGTTCTTTGCTACAGACAGTGTCTGGTCCGCATTCGTTTCGGGGCAGTTGGACGTCTGTCGTTTCTGTCCTGCCACTTAACTTGTTGATACTTTAGGCTGTCTTGGACCTTCACTCTGGCCTAACCCATATGTCACGGTAAACCTGAATAGGTTCAGTCCGACAGTGTCACAACAGTGACTTCCATCTAGGCAACACTGGTAGTTGGGTGGCAATGTCAGGTATGTCATCCATTCTGACATAGTCCAAGGGTCTTCTCCTGGCCAACTCTGCAGTGTTTATTCCCGGAGCTCTCCATTGGGAAGCGGGCTTCCTCAGCTGTTGCGACGTGCATCCCGGGGACTAGTCTCTTCTCCAAGAGAGGTTTCAACTCCTGGTGAGCAGAGGGGGCCTCCCTGAGGGGATTGATCCTCATGGCCTTCTGACTTGATCACACATTACCGGTGTTACAGTCCAGCTCCAGGAGTACTGAAGCTACCTTCAGTGACTCTTTGTCAGTGAAGTGGTCCTTCCACTTTGTGTACCTGTGTCCTCCGGTCTCCCTTCTTCCTCGAGGTCTTCGGAAGTTTAATTCAAGACGGAGGGGCTTTCCTTCTGGGGGCTCCAGTTCGTCCCAGACATCACTGGTACTGAGATTTTCGGAGTCTCTTCATCGATACTCCGTTCCTACTGCTTCACTATCTGGACCTGTTGTCTCAGGGTCCTTGTTTTTCCCTGGACCTGGATCGTTTGTCTTTGACTGCGCCCCTACTGTGGTCCTAGGGCTTCCCTGGCTCTGTCTTCATTGAGATGTTTAGAGCAGATAGGCCAGACTTTGCTGGGATCTGCCACGGACTGTGGCATACATAATTCTTATGGTATCGTACCTGTCGATACGATCCTCTGGTGTCCAGGATTTTCAGATATTCTGGCATTCCTTCCGGCTGGCTTGGGTTTCACCCTTGGCCTGGCCTTCCTGACAGTGCGGATCTCTACACTGTCGGTATGGTTAAGATATGGAATTGCTCCGCTCTGGTATCCAGTTCATCCTTTGGAGTGTTTTCTGGATTATGCCTCCACTTGTCCTCCCTAGGGACTCCTGGGGAGTTAGTAGTGGTTCTTTTGTTCCGTCCGGGGACAGTCAATGGAACTGCTGGTTGTGATAGCCATTACATGGTCTATTGTTTAAGCTCTCTCTCTCTCAGGGTGTTTAAATCAACCAGGAGAGTGTCTGAATTGGGAGCGTTCTCATGTGGCTCCCTCTTCTGGAGGGCATCATGTCAGGGTGTGAGTTGCTCTCGCCCTGTATTTCTTCTTAGAGTGGTTTTTAGGTTCCATATTATTCTGGAACTTATGGTACGGCCATTCAGTCCCCAGTCTTCTCGGCTGGTGTGGCCTCATTGACTGACTGTGGTCCGGCCTCTTTGGCTTTATATGATCCGTTCAAGTTCCTTATGGTAATCGGACTCCTTATTGGTGGTCTGCGGTTTCTGGTTTTCACAGGAAACGATGGCCGGCCTATAATGAAATGTTGGCTGGATGGCCTCGTATGTCTTCCTCAGGGGCCTACCCATAGGTAGGCATTTCTGTCGTTGAGGCTTGTTTTTTCTCGGGCCATGTAACCCTCGTGGGCGGCTCGTTGTGGCGCCTCGGCTGTTTTGCCTTACTAGGTGTCCACGTGGTCTTCTGTCCAAACCTTTTTTTAAGGTTCTAGGCATTGGTTTCCTTTGCCTCTCAGGATGCTTCCTTTTTGGCGACGGATTCTCCTCTCAGCACAGGAGCGTCCCCACCCTTGGTTGAACTGCTTTGGGACATCCCCAAGGTCAACCCTGTGGACCCCCTATGGACCCTGAAGTAGAAAACAAGAGATATGGTAAGAACTTACCTTTGTTATCTCTGTTTCTATGAAGTCCATAGGCTCCACAGGGCGCCCACCCTGACGCACCTGGCTTCATATGGGCTGTGTTACTGGTCACCGGTTTCCCGTCTCCTTTTCTGTGAGTATGGTTCTAGAGTGTTCCAGTTTTCTCTCTCTTTTTCTCTCCTCCTCCGGCCTTTGGCTACTTACAAACTGAGGTGCCTCTGGCTGGGGGGTGGGGTTATAGGGAGAGTGGACCCAAGTGCATCCTGGGAGCTAAAAGCTTTAACTGCGTGGTGCCCGGATTTGGTTCCCAACCTATACCCCAAGGTCAACCCTGTGGACCCTATGGACTTCGTAGAAACAGAGATAACAAAGGTAAGTTCTTACCATATCTCTTGTTTTTTCTGCGCAGGAAAAAAGTGTGTAACAGTGAATATTTGTTGAACAAAGTTAAGGGTATCGTATGATCCTTAAGGGCTAGGTGCAAGGCTTAGTCTAGTCGCTCGGTAAGTAGCTTTACCGTTCCATACACAGTAGCAGGTGTACATGTTGTCTTTGTTGTAGAGAGGTGCGTGGGAGTAGCCGACATATAAACTCTCATAGGTGTGGAAGTTGCCTCACTAAATCTTATCCGGGTGTGGAAGTTGCCTTTTTCAATCAGGTGTGTGGGCGCCGCCGACTTAAATCGTCCACAGGTAAGTGAAAGTATCTTGATTGTCTTTCACCAGTTTAAATCTTTCTTGAAAAGCGTAGTTGTCTCAGAATGGGAGCCGCGCAAACAGTAGAGATGTTAGACAATGATGTGCTGCTAATGGAGGCGCCGATCGGATTGGCCCGTCGTATCATGCATACTAAGTACGGTACTTATGCAATAAGGTATAGTGATTTATGGTTTAATATGACGAGGAAGAGTGTTAGATCATTTCCCAGAATTGGTAGTTTTGATAAAAATGTGTTACAATGTCCGGGATCACATCAGTTTGATGTGCTCCCGAGAGAAAAAGGTTAAATATTTTGAATGTTTAAAACTGTGGCAGCATGAAGGGGATGCGTGACATAAAAATGTGCAAACGACACAAACTAGCGTCGTGAGCACATTGCCATAAAATACATCCACGGCGCTAAATTGCAATATGGGCGAGCCGCAAAATGGTGCGCCCGTGCGGAAATGTAGCGTCGTGGAGAGTATTGCCAGCAGTTCACGCTCACCTCCCCCACCTTATGTGGATGGAGGTGCAAGTACAGTTACCAAAAATACCCATAAAAATGTAACAAGCAACTTGTACCCTCTCTTAAGCAACTATAAAGAACATGATGTGGATGATGAGCCCATTGTAATGTCTGCCATTTCCCATGCTGTACAAATGATAGATGCGGCATCACCACAATCACGAGTGGTGCCGCCATCTCCATCGGTAACAGCAAGGGAAGTGTTAATGCCCTCTGCACCCGTAGAGGAAGTTGTTCATACCATACGTAGCAGCAGCAGACTAAACCCCCAGCCAGGTAATCAGGTCAAAGGTAGCAGCGCTACCGGTCTGCATCCCATTCGGACAATAACTGTTCCAAATTGAAATGCAGATGCAAACGGTATAGTGCCCATGAGGGAAGTAGTAATGCATTGTCCTTGGACAAGAGCAGAACTAAATTCCATCATAAATGATTTCCCCGATCCCAAAAAGGAATTAGCCAAATGTCAAAGATTTTTGAGAAATTTGGGTAGTTCACATGAGCCCACTAATAAAGATTGGCGTGTGTAGTTAAGGGCCTGTCTGCCACGCAATACCGACGTGTCAAAATTTATCACGGATTGTGTATTGGATGGTGACGTTCCCTTAACAGACCAAGTAAACCAAGGTGACATTTCCCACATTGTAACTCAATTGGGTATATATTTTCCAGTAGTAGTTAACTGGAACAAAATTTTCACCATTAAGCAGAAGGAGAGTGAAACTGCAGAAGATTATTGCGATCAGGCTCTGCAGGCTATCACCCAGTGCACTGGGATAGAGGATATTAAAGATAGCACTCACCACCAGGGAATGATAGTCACGGTACTTGTGGACGGTCTGAAAGAGAGTTTAAAAACTCGGGTTCAGACCTCACAGCCTGGCTGGCGGGGACTCACAATAGATACCCTCATAGAAACCGCCATCGAACATGATAAAAACATCTCCAAGAAGAGAGAAGCCCAGAGCGAAAAACTAATGGCTGTCAGTATACAAGCTCTGGAGGGAATGACGGTAACATCACAGCCAACAGACACACTTGCACTTGCACACACACTTCTGAACAAGTATGTGCTCTCACTAACCCCACGCAACAACAAACACAACTATCCCACTAACCCGATGCAACCACAGGTCCCAGGCTACCCACCAACTTCTTATCCCCCACAATACCCTTACCCTCCCTATCCTTACCCATATCGACCACCTTTACCCTCTGCGCAAACCTCACAACACCACATGTCTTCACCCGATACACGAACATGTTTTAACTGTAAACAAACAGGACACTTAAGTAGAAACTGTACAGTAAAAAGAGTAGGGACCCCACATAAGGGAAGACCTGGATATCACCATAAGGGATATGCACAGAGGCAAGCAAATGTTCAGCAGGCACCAGCTCCAATTGTAGCCGTAAATGCTTTATTGGAGAATGGTAGCCAACGCTAGGGGTCAGGTCATACCTGTAGTCTACAGATAGGTTAACGGGAAGTACTAGGGAAGAACCGGTCATGATGGTTGATGTAGCTGGTACTGAATATCCTTTTCTTGTAGACACGGGCGACCAGGTCAGTGATAAAATCTCCCGTTAATTTGTAGGTGACCAACGAGACAGTACCAACAATGGGTGTAACAGGTAAAGTGGAACATTATCCTTTAACAAAGTCCACAGAGGTTACTATTGGGCCGTTGCATACCAGGAATTCTTTTCTCCTGGCTGCTGCAGCTCCTACTAACCTACTGGGCAGAGACTTGTTATGTAAGATGGGATGTGTTATATATTGCACCCCTGATGGTGTATTTTTAGATATCCCAGAGAGAATGGTATACGAGGTGCGGGATATGTTAGACACTCCTCAAAGGATAATGTATCACTCTACAGTTTTAAATGAAACTCCATCACAGGTAGATGAAATGTTGCCCTTAATTCCAGATTCCCTTTGGACTAAAGATGGACAGGACACTGAATTAATGGCAAACGTAAGTCCCGTAATGGTAAATTTAAAAAGCGGTAGGCAAGCTCCAAAACTTCCCCAGTACCCACTAAAGCAGGAGGTAGAATTAGGGGTTTTTCCAATAATTGAGCGATTATTGCAACAACGAATTTTAGTTCGTACAGCTAGTGTAGCCAACAGTCCCATTTTCCCGGTGAAGAAGAGTGGGGGGAGGGTTTATAGGCTGGTACAAGACCTTAGAGGTGTTAATAAGGTAGTAGAGAGCCAATTCCCTGTAGTGCCAAATCCAGCTGTCATTTTGATGGAGATCCCACCAAATGCAACCCATTTCACTGTCATTGACCTCTGTTCTGCTTTCTTCTCTGTGCCTCTCCATCCTGACTGTCAGTATCTATTCGCATTTACATACAGAGGTTTACAATACACATGGACACGGTTACCCCAAGGTTTCATAGACAGCCCCAGTATCTTCTCCCAGGCATTGCACGACTGTTTACCATCTTTTCAACCTGCCAATGGATCTGTTCTAATTCAATATGTGTACGATTTATTGCTATGTTCTGACTCGTTTATGTCATGTTTGAATGATACTAAACTTTTGTTACTTCATCTCTCACAAACAGGACACAAGGTGGCTAAGGACAAACTACAGCCGTGCCAATCCAGAGTAAAATATTTGGGACACTGCCTAACCCAGGGGTTACGACATCTTACAACAGATAGATAGAATCCAGGCTATACAAAACATGTCACTGCCGCAGAATCAACAGCAAATTCGTACCTTCTTGGGAATGTGTGGATACTGTAGAATGTGGATCCCAGGTTTTTCTATTTTGGCCTTACCTTTACTGGAATTAGTCTCTTCCTCAAAGCCCGATCGTGTCATACACACAGAGGAATCAGAGCAGGCTTTCCTTAATCTTAAGGATAGTCTGACGAAAGCTCCTGCATTGGGAATACACGATTATGAAAAACCCTTTGATTTGTATTGTACGGAAGCCGATGGTTGTGCTGCAGGTGTCCTTACACAAAAACATGGTGATGCCAGTAGGCCCGTAGCATACTACAGTGCCCAATTGGACACTGTGGCAAGATCACTGCCCACTTGTTTGAGAAGTGTAGCAGCTACCGCTCTATTGGTGAGTAAAAGTGAGGACGTAGTATTGGGCCATGATATGATTGTCTACACTCCCCATGCTGTATCTGCTCTGTTGAACTCAGCTCAAACCAGACACGTCTCCTCGGCTAGGTTCACCAAATGGGAACTAGCTCTAATCGCTCCTGCAAATATGACTGTTAAACGTTGCAGTACGCTGAATCCAGCAACATACCTACCATATGTACCACATGATGTACAAAGGGTGGAAGGAGAGGAGTTGCTGGCGGGAGGTGAGTTCGGCAGACATAATGATACGCACGATTGTATGATATATCTGAATCAGACCTTTACTGCTAGACCTGACATACATGACACACCTTTAGAGAATGTGCATGTAACTTTTTATACGGATGGGAGTTGTCATAGACAAACCGACACAGGAGAATTATTATTATTGGTCCTCCTCACTCAGCCCAGGTGGCAGAGTTAGTAGCACTGACTAGAGCATGTGAACTGGCAGCAGGCAAATCTGCTAACATTTACACTGACTCGAGGTACGCGTTCGGGGTGGTGCACGATTTTGGGGCTCTATGGCGTCTGAGAAATTTTATGACAGCAGCAGGCACACCAGTTGCACATTCCCGACACATAAAACATCTTTTAGAAGCAATCCAACTGCCCAAAGCGGTGGCAGTAATTAAATGCAAAGCCCATACATGTGAGGATGACCCGGTGTCACTGGGCAACAGAGCTGATGAAGCTGCAAAATGTGCAGCAGTGTTAAAAATGTTTTCTCCAACTGAAACAATTGTCATTTCAAACAATTGATATGCTGAAATTAATTGAGATGCAAAATTTATGTTCAATTCAGGAAAAATCCATTTGGAAGTCCAAGGGATGTGGGCAAGAGTCCTCTGGGCTCTGGAGGGGCGGACATGGTAAGCCAGTAGCCCCCAAGGCATATTACCCCAGCCTGGCTGAGGCAGCACACGGCCTGACTCATCTGGGTAACCAGGGTATGTGCAAGTTGGTGAGGGCATACTGGTGCTCACCAGGTTTTTCTTCACAAGCAGAAAAGATATCAATGTCCTGTCTGACCTGCTTGAGAAAGAACATAGGGAAAGCGATCCCTACCGAACCGTCCCACATTCCACCGACTGATGGACCTTTCCATTTGATACAAATTGATTTCATCCAATTACCACCCTGCAGGAACCTTAAGTATGTATTAGTGTGCACAGACGTATTTTCTAACTGGGTTGAGGCCTACCCAGCGGCCACTAATACTGCTGCGTTTACTGCAAAAAAAATAGTTCAGGAATTTGTATGCAGGTACGGTATCCCTAAAATCATCGAGAGTGATAGGGGTACCCATTTCACAGGTGATGTTTTTCAAAATATGTGTAAGCTGATGGGTATTAATAGCCGACTTCATACCCCCTACCGACCGCAAGCCAGTGCCAAGGTAGAGAGGATGAACGGGACTATTAAAAATAAGCTAAGTAAAATCATGGCAGAGACTGGACTAGGATGGCCAGAAGCGTTAACTTTTAGTCCTACATAGCATAAGGATCACTCCTAGACCTCATCTGAATCTGTCCCCATTTGAAATATTGTTCGGTAGACAACCTCATTTGATTATAAGTCCACAGGAAGACCTGAAGGGTAACAACGAGGTAACTGTAAAGTATCTTATATCAATGAGTAAGCAGTTAAAGCAACAGCAGCAGAAACTGAAATTGTTGTCTAATGATATGCCTGAAACTAACTGTCATGATGTTGAACCAGGAGAATATGTAATGATCAGAAATATCTTGCGTTCAGGTTGTTTGATCGGTGGGAGGGTCCATACCAGGTGCTGCTGACGAGTATTACATCTTTGAAGGTGGCCGAGAGAGATACCTGGGTCCATTCCACTCACTGCAAAAAGGTCAATCAACCGGTGGAGAAACAAGTCGGAGACAAAGCTGATGGCGTGGACCTGTCGATCGCGAGCTTGTTCCGGGAGGATTGAACAGGTTGTAGTGAGATACCTGAACTGAGAGAAATTTGCAGATCTTGTTGTGTCAATGGACAGGCCTGCTGTGTTCATTTTCATATTCTCTTTTAGAATGTTCATCATCCTGGTCAGTTCAGGGATATCCAGTGTCTGTGATGGGGGACCGATTGAGGAAACGGAAGCTGATGGCAGTGCTTATGGAGTGGAGTCAGGAGGAGTGCAATGCCAATCAGGGGAGTGTCTGACTAATCTTAGTACTGTTATTGTTAAGAGAACTGTCGTTTCGGATACTCGAGGAAGGTGTGGAGGTTTATCATCTGAAGATTCCTGTATTTGTGAGCTTTGTGTTTCCCTAGTTGATGAGAACTGTATCCAACGGTGCCATCCTAAATATAATCCGTACTGGGGTGGGTATCCTCTAGAGGATTATCATAGCATGGTAGGCAAAGTGTTCAATCAAACTGATTGCTGGGTGTGTTCACATGTGCCACAGGGACAGCATAATGTAGGGTTGGTGCCATTTCCGCTAAATACCACGGAAATTTTAGAATTGCAAAAAGGGAAAGCCTTGGATGGAAAATTTCTCTCATCCAAACCACCTCATTTCAAACTCTATCAATTCCAAGAAGATAGATCACTTTTGTGCTTAAACATAACCAACCCCAATAGACCCGGGAGTTGGGAAGTGACGGGCAATAATCAGACGATGACCTCACAAAGAGCTGATAATGAGTCCATAAACCATGATCTGTTACACTCCATTAAGTCTGGTGGGAAACATTTTAGGTATCGGTATACATTGAGTTCCACCAAAGAAATTATTGGTAAGGTGCCAAATGGTTATTGTGCTAAAATAATACAGCCAGAAACTTGCATGTACCAGATGGAAGACCCAGAAATAGGATTATTTGCAAGGAAAATGTGCTTAATGATGCATACCATTCCTTATGTTCTCCCTGATAATGTATATTTCATCTGTGGAAGAAAAGCGTATAAATGGCTCTCCCCGAGTTCCAAAGGTTTGTGTTACCTGGGAAGAGTAGTCCCAGAAGTTATGACCCTCACACATGTTGAAATGCTTGGTATCCATAAAAACACACCGTCACCATATCTTCACACACAATATGAACACGGAGGCAAAAAGAAAATGATACCTGGTGACGTACATAAAGCCACTCAGTTAATCAGTGAGACAACTGGCTTTCAAGTTTTAGTCGCATTGGATCCCACCAGGATCGCTCGGGGTACATTAAATTTTAGATATATCGAGGAACTTGCTAAATTGATAGATAATATCACTGAGATGTATGATGACACATTCAGGTATACAGGGAGAGAATTGCAAGCGTACAAGAAAGAATTAGTGCAACATAGGCTAGTGCTGAATTATTTAACTGCTGGTACTGGAGGGTATTGCGTAACGTTAGCCACCCAATTTGGAGTAAAATGTTGCACCTATGTCACCAATGATACCAGCGACCCCAAGGAGGTGATAGACCGGAAGATGGATGAAATTCTGAAGCTAAAGTGGGAATTTCGTAAGAACCATAACGCTTCAGTGGCTGAAGTAGGGGAGAAGATAGAAGGATGGGTTTCATGGCTGAACCCAGTGAAATGGTTCTCAGGCCTAGGGGAATGGGTCCAGGAAGTGATCGCCAGCATAGGCAAATTCTTAATCCTTATACTGATTGTCATCATAATAATTGGCATATGCGTCCGGTGTGTTCCTATTGTGTTGAAGTGTGGAAAATGTAAAAACAGAGTAAAACGTACGAATGAAACTATGATGGTGGTCAGTAATGACAATATGTATACCGAGGTAAATATAGAACTGCATTACAACCCTGAACTAGGAAATACTATCGTTTGATGTATTATATTTAGACATGCATAGAATGTATTATTGAAATGTTATTCATAGAACACCTCAGATAATGTGAAGTCTCAATTCCCCTTCAAGACTGCTGTTATAAGACTGGTGCATTCCCACACCTTTCACATGATCTTCCAAGATCCGCGTTGTGCGTATAATAGTAGTTTTATGTCCCCACCCAGAGACACATTATTGATGGATTAAGAACCACCTTGTGCCATCCCATAATAACACTAAATAATATGTAAATGTAAGCCTAAATTAAATTCTAATAGCAGATTGTGATAGCATGTTGTTTGCTATCAAAGGGTGGACTGTCGAAGCTGGATAATTGGCTGAGACAAGTTCAGTTTAAAATTTAATCGCAGCGACGCCATCTTGCGACTGGCCATCTTGAAAATGAGATCGCAAGACGCCATTTTGCAAATGGCCGCCTAAGCGCCATTTTAAATAAACTCACATTTTAGTACATGTGGCGATTATACTATTAGCACCATGCGATTGCATCTTTCACCAGTTCTCATACACACATTAATACGCACAGTGGCGCTGCTAACTAGTCGCATATTAGCGAATGCATAGGACTTTGTATGAAACCGCTGTTTTATTAGCTTTATGCGCACGCATCTGCCCCAAGTTAACTAGCGTCCTTATATCAAACCCCGAATACTCACACATTACATATTCACACATAAGGTTTAATAAGCTCTAAAGCAGGCTTGTCCAGCCCGCGGGCCGCATGCGGCCCAGGTCGGCTCGTAATGCGGCCCGCATACCTCTCAAGTGTCCCGGATTCAGTGGGACATTCACGATATGTCCCGCTGTTCCGGGATTGCTCACTGTAGTCCCGGCGCCCCCAGACCACGCCCCCACGCTCTCCTTCATTCACTGTGCCGCCAGCGTAATCACCAGTGGAGGGCTGGGCCTGGGGGCAGGGTGCCATGTGCCCCCCAGGCCGCAGCGTCATGCGGGCCGCGGGCCGGTGCAGTCTGTGTCACTGTGACACAGACTGCACCGCGTGTGTAGCGCTGGCCGGACGGAGTCCAGTCAGCGCTACACAGCACAAGCACACAGCCGCCGGAGCCGGCAGCTTTGTGTTTGCTGTAATCAGCAGCCGCTGAGAGTCTGTCAGACTCTCAGCGGCTGCCGCCGCTCCCACTGCGGGAGCCATCTTCCGGCTCCCGCAGTGGGTAATGGGAGAGCCGTCGTCATGACGACGTCTCTCCCATAATGCAAAGCGGCCAGAGGTGGAAGCGTCGGGACCAGGAGCGGGAGTTTCAGGTAAGTGTTTTTTTGTTTTTTTTTATTAAGTCTCTCTCTACTAGGGGGGGATTACTATGGGGGCACTACCAAGGGGGGGGATTACTATGGGGGCACTACCAGGGGGGATTACTATGGGGGCACTACCAGGGGGGGGATTACTATGGGGGCACTACCAGGGGGGGGATTTCTATGGTGGCACTACCAGGGGGGATTACTACTGGGGGCACTACAAGGGGGGGACTACTACTACTGGGGGCACTACAAGGGGGGGACTACTACTACATTACTGTTATTTTATTTTATGTGCGGCCCAAACCAAGTTTTCATCTTCTAATGTGGCCCAGGGAAGGTGAAAGGTTGGACACCCCAGCTCTAAAGTATATGATTTAAGTTGGTTCAGTTAGTTTAAATGCTGAGAAATAAAGATATTTGATAACTAAGGTATTATACATGCTAAACAAGTCGTGTTTGGTTTCGTACTGATGCGTACTCTTTCCACAGTATTCCGGTGTTATCGGTGGGGAGATCGCATCATGCATTCTCGAGTTATGGATCGCAGAGTCTACAAGCAACAAAATGTATATTTCATGAACAACTGTTAGGATGTTGCAGGGGGCGGGAAGGGAAAGATCCCCAGCTGTTAGTGGCAGGGAGAGTCTATTTGAACCAGCCTGTTAAATGCTCTGTAACAGATGCTTCTCCCCTGGGAGCCAATGACATCAGCACAAACTTCTCTATTGTCCTGTCTATTCTGGGGGGGTATAAATATGTGTGCTCAAACGCTGGGTTCTTAGTCGTCGTGCTGAATGACGAGGGGTCTCTTGCTGATGCCTATCTTCGGGTCTGGAAGCGCTGCATATGTATACTGTACTTGGGTCTGTATAATTCCTTTTGCGCCTAAATTGTGTCTGGATCAATTGCGTGTAACTGTCTGAACTTTTACTTGAATAACACTTGTGCTTTGGAACCACAGATTCCAGGTCTGAGTATTTACTGTATGACTGCGTACGCAAATTAGCGTCATCCTTAGAGGTTTATAGGAAGGATTTTAGAAGGTACAGGCAGGGGTATATAGAGGTTCATTTTAATATCGTTAGTACACTGTATCTGGGAGCTGTATAAAAAATAAACTCTGTGGTTCCAGCACTAAATAACGTAATGCTGATCTCACTAGAGGGCCCAGATCCTACAGACTGATTATGAAAAAGCTGCGCCTCTAAGAAGAAGAGGAGAATTAATATATAAATTTCAAGTTTAAATCATTATAAGGTCAGGGTTTAAAACCTTTTATTGCGAAGGCCCCCACTTGATGCCACCCGGCTGGAAAAAATTTCTGGGAATAACACCGTGTAGTATATACACAATTAAATAATATTTCAGGCTGTGTATTCTCTCTAATAGTTATCTATATCCACATCCATTGCAGTGTTCGTAACCTGTGTTGTGTGCTGCCAGCATTATACAGTATGGCCCCACTAGTTCATGCAGAAGGAGAGTAAACAAACCATTGGGATGGTGGTTGTGTAAATTTGAACAGATCTGTTGCTCTTCGTTCTGGCACTGTATGAGATAAGTGATAACTGCAGTCCTATAAACAGATGGACAGATCTCAGTCAGCTGGGACTCTTACAAAAATGTATTTTTAGCTCCTGCACTTCTGCTTCTGTTTGTTACACGCCCTCATCTGACTCTGTGGTTAGATCGTGACATGATGTGTTAGAGATTTAAAAACTTCCAGTAATACATTTACTTTTTTTTATCATCCATGGGGGGACACATGGAGGACACTTGGTATAGGTGATGCGCTGGGTGGTGGGCACCAAAAGGCTAAGTTTCTATTCCCAGCAGCCGAGACTTCCTCTCCCCTGCCCCCAGCCCAGAGGTCCAGTTTTAGTTTGGTACCCAAGGAGTGGGCACAGTTTTAGAGGGGCACCTATAGTACCCTCTCCTTGTTTTATTTTCATTTTATTTTATTTTCACTTGTTAAGTGGCCAGCGGGTCAGCATGTTGATGCACCCACCACCAAATCCCCTGCACCAGCGGCCGGGTCGCTGGCAACTCTGTCAGCATCCCTGGCCATGCTCCAGCGCACACAGTGGGAGTCGCAACCTGGAGCAGTGGGGAGCAGGTAAGGTAGTTCCCTGCTCGCAGGGAGCCACCCACATCAGGGCTGTTACTGCTGATGAGGGAGACCATCAGCGGTGCTGGCAGTGGGAGCCAGGTTGTCTCTGCACCCCCACTAGACCACCAAGGCACTTTCTGTGGTAACGGGGCAATATTTTATGTAGCAGCCATTGCCCTGGAGTCTATGCCATATGAGAGAGGTAGCTTTTCCCTGTTGGCTAATCCCCCACCCCTTGGCACATTCCCTCTTGCATACTCCTTCTCTCTCTACTACCTCCATGAAATACTGGGCGGCCATTTTACACATTGCCTGCCACAGCACCAGAGAAAAGCACGGGCTCCTGTCTCCCTGTATACATCACTCTCTGCAGTCAGGTTATGCATTCAGCTCCTACCTCCCCTGTTGGGGTTGGTAGGTTGAGCACTAAATGCCATTTTTTACTTGCATTGAATGTGTTTGTTCGCATGTTCTCTAAACTGTCAATTTATTTCTAAGGGGATATAGTTGACATCCCAGCTGTCTGTATGCCAGCGCTCAGAATGCCGTCTCTGGAATCCCGAAAGTAAGTATTGGGGATAGGGGGGCCGCGATTATGGTTATGCTATGTGGAGGGAGGTTTAGGGGTAGGTATTGGGTTAGTGCATTTACCAGCAGATGTCGGTGTCCTAACCCTGTCAGGACGCCAGCGCCTGGATTCTGACCGCCGGGATCCTGACCGCCGCTTACCCAACTCTTTCTAAGTGTATAGCAATACCTGTTTAGTTTGTTTACTGTCTCTGTTTATTATTTTGCTCACTATCTCTGTAAGGACTACAGTTATGGTGTTTTGAACTTATTGCTACAGATAAATTAACACATTCACTTGTGAACACCAGTTTGTTTATTGGTATTCACATTTACATCTCCTTTCTGCATAGCCCCACTTATTAGTTTATTTGTGGCGCTCTAACATTCAGTTGAGCAACGTACTGAATTGCTTTCTACTTATGCTCCAGACCACGAAGGGCTCTGTTTTCGGTGTTTCACAACTACGCAGCAGGAGGCCCCTTCGGCCACAGTTTCCAATCAGGAACTGGTATGGACCTCCGCACTTTCACAGGTAATGCTGCAGTTAGTAAATCAATTCGCAACCCCCCAGGGCTCCCCCCCCCACTGCTAGTCTCTCTACAGGTGTGGGTCAGGTCGCCAGTATTTTACCTGCTCAGGGAGATTCACAACACTTAGCTTCAGAACCACCTTGGGTCCAGTTGCTTTCTCAGTCGGTGCAAGGCTTGGCACAGGTGTCTGCTCCTCTCCAACGGGATACGGTCGGGATGCCGACCATCTACTCCCGGCAGGTGTCTAATGACCGGCGTCAATGCCTGTCATTAGACCAACGCCGGGAGCCCGACACCCGGCTTACTAATCGAAGGTAAGCCGGGCGTGGACAGCCGCGGGGGGAAGGGTTAGGTTTGGGGCTCCCGTGGGGGGCTTAGGGTTAGGCTAGGGGAAGGGGTTTAGGGTTAGGCCCCCCCCACGGGAGACTTAGGCTGAGGGGCAGGGGGGGTTAGGTATAGGCACTTGGGGGGGGGGGGGGGGTGGTAGGGTTAGGCACCCCTAAGGGAGGGTTAGAGTTAGGGGGCGAGGTTAGGTTAGTAAATAGAGAGAAGCTTACCTGTCGGGATCTTCACTGCCTGGCTGCCGCTGTTTGTAAATCATCCTGGTCCCCTCTCCAACAAATGCTGGAAAGGGACTGTCCGTCTAAATGCAAGCCTACCAGATGTCTGAGGTTTCTTCGGATAATGGGGATGATGTCTCCATTATATCTGATTTTGAAACTTACCCTATCCCCAAGGATTCACCACCACAGGTGGATGTCGAGGCCCTGATCAAGGCAGTTAGATCTGCACTTTTAATTAAGGACTCTGACCAAACCTCTAATTCAGATGCCCCAGTATTTAAATCAGAAGAAGGTGCCAGCTGAGTTTCCTTCTTCTTTCCTAGTGGAGGCCCAGGCTCACCCTAACAAGCGCTTCCTAGTTTCTAAGTGCATTTCTGCTTTTTAACTGCTCCAAGCTGTCTGATAGGGCCAAATGGGAGTCCCCTCCTCTGGCAGATGCTCACAATGCCCGGTTGGCTAAATCCACGACACTTACTATCTCTAACACTGCTTCCCTTAAGGATCTGACGGAAGTTTGAGAGTTTACGGAAATTTTCTCAGGTGCTATTGTACGCCCAGCCCTTGCGTCCACTTGGATGGCTAAGGCCATCGGACATAAAAGACTGCCTCTGTTCTGGTACCCACCGAACGGAGTTGTTACCCTTGGTCAAAAATATCAGGGAAGCAGGCTTCTATCTTGCTGAGGCGGCCATTGCCACACGTGCCCTCTGGCTTCGTACTTACCGTGCAGACTTAAGAAGGCCCTTGAAGCTCTTCCCTTTTTGGGAGTGGATCTTTTTGGTCAAGAGCTGGACAAGATCGTGGCTACGGTAGCTGTGTCCAAGACAGCTTACATTCCTTCTGCGGCAGCCGGCAGGTCGCAAACTTCTAATTCTCGCTCCTTTCGTCCGCAGGGTAAAGCCAAGGGTCAGTCTTCCTCCATGTTCTAGGGTTCTTCCACTAAAGGTTCCAGGTCCAGAAGTAAACAGGCCTGGTCTTCCAGGCGTTCCTGCAACCAAGCCACCCGATAAGCATGCAACATGACGGGGGCGGCCTCTGCCTGGGAAACCCCAGTGTAGGAGGCCGCCTTCTGCTTTTCTCTGATGCATGGATGCCCACATCAGACATCTGGGTCAGAAACTTATTTTCCCAGGGCTATGCCCTAACCTTTCAGGAACATTCTCCGGCCCAATATTTTTCAACAAACCTTCCAATGGATTCAGGTTAACTCTATGGCAGTCCGCCCTATCCCTTCTGGCTTCCCAGGTGATTATCTCCGTTCCCCTGTGCCAGGGATGCTCCGGCTTCTATGCCATTCTCTTCGTGGTTCACAAGCCGGACGGCTTATTCCGACACATTCTCAACCCGAAGTCGCTCTATCAGTTCCAAAGTTCCGCATGGAGTGTCTTCACTCTATCATTTTGGCTCTGGATCCAGTGGACTTCATGGCCTCCTTAGATATCCAGGATGCCCATTTGCATATTCCTATCTGGGTCAGTCACCAGCTCTTCTTAAGGTTTGCGGTATGGGAGGAACACTTCCAGTTTCAGGCATTGCAATTTGTGCTTTCCACAGCTCCTTGTGTTTTCATGAAAGTCATGGCAGCATTTCTCAGATGCAGTGGGGTCCAAATAATACCTTATCTGGATGACCTACTTCTCCTGGCCCAGGCACTGGATGTGCTAAGGGATGACATTCGTCTCTCTGTGGACTTACTCCAGGCGGAGTAAGTCCACATTGAATCCTCAATTGGCGGAAATCTACCTTGACTCTGTCTTGGGAGATGCTATATTAAGGAGCCTTACTGGATTCCAGAGTCCAGCAAGTGTTCCTTCCCAAGGACAAGCTTCTGTCATTACAGGCCAAGGTTCGCACATTCGTGGGTTGCTGTCGTGTGTCAATCCACTTTTGCATGTAGGTTCTGATCTCTACCTTTGTGATGGTAGATTATGTCCAGTTTCAATCCCATCCTTTACAAATGGAGGTTCTGGCTTGGTGGAACTGCTCCCTTCAGCAGCTCAAGTCTCAGATAATCCCCTCTCCCTCAGGAGGTTCTTCACTCACTCTTGTAGTGGCTCAAACAATACCGTCTGGACAAGGGTCGCCCCTTTTGGATACAGGACTGGGTCCTGCTAACCAATGATGCAAGAATTTGGGGGTGGTAACTTGTCATCGGACATTTCGGGGTTGGTGGACGGCTCAGGAGAGTCGACTTTCATTCAATATTCTGAAGCTCGGAGCGGTTTACAGAGCTCTCCGTCTGGCATAGCCCCTCCTCCAGCATTGGCCGGTCAAGGTTTAGTCTGATAACACGACAGCTGTCGCCTACATGAACCGTCAGGGCAGCACCTGCAGTTTGGGCGCCATGACGGAGGTGAGTTGTATTCTTCAGTGGGCAGAGTGTCCTCTCCTCACTCTATCTGCAGTCTACATTCCCAGAGTCCAAAACTGGGAGGCGGACTTTCTAAGCCGTCAAGACGTTCACTCGGGCGAATGGGCCCTACACCCAGATGTCTTTCAGCTTCTGGTACTCCGCTGGAGCTTTCAAGACCTAGACATGATGGACTCTTGACACAACCACAAGCTACCAAGGTACTCCTTGCGCACCAGGGATCTGGGAGCTCTTCTACTGGATGCTCTCGCGGTTTGGTGTTCCATCTCACTCATGTACATCTTCCCTATAATTTCGATGATTTTGTGGGTTCTACTCAAATTGAAGTTGGAGTAACTCCGTATTCGCTGTGCAGAGTTTGGTAAGTGGATCTTTTGGCTCTATCCATTGATGATCCATTGCGTCACTCTCGGGGCCCTTGCTCCCATCCGGACCTTAACCATCTTTCTTTGACAGGATGGCACTTGAGACATCCGTCATGAGAGCTAAGGGTTTCTCCAGACATGTTATTCGATCCATGCTTAACACAAGGAAGCCTTCCTCGGCTAGGTTTTATCACAGGGTTTGGAGAACATACTTTGATTTGGGGTTCCAATTGGATTGGAGAAATCTCCAATCCAATTAAAAATGCCTATTCGCAGCGGAGGGGTGCAAATTGACCGCCAAATGAGATTTGAGAGAAGTGCACGAAAATGTGGGGAGACCATCCTGGACCCCCCAAAATGGAAAATTTAATTAGCAGGACCATATAGAAGGCTGTTTATGGGCATTAGGAAGGTACTGTAGGTTTTTAAATAGTGTCAAATGGCTGATTTGTGTTTTTGTTTTTTTTTAAATGCAAGAAAATTCTAAAAAAAAACAACTTCATTTTATTCTCAAACGAATTAAAACAATTTTTTTTAAAAAAAGTAGGTGATTTTGGGGTACTTTGAGGTACCTTGAAGTTTTAAAAATAAATAAATATATTTTTCAATTAAAAGAATAATGTAATTAAATTTGGAGTGCCTAAACTAATGAAAAAGTTGATTTTGTGTAATTTGAGGACAATTTTTTTTTTTTAACGCCCAAAAAATGACATGTATGTATTGGGCTAATTAAGCTAATTGGAAACTTCCAATTGCCTAATTAGTCATTATGGGGTGTGTCCAAGGGGTTCAGCACAGTGTCCCAACATTTTAACCTTAAAATAAAGATTTTCCTTCTCTCACCCTCAGGGAGGTGCGAATGGAAAGATGCGATTCAGTCTGACTGATTCAGTGCAAGTTGCTAATTGGATTGCAAAATGAATTCGCTATGCAAATTCGAAGAGAAAATAGCACCTCGCAATTTGCACCTAATTGGATTGACCCCTATATCTTTACCAGTATACAGATTGACTTGACAATCACAGTCCCAATACAGTTTCTACGCATAACTGAATATTGATACACATGTATCTAAGTACTGAAAATATTGTATCAGGATATGAATATAGGAGGAGACATGGTTACTTGTTGTAACTTAACACTTTAGAACAGGAATGATAACGTAGGCTGAAAGTCACAGCCTTTATCATTTGTGATTGGAAGATTGATTCTAGGATCGAGAAGCACACAATGTAAAGATTTTACCATATATCTATGAATAAAGACAGCGTACAGCCTTGTTTTTAATATTTATTTACACCATTTTTTTATTTTTTTTTCATCACGTCACAATTTTATGCTAATTTTATTTTATACTTCATGTAACCTTATTCACTCTAATTTAATACACAGTAATAGAGTTATATATAAATACTAATATATGCATAAGGGCAAATGATATCTGTTTTTTAATGTATATCTAATAAAGATTGTGTTTTTAAACTCAGTATTGTTCGGGAGGATTTGAGTGCGCCTCAAAGAAAACAACTGATTTCTTTCTCTATTTGAATTTTGGTTTGTTTAACTGAATTAGGGGATGCAGTCAGGAAGCCGATGGTCAAAATGCCGACCGCCAGCTTCCCGACTGTCAAATCCCGGCAGGGTACTAATGACAGACGTTGAAATCCTGACGCCTTTCATTATAGAGCCCGACTCCCGGCATACCGAACGAAGGTAAGCCGGGCACGGACACCCGCGGGAGGGAGGGGGGGTTGGGTTAGGGGATCCCGAGGAGGTCTTAGGGTTAGGCACCCCTCCGGGAGACTTAGGTTTGGGCTGCGGGGGCGGAGGTTAGGTTTAGGCACTTGGGGGGGGGGGGGAGGTTCGGTTTAGGCACCCCTAAGGGAGGGATAGGGGGGTGGGGGGGTAGGGTTAGTTATACTTACCTGAATCCCCTGTCGGGATTTTCACTGCTTTCAGTGCTACCCACTGATTCCTGAATCAGTGGGTAGCACCTTAAGTATCCCATAGGAAAACACTTGATATAATATCCTCAATTTTGTGATTATCATCTATTAAATAACTTGGTGCGGGACTGTTATTTATTCAGCGGTGGACCTACCTACCCCTGCTGTGGTGCAAGCATGTTCTACCTGGTCAGTTGGCACTTCTTGAGCGTCTCTATGCGGCGCTTCTGTGGAGCAGCTTTCTAAACAGACGTGGTCCTCTGCACATATTTTCATCAAGTTCTATTCCTTTGACACTTTCGCAGATGCAGCTTTTGGGCAAAGAGTTCTCAGTGCAGCTCAGGAGCATCCCTTCCCTTAGGGGAACAGCTTTGGGATGTCCCGGTTTCATACCTGTGTTCCCCATGGATAATAGATAAATCCTTTTCTTGAAGTCCATGGGGGACACAGGACGCCTGCCCTGGCACACCTGGTTTGCAGGGTTGTTTGCACTGTTATCGATCCATCTTTTCACCTCCACTGTCTGTGGTTGAACAGAGTGAGTGCTGGTCTTCCTTCTTCCTCTTCCTCCATGCCTTGGGCTTGTTAACTAAGCTACTTATCAGGCTTTGTCTCGTGTTGTGTTCCAGACAGAACCTGACATGAGCTAAACATTCTGGAAATCCTAAACAATGTCAAGATCATTTTGCCTTATACTGTTTATCTAATGCAATTCTCATATACTCTTATTTTCTGAGCTTTATCTAGTACCATTTATTAAAATAAACTACTTAAAATAATGAAGTTTGTGATGGAGATTTAGTGCACCAAAGTCTACCTCAGTAGCACGGTGCATTAGGGCCTACCTGCTCATTCTCTCTGGAAATAATTTGAATTGTTTGACAATTCATGTACAATTGACTTTTTTAATGTCATCTTTGTCATCACATAAATACTTTTGAATAAAAACATTAGTATTGAGGGTGCTTTGGTATAAGTGGCACCAGTGCAGTTATGTGTGGCTCTTTGTGGTAGTAAATGGTATACTCAGCTAATTGGCTTTTGTTCTCTCCAGGGCTCACAGGATGGTCCAAGTCTGGAGTTTGAGTATAACGATGCAGACCACTTATCAGCAGAATTAGCAGGTAATTCTTGAAGCTTGTCAATAACATACGGCTCTTGTATTTTTACATGATTGCTCAAGCATTGGTGTTGTTAGTGGGCTACAATTATCTACAAGCCATGATGTAGCATAATTTCTTCTTGGTGGGACCGTGATTTAGGCAGTACACCTAAAATTCCACTACAGTGCATTTATATGTGGAAGAGCAGATAATAGTTACTCATGAGGAGGAGCAAGAATGTTTCCTAAACTTAGTTTTGAGGACCATGGCAAAAGCTAAAATTTTCAAATAAGATAAAAGGTGCAGTTTGGTCAATTTGGTGGGCTTTGTGGCATATGGCACCTTGGCATCTCCTGAGAGCAGTGTGTTAACTGCACTGGATGGAGAGGAGTCATTAGAGAGCTGGGGATATATGTGCACTGAGTGAAGGGTAGGTGTTAAGTGGAGAAGCATCTTCTTAGAGATGATTGTAGGTGCACTGGGAGGAGAAGCGTCACCAGAGAGTGGAGGCTAGGTGTACGCTGAGTGGAGAGGCATCTCCAGAAAGTGGAGGGTAGGTGTGTGCTGAATGGAGAAGTGTCACCAGAAAGTGGAGGGTAGATGTGCACTTGGAGAGGTGCCACCAGAGATTGGACGGCAGGTGTGTGCTGGATGGAGAGGCTTCTCCTGAGAGCTGATTGTAGGTGCACTGGTTGCAGAGGCATCACCAGAGAGCGGAGGATAGGTGTGCGGTGGGTGGAGAGGCGTCACCAGAGAATGGAGGATAAGTTTGTGCTGTGTGGAGAGGTGTCACCAGAGTGTGGAGGGTAGGTGTGCACTGGGTGGAAAGGTGTCTACAGAGAGCAGAGGGTAGGTGTGTGCTAGGTGGAGAGGCATCTGCAGAGAGTGGAGGATAGGTGTGCATTGGGTGGAGAGGCATCTCCAGTGAGCAGAGGATAGGTGTGTGCTAGGTGGAGAGGCATCTTCAGAGAGTGGAGGATTGGGTGGAGAGGCATCTCCAGTGAGCAGAGGGTAAGTGTGTGCTAGGTGGAGAGGCATCTTCAGAGAGTGGAGGATAGGTGTGCATTGGGTGGAGAGCCATCTCCAGTGAGCAGAGGGTAGGTGTGTGCTAGGTGGAGAGGCATCTTCAGAGAGTGGAGGATAGGTGTGCATTGGGTGGAGAGGCATCTCCAGTGAGCAGAGGGTAGGTGTGTGCTAGGTGGAGAGGCATCTTCAGAGAGTGGAGGATAGGTGTGCATTGGGTGGAGAGGCATCTCCAGTGAGCAGAGGGTAGGTGTGTGCTAGGTGGAGAGGCATCTTCAGAGAGTGGAGGATAGGTGTGCATTGGGTAGAGAGGCATCTCCAGTGAGCAGAGGGTAGGTGTGTGCTAGGTAGAGAGCATCTTCAGAGAGTGGAGGATAGGTGTGCGCTGGATGAAGAGGTGTCACCAGAGAGTGGAGGGAGGCTAGGTGTGCACTGGATGGAGAGGCGTCACCAGAGTGGAGGATAGGTGTGTGTTGGGTGGAGAGGTGTCTCCTGAGAGCTGATTTTAGGTGCACTGGGTAAAAAGGCGTAGGTTTGCGCTGGGTGGAGAGGCGTCGCCAGAGAATGGAGGATAGGTGTGCACTGGGTGGAAAGGTCTCAAGCGAGAACAGAGGGTAGGTGTGTGCTTCTTTGGAGAGGCATCTCCAGAGAGCAGAGGGTAGGTGTGTGCTGGGTGGAGAGGTGTCGCCAGAGAGCAGAGGATAGGTGTGTGCTGGCTGGAGAGGTGTCGCCAGAGAGCAGAGGAGATAGGTGTGTGCTGGGTGGAGAGGCATCTCCAGAGAGCAGAAGGTAGATGTGCACTAGATGGAGAGGTGTCACCAGAGAGCAGAGGGTAGGTGTATGCTGGGTGAGCCATCAAGGTGAACTAGTGTAATCCCAAAACAATTTGTGCTGCATATCCATACACTTTATAAGTAACATCCTATGCTCGTTCCATTACCTGCTCGGTCTTACTCTCGCAGAGCTGTACAGTTACACAGAGGAGACAGACCTATACCTGAACCGCAGGTGTTTTGAGGAAAAGCTTAAGCTCCAAGGTAATTCCTGATAATTTATGTCTCTAGAAGTAAATCTCAAAAGAAAGAAATATTATAAAAAATATCTACTGCACCAAACTGATACTAAATTATACCTGTATTTTAACAAATAATAATGAATAGTAACCTTTTCACAGTATTTTGTAAGTTCATTTGGGATTTCGGCTTCATGTTAAATCAGATTTGTGACCAGTATGGCGTATCCCACTACTGTTTATAAATACAAGCAAACAATGGAACAGTTTTAAATGGCTGTCTGCACCCAATAACTGGCATCTGTTCTTATTTATGGACCTGTAAAGGGTATAAAAGTGTAGCATATGCCAGAAATAAACGTAACAATTAAAAGGCCCATTAGAAATTGTGCTTTTCTGCTCATAGTTCATATTGCATCTTATTCATAGCAGACTGCCATTGGCGAAACAAAAGCGAGTTCACATATGATCTGTTTGTATTGAGGCTTTGTTTCCATCAGTATCCATAGTATGTTATTATCAATGTCCTGTACGCAATAACTTTTTTTATGGTATTATAATTCTCTATTATTTTTCCTATGATTGCTTCCTTTGGCAGTGTGGGAGGCCGGATGGACATCTCTGGGTTCAGCACAGCACAGAACACATGTCATGTGTCTCCTGAATGGGCTGGAGGTGGTGAGCAGGGAGCAGCGGCTGTCTGCAGCTAGAGCTATACTGTACTTGGCACAGGGTGAGCACCTAGAAAGGGGTAATCTGCAGGTTACTCTGGGCACATCTATAGGTATCAGTTTTATAATCTTCTTATGTGTTATTTAGAGCATTACACAGGAGTGAGTGCTGCTTACAGAAAGTATTGCAACCCAACATTGACTACTTGTTGGATTGTCATTATTGCACAAATACTCAACGGTTTAATTTTGTGACACAGCTGCCATTTATTTTGTTTGGTCATACCAGTAATTCAAGATTTTTTTTTTTGTATCCTGAGTGATGGTATAAGTACAATTTACTACCCCAAAATGTCATTTTTTCGTCTACAGTTAAGCAAAGTAGCATTAATTATGTCCATAACATTGCTCTCCCATTCCTACGGGACTGAAGGCAGATACAAACCACATGAGATATCTAGTCTGCCCATCCTAATTCCCAGGACTAACAAAATAGGCATCTTTAGCTGCCTTTCTCTACTATGTACCTCTCACTGTATGCCTGGCTGTATGTGTATGTATATATATCTATATATATCTCCTATATGGCTTCTAAAGGTAAAACATATTTTTTTATACTCTTGTAATGACGAAAGTTGAATAAAACTGAAACGTTGAGGCTTAAGTGGTATGTCACAAGCGTTTTATTTATGCAACAAGTCCTGTGAGTGACACGGCTTCTCTTCCGGTATTTTCTATATCCGAGAGTAACCAGGCACTTTGTTTTATAGTGGAGGAGTGCCAGCTTTCTACCATCTACACTCTCCCTCTCTGGCCCTAGCCGAGCAATCTGTCCCCACTCCTCGTGTGACATGCTGGCTGCTTCTGCAAGCCTGTAAGTCCCATAACTTACCCTCCTTGAAGGAGACTGGTTCCTTCTTCTCCCGGCTGGCGTGGCTCTTCTCTCTTCCAACGGTGCCGCCTGATGTCACGTGCGTCAGCTCTAAAATTAAACTTAATTGAATTAGTGGGTGGGCAGGAGGAGGCAGGCCTCCATGTTCCCTGTAAATCAGGGTCTGTGCAGACAGTTGACGCAAAGCGCCGTTCGAAGCGGGCCCCCTTTCACTTAAGGAGGTATTAGTGGGCGGTTGGAGCAGCCGGGCCCCCTTCTTTCTTCCAAGTGTCCGGGGGGGGGTTCTTTATATGTGCATCATTAAATATATATATTTTTATGGGCAGACCCTTGACCTCTTGCTTCCATTGCATTGATGTGTATTTGACTAATGTGTATTCTTTTAAAACAGGATGGCTTTGTTCATTTTTCAATAAATACTTTGATATTTTTTTGGCTTACTTTGGTGTGCTGGCCCTTTTTCATGAGCCTCTGGTGGAATTGAAAAGACTGTTTTGTGCTGCATTACGTTGTGCCTCAGCACCCTAACTTTGAAGATTCTGGAAGTGTGTGCGATTATTTTTAATATATAATAAACAATTCGTAGTACTAATAAAAGCGCTACACTATTTTGTCAGTCCCGGTCCCCACAATTTCTGATGGCGGCCCTGCCTGGGATAAACCATGCTGGGATGCAAGGAGTGTGATTGCATCTTTATTTTTTTTTAGCATTCAGGGAAAATACTGATTGCTTTATTTTTGCAATGAAACTTAGAAATGTGCTAGGACCCGCCCTTCCCAACTACTGTATAAATTTCTCTGCACATTTTGAATCTGCCCCACCTGCAGTGTGACATGGTTTTACCAAGGTGCACAGTTTCCTTTTTTTGCTCTGACTCCTAACTCTGTATCGGGCCCTCAGTGAGCGACTTCTAACGTGTCACTCCTACATTCCTGTGATTAGTAATCTAATACATTATGGTGTCCTGACAGAGCTGTTTGCAATCTCTGCCATACGGTTACCATCAGCATATTAATATAAATACCTGGTGTTATGAAGGTATTAGAAGTCTATATAAATAAAAAAAAAATTACTTTGGAAAATGGTTTAATAATTATCATCATTGTAAATGTAGTATTTGTACGGAGAGGGTAATCTTCAGATCCAAACCTCTACAGTACCTGCAGACTCCATCACCCACCATACAAGACTTGTCCTCTTCACTTAATGCTAGAGCGCCTCTAATAACTACCTGATATCTTGTGGTAATTTTTTCTTGCTAGATATTCCTGTTACTCTCTGTGGAATTTTCCAAACAGATTTTCTAAATGAACATATACATGTTTTATACCAGATATAAGAAATCACTTCTGATTAATCTTTCCTTTACACTAATTGCAGAAATTACCATTCCCCTGTACATTACCTGCAGGTAGTAGTACACTGGCAAAATTTCTCAAGACTGCAGTATAGCTACAAAATTCTAATCGACGCTACCTAAAAATCCATTAAGAATCAAAAGAAAGAAAGATGTTTACATTTTTTTGAGGGTAAAAAATGATTTACGTTTTTTTTGTAAGTAATGTAAATGCCTGAGATTCGATTAAGTACTTTATATGTTTTTAGTAGTGCTCTATTTGTTGTCCTTAGGACCTTTTATACAGAGATGTCCTCATACATCTAGCTTCCTTGCACGTTAAACAGCCCTTCTTGTCGTGCCATGCTGTGGCGTGACTTGATAGCGCTGAGCGTCATTTTGTGTAACTTTGTCCATTCAAATGCACAAGCAGCTTTTGCTGAATAAAATGATATGCGGCATGCCTATATTCTGTGTGCCACTGCGGGTGTATCTGCTGCTAATACTGTAATGTAGCCTTTTGCATGCAGATACACCCACAGTGGCACACACAATATAGGCATGCCGCATAACATTTTATTCAACAGAGACTGTTGTGCGAATAAGATACATTTCAAGGGAAAAAGTCACTCAAAAAAGCTCTCGGCGTGTTATTTGTAACGCGACTTGTAGCGTATGGAGCAGGGCCGTAACTAGGGTGGTGCGACTTGTGCCATGGCACAGGGCACCGCAGGACGGGGCACTGATTGGGCCTGTCAATTTTTATTATCACTCTCGCTTGTAGTTTCCTCTTATTTTATCCTTATTTAATCCCCAGCATCTTCTGGCCTCTCCTATCTCTTCCCTGGCCCTTTCCAATGTGACTATGCCCCTTTTTCGGGTGCGTTATGTCCCTATTTGAAATATTGGGGGGGGCGCAAATGTTCTCTCTGGCACAGGGCACCAAAAATTCTGGTTACGGCTCTGGCATGGAATATAGATATATGTGGATACATCTGTACCATGTGCACTGTGAGTAAGTTGGGAGAATAATTGAGGTAACAAAATCTACGTAAGTTATCAAAAAGTGTAGGTCTGCCCTGTGTAGAACTTGGCATGATTTCCTTCCAACACAATGTTGACTGCATTACACTGACACCCAGCAGTTTCCTAAAGAGCCCAGCTGTAATCCCAGTGTTTGCTTCTTGGTGTCCATGCTTTGAAACTAGATTGTAATATTAATAGGGTAAGGCCATGTGCCTAATAAAATTGTTATACAGTGACGCTTAGCAATTGTATTTGGTTTATTTTTTAATTTTGTTATATCAAGGATTTATTACTTTTTACAGAAGTCCTATTGTTTGCTAGCCATCGAATTTATGTTGATAAATTCTGCGTCTGACCCCTATTGCTCCTTTTCCGGCCAGGTGTGTTTGGAGAGTGTGATACTGAATCGGATGTCCTGCACTGGTCCCGTTATAACTGCTTCCTTCTGTATCAGATGGGAACGTTTGCTGTCTTCCTGGAATTGCTGAACATGGAGATTGCGTATGTTTAGTACAGACCTTTCATGAAATCTATTTTTTATTCCTTACCTTGACTATATGATTAGAGGGCCCTTCTGTGTATTGGATGTGTGTGTGTACGTGCACACATGTAGGGCAATACTTAAGAGGAATTATCAGTATGTTCCATGTCGATACTCTTGCTTCCCATGATAGTCATGTAAGTGCTATCTAGCACCTAATTAAAGATTACAAAGTGATTGTATAAAGTAAAGACTCGTGTTCTCATGAGCAACTCCCTCTAGCTTGCTTTGCTACAGCAGAGTAGTGGCGTATTCCCCACCCCCACTCTGTGCCCTTGTGTGTTGCTCTAAAACCTTGAAGAGTAGAATCTACTTGCCCAGCAATTAAAGGATTTTAAGTCGCATGCGATTCATCCTGAGATGGGAGTAGCTGGAGAAGCAATTTAGTGTTCATTCTAGCATCCTGCACCTGTGTCAACCTGTGCAAGCACCAGAGCAGTGTGAGACACCCCAGGTAGGAAAGAGGAACTGTACTGGTTGTGACAGGTGCAGGGTGCTAGAATGAACACTACAATCCTTGTTGAATTGGCTTCACTATGCTTTGCCGTAAAGAGATGAATAGTGTTACCACTGGTGTTAACTCATTGATAGGGAAAGTCATCGAAAACCAGCTTTCAACGGAGACGGTAGGGCCCTTTTTCCTGCTCTCTCTCTGTTTGCTCACTGTCTCTCTCACTCTCTTTATGTACATCTTTCTTGCTCCCCCTGGGTACAGGAACAGCCAGGCATGTAGCAGTGCTCTGAGGAAACCCGCTCTATCATTAGCCGACAGCACTGAGCTCAGGTAATGTACATTGTCCATAAGGTTAGATAGAGATATATATTTCAATTTATGGCACACAAATATTGCCTAATTCACTTAACATACCTTTAAAACAATATGTTTTGTATATTAAAATAACATTTTGTAATAAGTTCTAAAATGTAATTAAAGTTATAGAGAAGTCATTAAAATACATACTAAAGGAGCTGTCCATTCAAATTGTACCCCACCTTTGATAAGGTGATTTGCAAATCCTTATTTCTTTAACAACCTCTTTAGGGGGACACAACTAACCTTGAGGTTTAGAGGGCGCAATACAGGATTGGTCTCTCAGACAGCTATAACTTCTTGTACTATAGCTTATTCCCTATACAATCCCTCCTTGCAATAACCCCTCAGGTTTTCTCTGAGCGCCTTATCAGGATAGTATACTTAGGCAGCCTGTATCTTATTTTCTTTCTTCTAAGCCAATTGGCAAAGCAGTACTGTGTAACATACTCTCTTCATGATTTGAGCCATTGGTCAGACTTTGTTTTTGTGAGGTCGATTTTCTTATGGTCCCTTAGGAGGGCCACAAATTATGCTACCACTGTCTGGTCAGGCATAGCTTAGCGACTTGGGGTTGTGTTTCAACAGGATTATGTTTCTGTTCGTTAATTTTAAGGGCTTGTGGCCTGATCTCCCAGGTTGGCGGGAGCTTCCTGGAATTTGTGGTATAGAGCCCTAGCTGAGCAGATTCCTTGAGCACACTCTGTACTCTCCCCTAGAGACAGCTTTGGGTTGTTCGCAAGGTTAGTTGTGTCCCCCAAAGAGTATTTCAGAAAAAATTTAGTATTTATGTACTTGCCATTAAACTTTTTTTTTCTAAATCCATTTGTAGGACACTACTGACATTGGGTTATTGAGGGCACAATGCAGGATTTGGCACGTGCACTGCTACACTTGTTTGTAAAGTATCACCTCACCTATATAAACCACCCTTGCAACAGCACCAAAGTTGTTTTCTAACAAACCCCTCGGGATAGGACTAACATAAAGAGTCAGACTGTAATATTTACGGTAACCACAGAGCTATGAGGGTTGGGACTGTAGTGCCCCCCCAAATTTAGAGAAAAGGATTTAACATTGTATTGTGGGAAAATAACATTCATTAGTTTTCAAACTACCCACTTTTGCACAATCCCACATCTTTATGCAGGAAGGCAACATATAAATAAAAAAGGTGCATCATTATCATATCATTGATAATTTACTTAGCTGTTAAATGGGCTATCTTTTATTGCTATTCTTTTTTTGTGTTACTTTTTTTTTTTTCATTACGCTATTAACTATGTTTCTCCTTCATCCACTAGGGGACACTGGAGTTCAAGACTCTGGGGTATAGACTGTGGTAGAGTAGAGCCTGGCACTTTAAATAATATAGAAGTGTGACTGGCTCCTCCCCCTCTATGCCCCAGTTTAGAAATTGTGCCTGACATTGCTGGTGCACTGTGGGGCTGTCTCCAGCCCTTCAGTATTTTATTTATTTAAAATTTTATTTATAATCCTTTTTCCTGTGAGGACAGGCAGACTGCGGCAGCCTGCCTGCTATGTGAGAGCCGCCAGAAAGGGACTGCCACGGCTACTGTAGCCTGTGTCCGGTACCCTGAGGGGGGGCCCCTTGAGATCACTTGTCTCTTGTCAGGCCCGCCACAGCTGGAAACTGCTTGTGTCCGGGTTCCTCACCTGCCCCCCAAGCCCAGCATCCCGGCCGCGGCAGATTATAAGTATACCACCGTTCCTGATTAGCAGGAGCGATGGAGAAAGACTGGGCTTAGTGATATGCCTTCACGTGGCTTTCATAGGCGGTGGTCAAAAATGCTGGGCTGAGTTACCGCGCACACTGCTGCGGCTGTCTCACACAAGCATGAGCTCAAGTGGCTCATCTAGCTTAATGCAGCACCTTAAGCATACAGGCTCCTTCCTACTGCCAGCGTAATAATGGGGCAATGTCGGGGCTGCTGAAGAGACCCGCCGCGACCTTTGGCAGCCAGCTTTCGGGTCTCTGGCTCATCGTTTCCTCCCTAGCCAGATCCCCCTCCTAATTAATGGGGGATGGAAATGGCTGCTTTAGCCAGGCAGTCGTGGCTATCTCTCCTCCCCTACACCCCCCCACCCTGCCATAACAAGTTCCCGCTGCACAGCGCCGCCTAAATGCGCATCGGGGGTTATGTCTGGCGCAGCGCCTAAATCATATCGCGCTAGCACATGTCAATATCCCGCTCCGTGGCCTCCCGCTGTAGAAGCTGGGGCTTTTTCCCAGCATAACCCCGCTCAGAATCGGGCGGGGTACTTCATTATAGCGCCCAGTCCACAGACCGGGCGGTCCCGCAGGTGCAAGCCTGCGCACATATTGGCCAGCGTTTCCCAGCTGTGTAGTCCATAGCGAGTCTTCGTAAGTCCCCAGTTTGGACGCTCTGCCTGCTCGTAGCGCTGCGCTTTCGTTAGTTAGCATTATTTTGTGTGTGTCTCCAGGTGTTCTATCTCCTGCATTATGGAATACAGTACACGGCCAAGCATAAGGCTGACAGATAGTGAACACTTACCCACTATTGGGCGGTGTAGGGCTCGTCTGGCTTCCCTCTAAGCTAAATGCTCCACCGTTGGAAGGATGTTAGCTGGGTTAGGGTTACATTACCATATTAGTGACCTGCTATACTTAGCATGTTGTGTTTTTTTGCCTTCACACTTCATAGGTATACATAAGCCTGCTGTATCTAGCGCTCTGCAATACAGATCTGGTCGCTCTGGCCTGCACTAAGCTGGTTTTGTTTTTAGCGCAGTAATGCCTATATGTTAACAGAGAGAGTCCTTTTCCCCTATAATCGAGTGCGGCCGGCACAGTGGCGTGTGCCTTAAGTCCCCGCCTGGGGCGCGGCATACACGGGTTTGTGACCAGACCTGCCTCAAGTGCAGCGACCACTGCATTGGCAGGGTACACAAGGCCAGTCTTAACTGCAGATCAAACGTCTACCATACCGCTTCCAGTGGTCTAAAATGGGGTTTTTCCCGGGAAAATAGCCAGAGTCAACCAGAAGCACCTTTTGGCTTAGATTGAGTGTAGGTAATGTATCTTAAGGTGCCCACAGACATAGCAATGTGCTCATGATCAGCCGATGTGTACGATTTCCCTTGAAACTCTCCCCGGCAGCTCTGCACACGATCTGCACACGATTTGGTGTCCAATCTTCATACTATCTCTCCTGCATCCAGACTTTTTACTGTGTATAAAGGCCTAGATTGTCAGATCTGCCCTACTGCACGGCAGATCTGACGATGCGATGTGCAACCAGCGAGGACTCGCATCGTGATCGTGAGTGGGGACTCACGATTTACTCACGATTTGGCCATATTTTACACGATCTGCCGTTCCAATGTGTCGGAATCGGCCAGATCAGGTAAAATATCGCTGTGTATGTGGGCAGCTTTAGGATATGTAATTATATGTGTGTTCCGGGGGCACGGCAGTCCAGGTACAGTTGTAGCACTAATACTGACTTGCGGAACCAGAAGCTGCCGTCTGTCAGACATTGCACATACATTACAGTTCTTTGATCTTGGGTTATACCTTAGCGGCCCTTGACTAAAATCTACTGTACTACTGTTCCTATCGCTACATACTGATATGCCCCTATCTATGGGCCTATTATTATTATTTAAAATTCCAGTAGTCTAGCTCCCTGAAGCCTATGACCGCTCCTCTGATGAATGAAAGACCGCCCAGGAATCCCAATCTAAGTTTCGTGCGTGTGCGTGTGTGTGTGTGTGTGTGTGTGTGTGTGTGTGTGTGTGCGCTACAGTTTCTTCCCTCATTCAAAAAATATAAGAAGTTTTTAATACAGTAGCTCCACTTAGGGTTCCAATCGAAACATAAATGTTTCCGACTCTAATCCACCCTTAGGTTTAAAGGGGTTAAAGTCTATAGACAGCCAGTTATACCTACTATTTCTGCAGGTCCAAAGGCCACCCTCCTAGAAGTGAGGCAGGGTCAGGTCCGGTTAAGATTCTATTGATTCTGCCTCTTAGCTATTACGCAATTCACCATTCTGGTGTTAATGTAACGTTTTCTTACACTATGTTATAGTGGGTAAAGACAGTTGGGAGGTATGGATTGGCCTCTCTATAATTTTTAAGCACATAGTGTTCAGGCAAACCATATTTTGGAATATATGTATATTCTTTACATGTATATAAATCCCTACTGGAGCACTCTCAGGTAAGGTCATTGAGTGCGGTCCTGTTGTATGACCTAAATTTCTCCAGTAACAGTACTGCTAGATTTCTACAGCATTTTTGACTGCAACATCTCCAGACTGAAGTCTGAGCTGTAGATCCTGGGTTCTTAGACTACTACAGAACTTACTGCTACTCTTCTTACTGACGAGGCTGGTTGCTACGACATGGGAAAGGTCAGGAAAATTCTAGGAAGTTCCATTGGGGCTTTTGGTCATTCACAGGTAAGTGGACTTGCCCTACTCATGCCTCGGGAGATGCTCTTGATAATGCGTACCTGACATTGCACTGCCGTTATTCCCTCTTTCGCACCCTAGCTGTGGTCATAGCTGTTACTCACCCATTGATGGTACCTATTCATATCAGTTGGCTATCCACCTTAGAGTTCTTGATCCAACACAGTTCTATTCCTCCTTCCAGGGGAGATAGGTTGCAGGATATTGACATGTGGGATATTGACATGTGCTAGTCTTCATGGGTGTCGTTCGTATTCCCTTCCACCTTTCCCGATTCTCGGATGGGTGTGAGCTTCGCTGGTCGAGGATTCGACTCACGTTGCAGTGCTTTTTGGCTCTCTTGGGCACTTTCTAAAAACTGGGGCTGATGGGGCATAGAGGGGGAGGAGCCACGTTTAGATTCTTAAAGTGCAACCACCGTCTGTACCCCACTGTCAGAAGCTCCAGGGTCCCCTGTGGAATTGGACAAATGGATTTAACGGTAAGTACCAAAATCCTGTTTTTCTGGTTCATGTCTTCAGATAAAACATATCCCTCTTGTTACTGCTTTGGGAAGTCCAAAGTGTTCTGTTCTGTGGATTCTCCTTCTCCTCGTCTTCCTGTTGTCCTCAGTCTTCTTTCGGGCTCAGTTTCTTAACTGGGGCTGATGGGGCATAGAGAGGCAGGAGGCAGTCACACTTCTAAATTATTTAAAGTGCTAGGCTCTACTCTACCATCGTCTATACCCCAGTGTCTTGAACTCCAGTGTCCCCTGTGGATTCAGAGAAATGGATTTACCGGTAAGTACCAAAATCCTGTTTTCATTAACCTCTTCCTAACAAAACTGTAATATTTTGGTTTGTAGCATTTAAATGTATATTTAACCAAATACTAAGTATTACTTAGTATAACGGCCACAAGCAGTTTCACTGCCCTGATGCTGCTTGAAATTTCCTTCTGCTGGAGAAATGTCACAGCCTCCCTCTTCGATCATTGCCTTCCATCTATTAACAACCACAACGCAAAAAGGAACTACAGGAGAGCAATCATTAACGGCAGAGTACCGATTTACAGTTACACAGTTAATAGGGGTGGAGCTAAGTAACACAACTGACCAATCTCTTGCCCCAGGACAGCAAGTATATACGTCATACGGCACAAGATGCCCAGTGCGGCTGAGCCATTTTGAGAGGTGTAGCACACAGCTTTGTCTTTTAATTTTGCGCCTTAATCACATAACAGACGCAGGGAAACGCCACTCACATTGTACTGGAGACACTGGGCTGCGAATTAACCACACAGGAATTTGATTTATAAACACGTACAAAGTCGCAAATGAAGCATAATGGATTTTGACTTGAGAAAAAATTTGTGACCACTGCATTGTAACACTTCATATATAGTACAGACTCATTTGCACACAGATTTATTTATTTATTATCAGTTATTTATATAGCGCACACATATTCCGCAGCGCTTTACAGAGAATATTTGGCCATTCACATCAGTCCCTGCCCCAGTGGAGCTTACAATCTATGTTCCCTATCACATGCACACACTAGGGTTAATTTGTGTTGGGAGCCAATTAACCTAGCAGTATATTTTTGGAGTGTGGGAGGAAACCGGAGCACCCGGAGGAAACCCACGCATGCAACTGGATTTGCACAAATGTTTGCTGCAACTTCACTTATCTATGTTTTGTAGCTGTGTTTTTGATCTAGTGACTTAGTGAATGTTTGAGGTTGGGTAATGCTTTGTCCCGTGTGTCAACTGTTCTTTCTTTAGAAACAATATTAAGTTCTGTACCCAATGTTTGTAATGTAGGGTCATTATAAGTGTTATGTATCTACTGGTGGAAAACATGAGGCAGGAGTCACCGGGAGATGACGCAGAAAGGAATACTCAGAGAGAGACATTCCGCACAGAACTTGGTGAGTATTTGGCCATCTATTAAAATGTCAAACATTGGAATAATGAAAACATTCTTATCCCTTACAGAATACAGTTTTATGGGATCTGATTACGTACTAATGTTAAGCCAACAATCAAGCTTCTGTAAAAATAGCTAGAAACCATGTACTAATATAGGTTCTTGAAATTCCTAGTTGTATAAAATGTTGGGTTCCATGTCTTCATTATTGTAATAGGTTCCACAATATAATACATGTACAGATACACCGTTTCCACAACTGACAATTTATCATATATGCATATGGTCATTAATGTAATATGTGTTTAATCTCAGCTTTTCCATCCAATGGCGAGGAGCCATTTGCTCATCTCCTGTTCACAATGGTGTCCAAGTTCTGCAGTGGTCACTCTCCCCATTTTCCTATGAAAAAGGTCCTGCTGCTGCTCTGGAAAGTGCTGCTGGTATGATCACGTTGTTGTCTTACACATGCCTAGTTCTAAACTGCAGACTTTCATGTTATCCTGATTCTACCAATATTCTGTGATGTTGCAGTTTACGCTAGGGGGATTTTCAGAGCTGCAGAGGATGAAGGACAAGAAAAGAGCGGAGCTGGGTCTTCCTCCTCTACCAGAAGATAGCATCCAAGTGATGAAGAATATGAGAGCCACTGCTCCACCGTCTTATGGCATGGAACAGGGGGAGCAGCAAAAGCGAGGACGACGTAGCCGCAGGGTAAATTATTACAAAATCAAACAAATCAAAAATAGTCTGTTACTATATGTGTGATTTAGCCCCAGAAATACAATATCGATGTTGATCAATTTTTAAATTGATAAAAATTGACCTTTAGTGAATACATGTGCCCCTTCATCCTAATTTTGTGCCATCAAATGCAGAGTAGGTGGCAGAGTGTTCAAGGAAGGAATTGAGCAGGAATTTCATTTGCATCTTATCAATCTTGTCCTTGAAATAGGTAGCAAGTCTTGTGCACTGATAATAGCTGGTGGGTTTGGGGTGGGAGGGGTCACTTGGGGATAAAGGCTTGAGCAGAGATGAGAGATTGGAAATATGTTTGCCTGGCAGCATCCAGAGCCTTACGATACGAATGGTAGATAGTTTTGTATGTGAGGAATTCGTTTTAGAGTACGGGATTTACGCCACTATTGCTCTGCTTTACGTGAGAGTTCAGGTAGGCGTCTTGTTAAGTTAGAATGCCAGTGTGGACATCTAAGTTTATGTGGATTGTGATGGGTAGCGGGAACCACTTCGAGGGCTATTTCTACAGTTTGGTAGTGCAATAGTGTGTGCATGGCATGTTTTTTGTTGCTTTCAGTTGTGCCTGAGCATAACATGCAATACAATTTGAAGTACTGTGTAAATATTACTTTTTATTTTTTTTTAAATACACTTTTTATTAAGCATCAGAGTAAAAAACTAAGCTAAGCATCTCTCTATGATGTATGATAAATGATCAGGAAAAGTGAGGGAGGCTATCAAAGTCTAGGCTTTCATAGAAAATTCTATAAATTGTAACCTCGCAAGTAAGGCAAACAATGTAATTTGGGGACAGTTAGTGGGTGTCACATTGGTCTTTAGAAATAAATCTTTTAGCTTTCATCTTTGTGTACTATTTCTTTCTACCTTTTTTCTTTTCTACTCCTTAACAACATATTTGTAATGAACACCACCTCACAATAGTCATTTAGCAAGTAATACATTTACTTTTTTGCCATTGTAGACGTGTCCACATACATTTATCCATCCATGCGCTACAACTTGCGCCACACATAATGCTGGAGCTCAGTGTGCCTTTGTAGCGCCGAGTGATGCAAATAGCTAACACAAACCGCTTCTGCTGATTAAAATGATATGCAGCATGCCTATGTTCTGTGAGTGAGTGCGGGTGTATCTGCATGCGAAACGCTACGTTACAGTGTCAGCAGCTGTAACACTGTAATGTAGCGTTTCGCATGCAGATGCACACAGAACATAGGCATGCTGCATAGCATGTTAATCAGCAGAAGCTGCTTGTGCTATCTATTTGCATCACTGTGTGAATAAGACACATTTGAAGGTAAAAAGTCTCCGGAAAAGACTCCCGACGTTACCTAGTCACATCTCGGCATGGCGCGATTAGAAGGGCTGTTTAACGCGCAAGGAGGCTAGATGTTTGAGGACACATCTGTATCTATGAAAACAAATAGAAAAAGAAGTGAGTGGGTGGCCTAGAATAAGAAAATCTGGTGTTAATTTCTCTGTACAGTCTTAATGTGTCTCCAGCGATGGTGAGAGTAGACTGTTTCACAGACATTGATTCTGGCCATCAAGCAGTAATGGCATGGCCTAATACATATAAGAAGACCTAAAAAATAAAGGGTTGAAGTACTATTGGCTGCATCTTTAATTTCAGGACAGTCTGGATCTGTACAATGAGAGAGACCCTTTCAAGAGTGAAGAAACCATTGGGACAGAAGAAGAGGAAAATGAGGACTCCGACAACATTATCGATGTAGAGTCTGAGGTGCAAGAAAGGGAGCTAATGTCCCAACCTGTAGCTGGCCTAAGAATCCACACAGAGCGAGTGAGCTTCCCCAAAGGCCTGCCCTGGGCACCTAAAGTGAGGTAAGATAACTACTGTATAATTATGATCATCAATTCCCTTCAGTTTAAATGGATGATCTAGGTGAGGGTTAAAAGTAACGCTTTAGAATATATATAACTGTAAAAAATATCCGCGGTATTTCTTATGTACAGCTGTGCAATAATAGTATATGTAAATTAATAAAGCGCTATGAGCGCTAAATTTGAAGCGGCACCTGCGAAAAAGGTTTTGTTAGTAAAATAATGTACTGTATACATATAATGTTTATACTCTTTTGAGTGTATTTTGTGGATTTGGGTTTGTTATGGAGTGTCCCCGATGTTTGTTTAGGTAATTTTCAGTCACTTGAGTATCTTACCCTATCTTTCCCTACCTTGTTCCTGCTCACATACAGGTTCCACTGGTGGCACAATTACCCAGTTCAAATGCAGCATAAGGTCTGGGTACTGGTAAGATGTTTTTTTCCCAAAGAGGAGCACGGGTTCCCAGCATCTACTTTGTGAATGTGACGATAGAGCACGAAACGCGTTGGTGATTGGAAGTGGATGCTGGGAACATGTGCTTCTTCGTTTGCTGAAGCTCCTCTTTGGGAAAAACGTCTTACCAGTACAAGGACCTTATGCTGCATTTGAACTGGGTAATTGTGACAACAGAGGAACCTGCCCATAGGAAAGATACAAGGTAGGGAAAGATAGGGTAAGATACCCGGAGACTGGAGATTACCTAAATAACAAACCCGCATCCACAAAATACACTCGAGAGTATAAACATTGTATTTTACTAACAAAATATTTTTTCACAAGTGCCGCTTCAAATTAAGCGCTCGTATCGCCTTAGAATATATGTTCCTGGTACTGGCATTTCTGTGAGTCCTTAGTTTCACAATTACATTTGTACTGCTCAGATCTACCAGTTGTTCAGTCAGAATGTAAATGTGTATAATATGGTTTAAGGTGACAGCAGCACATCATTTTATTGTTACTGTTAGGTTTTCAATGTTCATTTAAAAAATTGCCAGCTTTTGTTCCCCTTATTTGATGAGAAATGTTGCTAAACTCGTGCTACTGAAAAAAAAAATCACCATAATGTGCTTTGACAGATGACACATCCATGCACAATTTCTGCCTGCTGATTCTCATCTACATACTTCCTGAAATATAGAGGAACTGTGCCTTACTGAATTCTATCCCTTCATTGTGCTTCAGGGACAAAGATATTGAAAGTTTCCTGGAGATGAGTCGGAACAAGTTCATCGGGTTCACCCTAGGACAGTGCGTATTGGTAGTATGCACATACTCGTTTGTTTGTTTTTTGCACAAGCTGCATCTATGCTCTTTTTAGTGTCTATTTTATAGGCATGTGCAAATGTCCACTAGTCCTGTAGAAGTTGTCTTATCCCAATAAAGCATTACAGTTTTGTTTTTATATTTTTAGTGACACTGATACATTGGTGGGATTGCCTCGTCCTATTCATGAAAGTGTGAAGGTATTAAAGCAGGTAAAACAAATAAATAACTGTCCTTCCAGTGCATCATACTCTTTTCTGATCAACACCACTGAAATGCTTGTTTCATTTAGTCTAGAGCTGATCTGCAAGTAGCAGTTACTTTAGATAGTATTGCTGCAACATCTCATAAATGGACAAACTCCAAAAGTGATTTTAGAAACAAAATAGTTTATTTCGATAAATTAAAAACTAGGAAGTGTGCACCTTAAATGGATACAATGTAGTTGCCAGGATTGTAGTACAATCCAGAGGGTCACTTTGAAGCTCTTGCCTTCAATATATTTAAACAATAACACTAAAAGGTTCCTGATCTTTGTTGATCCAGCAAACAAAATGGCTGCCTCCACTATTTGTAGGCAACTGGTGTATTTTAATTACATTCACATTCCTTTTATTCTCTCTGATGTGAAAGTGTAGAGTTCTTTGTGAATTAGTATATTTTTGTTTTTGCTCTTGTGCAATTTAACTTTTTGTATATTTTTTTCGCAGCACAAATATGTTTCAACTGCTGATATCCAGATCAAGAAGGAGGAGGAGCTAGAGAAATGCCCTATGTCACTGGTAGGACTGGAGTAAACCTAAACTGGGGTTTTAATGTGTCAGTAAACTTAAGCTGGGTACACACTAGGATGGGTGATCAGCCATTCTGTCGATTGGTAATTACATACACACTTATCAATCGTCTGCTTGATGTGTTGTGCCTGGTGTCACAACTGGGCGGGCATTTATATGTGCCCACCCAGTTGTGATGTCAGTCACCGGCAGGCCTCTGCAGCAAGTATCTGCCCATACACACAGCTGGATGTCCCAATATATCTGCGGATATATTGGCTATTGGCTGTGCTGCACAGCCGGCGGGATATGTCTGTGAACGATGTCGTACAGACATATCGCTGGTACACACCTGCCGACACGCCCCTGATATATCGGCCGTTTAAATGAACACCAGATATATCGGCCGTTCTGTACCCAGCATTAGAATGTTATGCTACTTTCTTCTTTTGGAGTTGTTTGGTATGATTGTAGTTTAGCTTTTGTTTTCGCTATTTAATCTGTGCTAACTCTTATCTCTGTAAGTATGCAGCTACCAACTGCATAGATATGGTTTTGTGACCCTGAGAAATCAGATCTCTCTGCCATGGAATGTAAAACTGTCTCTGGAACATATTTAGTCACTGATTTCAGTAATGTGGATGTATGCAGACCCCTATATTATAAGTGTGGTGAATGCAGCTCAATCATCACTAGGAATAGGGATTGTTAATCCCTGCAGGGATACATTTGCAGTGAGTCTGTTAAGAGTTATATGCAAAAAAATAATTTTACTAATGTGTACATGCAAAAATATGTCCATATGCTTATTTTTCTGTCTGTAGCTGTAAATTTGATTGCACATGGTTTAAAATGTGCAACTTTAAATCTAGCGTATAGATATGGACGCGTAGCCGTATTGAAATGTACGGGTCCATAGGGTATCCACAGGATACCTTGGGGTATAGGTGTGACGTCAGTCATCGGGCACCAAAGAGTTAAGCTTTCAGCCTCCCAGGATGCACTAGGTCCCCCTCTTATACCCCGCCCCCGAGCCAAGGCATCTCAGTTTCGTTTGGTGCCCGGCCGTAGTCAGAGGCACCTGCTAGAGGGGGGCTTAGAAGAGCCCCTGAAGCTTTTTCTTCATGCAGCTGTGGCTGCACATCTGGATGAACAGCATGGACAGTCAGTCCTGACGTCCATGCTGTCTTCCCTACACCCCGCCGGTACCAGAACGCCGGTACTGATCCGGGGATGCTGGTGGACATCTGGGGTTACAGCTAGCGGTGACCCCAGATGTTCCGGACCATGGCCGGATTCAAGGGGGACAGAGGTAAGCAGCGGGGTCCCGCGGGGATAAGATTGTGGCCACGCTGGCGGCAGCCAAATCGGCTTGTCTCCCGTCAGCCGCTGCTCCTTCTGGTTCTGGACCATCGTCCTTTCGGTCATCTAGGGCCCAGGGCCGGCCCCCAAGCCAGATGACAAGCCTGCGGGATCCCAGGGTGGGAGGCAGCCGGCTGCAGTTCGCCCAGTGTTGGTCGGCCACTACGACAGACACTTGGGTTCTGGAGGTGGTTTCCCACGGATACGCCCTCTCCTTCCGGCACAGACCCCCGGCTCGATTCTTCACCACGGGTCTACCATCAGACCGGAACAAGGCTACGGAGCTGCGGAAGGTATTGCACACTATGCTCCAGGCTGGAGTTATAGTGCCTGTTCCATTCTCCCAGAGGGGCCAGGGTTTCTATTCAAATCTATCGTCCGATTCTCAACCTCAAAGCACTCAACAAGTCTTTGCGAGTCCCGAAGTTTCGGATGGAGACCCTACGGTCCATCATTCTGGCGCTGGAACCTGGGGACTACATGGTGTCATTGGACATACAGGACGCTTACCTGCATGTCCCTATTCTTTTGCACCATCAACAGTTCCTCAGGTTTGCAATCCGCAGCGACCACTTCCAGTTTCGGGCGTTACCTTTTGGCCTGGCGACAGCACCACGTGTTTTCACCAAGGTGATGGCGGTCATGGCGGCTTCTCTGCGGCTGCAGGGAGTCCGCATGTTGCCGTACTTGGACGACCTGTTATTGGTGGCAGGATCTCCAGAGCTCCTGTTACGCTACTTGGACCTGACCATTGCACTGCTGCAACGGCACGGCTGGCTAATCAACTGGCAAAAGTCCACTCTAATCCCGTCTCGGAGGATTCTGCATCTTGGAGTCTTATTGGACTCGGGACAGCAAAGGATCTTCGTGACGGAGGACAAGATCTCTGCTTTACAGTCAAGGGTGCGCAGTTGTCTGCACAGCCGCCGGGTGTCCCTACACTCGGCGATGAGGTTACTGGGCTCCATGGTGTCGGTGTTCGACATGGTGGAATACGCCCAGTTTCACTCCAGACCTCTGCAGCACCTGATCCTGTCCAAGTGGAACGGGCTGCCTCAGTCTCTGAAGTCCCAGACGATTGTGATCACCCCGGAGGTTCGCCTGTCCCTTGCGTGGTGGTTACAGACGACCCACCTCAACAAGGGACATCCGTTCTGGGTTCCAAATTGGGTCCTGTTGACAACGGACGCCAGTCTTCGGGGCTGGAGAGCAGTTTCGGGTCCACACTTGTTCCAGGGCAGGTGGACGCCGACAGAAGCGGAGCTTCCAATAAATATCTTGGAACTCCGTGCGGTCTTCAATGCTCTCCAGCAGGCACATCGGTTTCTCCAGGGTCACCCGGTGCAGGTCCAGTCGGACAACGCTACCACCGTGGCCTACATAAACAGGAAAGGAGGAACTCGCAGTCGGGCGGCTCTCGTAGAGGTCTCTCGGATCCTGGTTTGGGCGGAGCGCAATCTTCCGGCCATATCAGCGGTCTTCATCCTGGGAGTGCTAAATTGGGAGGCGGACTTTCTAAGTCGCCAGGACGTTCATCCGGGGGAATGGTCCCTGCACCCGGACGTTTTTCAACTGCTGGTGGACAGGTGGGGTCTTCCAGAGATCGACCTCATGGCGTCCCGGCACAACAACAAGTTGCCGGTGTACGGGTCTCGCACAAGAGACGAAGGGGCGTCTCTGGTGGATGCTCTGTCCGTCCGGTGGACGTTCCGGTTCGCATACCTGTTCCCTCCGGTCTCCCTTCTTCCACGGGTAATCCGGAAATTCAAACAGGAAGGAGGGACGCTCCTGTTGATAGCTCCCGCGTGGCCCAGACGGCACTGGTTCTCAGACCTTCAGGGTCTGTCCGTGGACAGTCCTCTGCGGTTGCCGCTACGACCGGACCTTCTGTCTCAGGGTCCTTGCCTTCACCCGGACCTGACTCGGCTGTCTTTGACGGCGTGGCTGTTGAGACGGCCATGCTGAGGTCCCGGGGGTTTTCTAGCTCTGTGGTGCGTACCATGTTACGAGCTCGGAAACCGTCTTCCGCGAGGATATACCATCGCGTGTGGCATACGTTCTTCCAGTGGTGTCGACCGAGAGGTTATGCACCGCTGGAGTTTCGTCTGTCTCGGATTTTCGACCTTCCTGCAAGCGGGACTAGATCATGGGCTTCGCCTTGCTTCTTTGAAAGTACAGGTTTCAGCCCTATCTGTCTGGTTTCACCGTAGGATTGCTACAATCCCGGATGTGCACACCTTTATGCAAGGTGTTCTCCGCATTCAGCCGCCCTTTGTTCCACCTGTGGCGCCTTGGGATTTGGCTGTGGTCCTGAGGGCTCTCCAAGGACCGTCGTTTGAACCACTGGACTCAGTGGATCTTAAATGGCTAACAGCTAAGACTGTTTTCCTTCTGGCCATTGCTTCGGCCAGACGTGTTTCTGAGTTAGTGGCTCTTTCTTGTAGACCCCCTTTCTTGGTTTTTCATGGGAACAGGCCAGTGCTCCGCACTCGGCCCGAGTTTCTTCCCAAAGTTGTTTCCCAGTTTCATGTTAACGAGGAAATCGTTGTTCCGGCCTTTAACTCACCGGGTCTTTCCGTGGGTGAGGCCTCTTTGGATGTTGTGCGGGCCTTAAGGACTTATGTTGACCGCACTTCTTCGTTTAGGAAGTCGGACGCTTTGTTTGTCCTCTATGGCTTCCGTAAAAAGGGTTGGCCTGCTTCAAAGCAAACTTTGGCAGCCTGGATCCGTATGGCTATTTCTGAAGCTTATCTTCATGAAGGCCTACCGGTCCCTCCTTCTCTGAAGGCTCATTCCACTAGGTCTGTGGGTCCTTCGTGGGCAGCTCGACGTGGTGCCTCTGCAGTCCAGATCTGCAAGGCTGCTACGTGGTCCTCTGTCCATACCTTCGTGAGGTATTACAGGTTTGACACCTTCGCCTCTCAGGATGCTTCCTTCGGGTGGCGGATTCTCCTTTCTGCACAGGAGCGTCCCCACCCTTAAAGGATACTGCTTTGGGACATCCCCAAGGTATCCTGTGGATACCCTATGGACCCTGAAGTAGAAAATATGAGATATGGTAAGAACTTACCCTTGTTATCTCTATTTCTACGAAGTCCATAGGGTTCCACAGGACTCCCGCCCTGTCGCACCTGTGCTGCAGATGGGCTTTGCTCTGGTCACCGGTTTTCCGTCTCCCTCTGGTGAGAATGTGATTCTTGTATGTGTCCAGATCTTTGTTATCTCTCTTCCTTCTCCTCCTCCGGCCTATGGCTTGGTAACTAACTGAGATGCCTTGGCTCGGGGACGGGGTATAGGAGGGGGACCTAGTGCATCCTGGGAGGCTGAAAGCTTAACTCTTTGGTGCCTGATGACTGACGTCACACCTATACCCCAAGGCATCCTGTGGAACCCTATGGACTTCGTAGAAATAGAGATAACAAGGGTAAGTTCTTACCATATCTCATATTATTTTGTTTGTCATTGTGTCAGTGTTTACTATGAATGCCAGAAGTACTTCTTTACAGATATCAATGATATGTAGGCTGATTTTAATTTTTTTGTCGCTCACAGCAGGTAGTTTAAATAAATATATATATATATTTCGAACAGACATGAGAAACAAGTAAACAATATATGAAAAAAAACTACCCATATGTAAACCGTAAACACTGACTAATATAGAAAACTACCATAGGTATTACTCTGCAAAATAATAAGGGAACAGCATTTAAAGGTTAGAGTACTCTGGTATTTGGGCTCACTGATAAATTTAACACAGTTGTCATTTTTTTCAGGGAGAGGAGGAAGTGGAGGAAACTGCAACGGAGTGTCTTTACAGAGCAATGTTGTTCAGCATACCTCAGTACATGGTAAGGTGTATTCTCTTGTCTAGCACTCAAACATTTATTTTTCTGATAATGCTTTATAGTGGATTTTCAATTTTGAGAACAAGTAGCTGCTCTAACGTCCGCTGTGCTGTAGCAATATGTCCACCCAATACTTTATGGAAAAACAAATAACTTAAGTGTAGAATCATCTCAAGTATATATTTAAAAGTTCACATTTGTTTGTTTCTTCTACAACACACTATTTTGCCTTCATGTCATAGGGGACACAGGACCTCATTCAGACCCGGTCGCAAGCGCTGCTTGCTCGCAACTGGGTCGATGTTTTGGTCCTGCGTAGCGGCCGCACTGCGCGTGCGCAAGCCCCGGAGCGAGAGAGAAACTCTCTCGCTCCGGAGCAACTACAAAAGGGCCGGCTGTCGATGTTGATCGACAGCTCGGCCCGTTTTGTGGGCGGGGCGGAGCGGGTGGTTTCACCACCTGAGGCGTTCCTTAAGGAATGCCTACCGTTTTGTGGGCGGCCACACTGACATCAGCAGTGATGTCAGTGGGGAGCTTCCTGCTCGATCAGAGCAGGAAGCTCCCTGGGGCTTGCGGCTGCCGAGACCCAACCTTAGGGTCTCGTCGCAAGCCCTGATGGTCGCAATGGTCTTGACCATCGCGACCATCACCCTGGTCAGTCGCTAAGCTGTGGGTGGTAACACACAGCTTAGCTAGCGACGAGGAGGCCGCACTTAAAAATAGAAGCATCCGCCCTCATTCAGAACGAGCGCTCGCTTCTTGCGAGCGCCTCTGAATGAGGGCCACAGTCCTTACCATGGGTTATAGGCTGGAGTAGGAGGAGTCCGGGCACCAATTAGTTAAAAATGTTTCTCCTAGCAGCCCAAGCTCCTGGTCCCCTATACCCCAGCCCCAGGCAGGCCAGTTTTAGTCTGGTGCCCTGCAGGAGCAAGGCACATTTCTAGAGACTGCTACAGCAGTCTAAGCTTTTTCTTTTAATGTTATTTATTTTGCAAGTTTTTATCTGAGTGGGAAGCACTAGGCCTCCTATAGGACGCCCGCACTGCCGCTCCACTGCGCTGGTGCCCGCAGCACGGGCGAGCGGGTCAGTGACTTCGGCCAGTTCCCGGCATTCGCCAGTGACCCGCAGTTGGACGCTAGGGGGAGACCACCTGCGGTGCTGACAACGGTCGCCTAGGTCCTCTGGAGCCTCCACTAGACCACCAGAGCACAGGCAATGGGGTGCTTCTATTGAAAGCAGCCATTGCCCTGGGGATTTTACTCAGCAAGGGGGGGAGGTAGGCTCTCCCCATTAGCTCCTCCCCCACTATCTTGGCGCACTCCCTGGTTGCAGAAGCCATGCCATAGGGATTTTCCTTCTCTCTCTCCCTTCCCAATGAGACGCTGATCAGACATTAAATCTGTGCCTGCTGCATTTAGTCGCCGGAGAGCAGTAAACGGGTTCCTGTCTCCCTGTATACCTTCCTCCCTGTGGTCAGGCTATACATTAAAGCTACTTCCCGCCAACTGCGCTTTGGATTGTTGAGCATTAACTGTCCATTGTTACAGCATTGAATGTTATGTATGCATGAAATTGTAGCTTACAGTGCTTCCACTGGGCTCTGGCACGGCCAGGGCTCCAGGTGGTCGAAATTAGTGACTCTTATTTGGAGGTTTGCTGCAGAGAAGTGGGGGGCGGATGCGTATTAACCCCTCTTCTGTTAAGCCCCACTTTCTGTTTCTGTAAGGTTACATTCATTACACTTCTTATTGCACACAATAGTTTACGTAGTTGGTGTGTGGGGATGGCTCTGGAATACTGTACATATATTCCACGGGAAAGACACCCAGGGATGGAGATGCTTCAGTATTGCGCAACTGCAGGATTAACCTACTACTTTATCCTCAGGCTCCGGACCAAGGTGGGCTCTGTGTCCAGTGTTTCACAGATTCGCAGCCAGAAGGTTCAGTTGGCTACGTCTTCCAACCAGGAACCGGCTTGGACTACCTCTCTCTCGGGAACCGCCATGGATAGAGTCCTTCTCGCAGGTAAAGTTGCGGTGGACTAAGACTGGTTGCCCCAGGTCTTGTATCCTTACAGGGGCCCAGCTGCTCCCAGTTGTACGGTTGTACCGTCTCTTTGGTGCAGGGTTTAGCGCAGCTGTCTGCATCTTTCCAGACTCAGACCCTCCAGGCTAGGTAATTCTATGCCCCTTGTACGGTTATAATTCGGACTCTGAGTTTTTCTCAGCTCAGAAGGACAATATGCCCAATGCTTCAGGGGCCGAGACTTCTTATTTCCCGGAGGTCTTCCTTCCGCACATGTTTCAAAGCTGCAGAATGTGGAAGTCACAGGTTTGATTCCAATGATAAGGAGGTTTGGCAGAATTATTATCGCCTGTGCAGCTAGAGGGCCTCTTAGCGTAAGCGTGGGCGAGTCAGTCCAAATGGTAGTCTCCTCCTTAAAGTACTCACATTGCCTGCCTAGTCCTAATACGGCATCTCTTAAGGATCCGACAGATAGAAAGCGGGAGTCTTTTCTCAAGGGTATTCATTTTCATGCAAATGCTATCGCACATCCAGTCCTGGCTTTCACCTGGGTGGCTAAAGCCATTGGAGGCTGAGCAGATGCCCATCATTAGAGTCTCAGATCGGGAACGAGTTTTGGTGGTTAATGGAGCATTTCAGTGAGGCGGCCTCTTGAGGCTGCAGTAGATACTTGTGTCCTAACCTCCAAGGTGTCAGCATCCTCGGCTGCTAGGCGAGCCAGATGGCTTTGTTCCTGGTGTTCTGGCTTGGACTCTAGGTAGGCCCTAGAGGCTCTTCCTTTTTCAGGAGACGTGACTATAGTAGTGGCGTCTAGGACGGCCTTCCTCACTTCTGCGGCAGCCCCTAGATTGCAAAGTTCTAATTTTCGCTCCTTTTGTCTGCAGGGAAAAGTCTTGGGCCAGGGTTACTCATCCAGGGGTTCCAGGTCCGAGCTAAGCAGCCCTGGTATACCGGATACCCTACCAAGTCACCTGACAAACCTACCGCTTGACAGGGCAGGCTTCCACCTGGGGGATACCAGGGTGGGAGGCCAACTTCTGCTGTTCTCCGAGTACTGGTTAGAGACCACCTCGGACGCCTTGGTGCGAGGATTGTCTCCCGAGGCTACACCCTAGCCTTTCGGAAGCGGCCTGCAAACCAATTTTGTTCCACCAGTTTTCCGGTGGATTCAGACAAAGCAGTGATTCTGCTGGAATCTTTTCACTCCTCGGCTGGCTTCCAGAGTGGTTGTTCCAGTTCAGTCTCAAAGGAGCAGTAGCTTTTCAGCAAGCCTCTTCTTTGTTCAGAAGCTGATCGGTTCCTTCCGGCCGATGCTCAACCTGAAGGCCCTCAACAGGTTCTTGTGGTCCCAAACTCCATATGAAGCCTTTTAGCGCATTAGGTAGCACTTCAGTCTCATAATTTGGAGGTCGTGAGTTCAGTCCTCACACAGGGCTTTAAGTCTCTATGTTCCATCTTCTGGCTCTGTAGCCGCGGGTTTTCATAGCCTCCTTGGACACCCAGTAGGCCTATTTGCATGTTCTTATCCGGCTCAGTCACCTGAGCCTACTCAGGTGGGCGGTCCAGGAGGAACATCTCTTTTTTCTGGTTTTGCCATTTGGTCTTTCCACGGTCCCTCAGGCCTTCATGAAGGTCATGTCTGTCATGGCAGCTCATTTGCGCCACAGGGTTATCAGGATTCTGCCTTATTTAATTGGCCTTCTGATCCTCGACCGGTCACTGGAAGTTCTCAGGGAACATATCAGTCTCACAGTGGATCTCCTCCAGTTTCATGGAGGGATCATCTTTTGAAAAGCTAGGGGCCTGCAGGCCAGGATTTGCAAGTTCTTGTGTCACTGCTGATGGTCAATATTCTGTTGCATGCAGATCCTAGGATCTCTGGTCTTCACCTTCAAGAGGGTGGAATATGCTCCATTTCACTCCCAGTCTCTTCAAATGGGAGTTTTGTCCCGGTGGAACTGGTCTCATCTGCAGCTAAAGATGTGGAAAATCGTTCTCTCTTGAGAAGTTCGTCTCTCCCTCTTGCGGTAGTTCCAGGGTTCCCACTTGGACAAGGGTCGCACCTATTGGCTTCTAGAATGGGGGTATCCTTAACACTGACGCAAGTGGTGCGGGTAGGGGTATGTAACATATCAGCAGATCTTTCAAGGTCGGTGGACAGCTCTGGAAAGTCAGTTGCCGATAGAGGTTCAGGAGCCTCTTGCCCGCCTCTGCCGCTTTTCCAGCATTGTCCTGTCCAGGTACATTACGATAGCACGACAGCGGTAGTCCACATTAACCATCAGAGCAGCAATCGCAGTCGAGATACCTTCAAGAAGGCAATTTGCTTTCTCATCTGGCCTTAGCGTCCTCTTCCGGCTCTGTCAGCGGTTTTCTTTCCCGGGGTTCGAAATTGGAAAGCGAACTTCCTCAGCTGTTAGGATGTTCACACCAGCGTATGGTCATTTCACCCAGATGTCTTTCAGCTCCTGGTTCTTCAATAGGGCTTGCCGGACTTCGCCTTCCCTGCACTTCCATAGGCTGCTGTGATTCTACTTTTGCACCATGAACCAGGGGCCTTTCGGGTGTATGCCTTGACCGACCAGTGAAAGTTAATTCTCCTGTACATCTTTCCCCCAATCTCGCTGACTCCACGGGTCCTCAGCAATTTGACTGGACGATGGCACAATATTTCTTGTAGTCCCCGATTGGTACGCAAATCTCCTCTGCCTCTCTGCACGCTCCACTGTGGTTTCCTCGGGTCGGTTTTTCTGGCTCAGGTCCGCGTTTCCATCCTTGCGAATGATGGGTTAGAACTGCGCTCTGCTGTATGGGCAGATGGGATGTGAGATGTATTGTTTGTGTCGGGGTGCTGCACCTTCCTAAAAGCAGGAGTAACGGGTCCTGAGTAGCGATAGAATGGGGTAGAGGGTGCGGAGGGTGCGCTCGCCCTATGGGTGTAATGCTGGAGTAATAGTATGTTGTGGTCTTTTTGTGTTCGATGTTGTGTGTGGAGTGATGGGGTGTATGGAGGGAAGGGGGTTGACTGGACTGGAGGTGGTGGGTGAGAAAATGAAGACAGAAGCAGAAATGGGGGCCAAATGGTTTATTGGAAAATAACACCGTACTAATCCTGTTCGGTCCCAGGCATCCAGGTGGGGTGAGCGATCCACTTGGGGGTGTGTGGGTGGAGACTGGGGAGGTGAGTGGACCCTTTTAGGGGGCTCCTTTCCGTGCAGTTCAATAGACCGGCACGTTACCCCTGCTGGACCTTTGGTCAACAGTCTTAGGATGTCTTGGGGGGAGGGGGTGGTTGGTTGCCAGCGGGTCTGGCGGTTGTGGATGTACACCCTGGCGGCGTCCCACGCAGGGGTATAAGTCTCGGAGTCACTTACCTACCGGTAGGATTTGTTGGTGAAGATAGCTTGGGCTGCTGGTAGCTGGTGCTAGAGTTTCCTTTTGCAGATGCGGTGTTGGATGGTTGCTGCGGTGTCAGCGGTTGGAGGAAGGTCTGTGGACCTCATTCAGAGTCGGTCGAATCGGCCGCACGGTCGTATAGAAAAAGGGGCCGGATATGCAAATGATGCACACATATGTTGCGTCCCTAAGGTCGGATCGTTAGCTGGCCGACCAAGGGGTGGATGCGGTCGGATCGCTAAAAATACGCCCACATCTCGTACGCATAGTGCGTCATCTCCGGCTACATAAGGATTAATCGCGAGCATCGTATGCCATCGGAACTGGTCGTAGAGCTAAAGGTTGACCTGACCCTCTCTTAAGCTCTACGATCATGTCAGTGTAAAACCTCTCCTGTCACGTGTGCCATGACACTACTTTGTTAATTATGCACTCCCATAAAACGCCGTTCGCATAATGAGGCACGCCTGCGTTCGGATCTCCACACCCCCGTTTTCAAGCACCTTCCCATGTTACCACCCACAAACGCCGCAATCTGTCACTCAAACTACCGACCTGGCGGTGTTCAAGGAGAGAGAAATTTCTGATCGTAGCCGCTAGTTTGCGCACGCGCATTGCGAACTGTACGCATGCGCAGATCAGTGAATATCGGCTGCGTACGACCCTGCGGCCGCTTCGACCGACTCTGAATGAAGTCCATTGTGTGGTGGTAGCTTTCTGGTGCACTGTGGGGCTTGGTCCACCGCGTTGCTGGCGTTCTGCTCCTGCTGCCTGGTGGGTTCCTGTTGGTGTGGATCGCTTAGGGATTGCTGCTGGACGAACAGCTGCGAGTGGAGCTGGTGTTGGTTGCTCCCAGGGGGCGGTGCGTGGTCGCCTGGGTCAGGCAGGCGGAGTGGTGATCAGGAGGGATGCGCAGGGCTTTGCTAGGTGTGATGCCCAGCGTGGCCCTGCGCGTGGTGGGTAGAGAGGGTTCTGGAAGCAGCAAGCCTCGACCGAGTTCTCCGCGGGAATGAAGAGCTCTGGTGTGAGATGGCTGTGGTGTCAGAATGTAGGGGGTCGCTGACGCGTTTCGCAAGGGGTTCTGTCTTCTTCAAGGAGGTAAGAAGTGTGGCTATGCACATGTAGGGTTTAAATGTGGAACTTCCCGGTTCTGTGGTTGTCAGGTGGTGGAGATGACCAATCAGGGCTAAGAGTGGGTGTGGCCCATGTATCTGATAGGTCGTGGGTGATTGTGTAATGCTGATCCTGTAGTTGGGTGATATCGTCACGTGGTTTGGGCAGCCAATGGTGTGCTGCACTGCTGTGGGTGTGTTAGCTGGGGCTCGTGTCTGGGTGTGTATGTGGCTGCTATGGGGATCGTGACCGGCTGTGGATGTTCAGCGGCGGTCACGTGGTGTTGGCAGCCAATCGTGTGCTCTGCTGGTGTGGGTGTGTATGCTGGGGCTGGTGTACTGGAATGCATTATGCGGCTGCTATGAGGATCGTGACCGGCTGTGGTTGCGTTTCCATCCGTTCTCGAACAGGGTGGTTCTTGAGACATCTGTCATGTGAACTTAGGGCTTTTCCAGTGCAGTCAGTCATACTATGCTGATTGCCCCTATGCCGTCTTCTGCAAGTTTTTGTTTTTCACTGCATTGGCGGACTTACTATGCTTGGTGTTCTGACAGGAGCTTTAACCTTAGAGTGTTTTTTCCTTTCTCATCAGGTTCTCGTTAGGCGGGTCTGGATTGGGGCCTTTCTTCTTTGCAGGTGTGAAGCCACACTTCCGGTCTCCTTCCAGAGTCAGATTGCTCTATTGCCTGACATATGGACTTTTATTCAAGGAGTTCTCTTCGTAGAGTCCCAGTTTGTTCCTCCAGCTACTTGAAGCTGGTCTTTGGTGCTTTTGGGCTCTTCAATCGTAGTCCTTTGAGCCTTTGCCCTCGGTGGACATTTGTTAGTTTACATGGAAATGTCTTCCTACTGGCTATTGCATCGACCCGGCGGGTGTCCAACTTGAGCGCGCTATCCTGTTTTCTCCCCAATTTTGCTTTTTCACTTGGACCGGGCCGTTCTTCCAAATCGCTTAGGTTACCTTCTTAGGGTAGTCTCTAGGTTTCTCATTACTCTGGAAATTGGTGTCCCTGTTATTCGGGCACCTAATTGTTTTACAGAGCAGGCTTCTTTGGACGTTGTGTTGGCCCTCCGGTCCTTGGTGCATAAGATCTGGTAACTCCGTAGGACGGGAAATTTTTTGTCTTCTGCGACTTTCACGGATGGGTCAGGCTGCTCTCAAGATGAACTTTGGATACTTGGCTCCATTTGACTATTCATCACGCGCTCTGACAGACCTTCCTGTTCCTTCTGTGGTGATGGCTCATTCCACCAGTTCGATGGGTACTTTTTGGGCAGCTCGTTGGGGTGCCTCAGCTGAGCAACTTGAGAGGGCGGCCCATGGTGGTCCTTCCATATGTTCCTAAGATTCTTTTCATTTGACACCTTCGCTACCGCGGTCGCGGATTTTGACCGAAGGGTTGTCAGCGCAGCTCTGACACATCCCCTCCCTGAGTGGGATAGTTTTGGGACATCCCATGGCAATGACTGTGTTCCCTATGGCATTAAGAAGAAAAAGAGATTTATGGTCTTACCTGGTTAAATCCATTTCTTCAGAAATCCATAGGGGGTGGGGGACACAGGGCGCCCACCCTGACGCAACGGGCTTGCAGGGTTTTTACTCTGCTTCTAGTTCTCCTTTTGGCTTTTCTGGGTGTTGGGACCTGTGTGTCGCTGTTCCTTATCCTCTTTCTCGCTCCTGCCTTGGGTTTGCTAACTAAACTGGCCTGGCTTGGGGTGGTGTATAGTGGCGGAGGAGCCGGGGCTGCTGGGAGAAAAAGTTTTAACTAGTTGGTACCCGGACTACTCCTGCTCCAGCCTATACCCATGGTAATGACTGTGTCCCCTATGAATTCCGAAGAAACAAATTTATTCAGGTAACATCATAATTCTCCTTATTTCTTGCTTCATATACAACTTTCTTCCAAATAGTAAAGCTACATGTCAAAGGCAATACAACAGGATTCAGAGGCTATGCCATTTTGATCTATCTATACACAGTATAAAATAAAGTCCCTGGTAAGCGTCTGTCTGTTTGTTTGGGCTAATCTCTTGAACCACTGGACGGATTTTGATGCAGTTTACACTATTCTATAGAGCATTTGTCGAGGAAGGTTTAGGTGTGTGGGAAACTTTACTGTATGACAAAGGGAGCCGAGCAGTGACAATTTTAGTGAAGCAAGTCAATGAAAAAACAGACGTCTAAGTGCTTTCTTAGCTTACACTGCCAAAACGGGATGCAGTCAGGAAGCCGACGGTCGAAATGCAGACCGCCGGCTTCCCGACTATCAAATCCTGGCAGGGTACTAATGACAGGCGTCGAAATCCTGACACCTGTAATTAGACCCACGCCGGGAGCCCGGCATACCGAACGAAGGTAAGCCGGCCGCGGGCGGGGGGATGGTTAGGCACCCCCCCGGGAGACTTAGGTTTAGGCTGCAAGGACAGGGTGGTTAGGTTTAGGCACTTAGCGGGGGTTAGGGTTAGGCACTAGGGGGAAAGGTTAGGGCTAGGCAACCCTTAGGGAGGGTTAGGGGGGGCGGTAGGGTTAGCATTACTTGCCTAAATACGCTGTCGGGATCTTCACCCCTGCCGGGCTTTCAGCGTCGGGACTTGAACTGTCGGCCAGTAATACATACTGATTCCGCCAAAACTGTTAAAGATCTATCACAACGATGGACTTTAATTTATACCATGTAGAGATTGATACATATTATGCGGTTTCTCTAGAAAAATTGATGTAAGCCCATTTTACTAATACAAGATTTCAGTTTTTCCCTTTTTTACGGTTTCTTTTTCATTTATGTGAACAACGATTCTTTAATTTCAAACTAGTCCAATTCCTGATAAGAGTGCTTTGGCATGACAATAAATAAAACACAGGGACAGACACTTAACGTTGCTGGAGTTGACCTAAGTGGAGACTGTTTTTCTCATGGACAACTTTATGTGGCCCTTTTGTGTGTTACATCAAAAGTAAATCCCTTTATGTTGACGTCAGGATGAAAAATGACTAATGTTGTCTACAAGAACTTGGTTAAAAAAACGCTATTGCCGTAGATTGAAAATTGCTTCTGTGAGAAGCCGGGGTCGGTCGCTAGTTTTGCATAAAACAATAAAATTGTGATCAAAACAAAATACACATAAGTGCAGACCACATGCGAAATAGCATATAAATGTTTGTGAATGCTTAAGGTGCTCAACTATACAGATGTGTCCTCATACACCTAGCCTCAATACGCCACGCAGCGCAACTTAAGTGAGCCACCAGGTCCTGTGCTACTCTGCTAGCATCAGCCAAGCCCCTCCCCTCTGCAAGCCCATGAATGCAGTGTAGTGTAGAGTAAGGCGCATTTTAGGAGGGCTGCTTGGCAGCCCTTTGTTAGCTGAGGGCTATTTTTCTTTTTGTAACTTTTAAAAAAAATGTATTTATTTTTTGAAAGCATGCTTACAGAGACCGTCAGGGCCCGGGGACAGTGCGTGCCCGCACCCTTGTAGAGGGCGCAGGGGGACAGCGCAGTCCTGGTTGGCGGCGCCATTTTTCCGGGCTGTGTGACGGTGGCTACTTCGGAGAGAGTCCTGGATACAGGCCACCAGCTTCTCGGGCAGACCAAATGTTTTCCCCACAGAGTGGAGTAACACTTGATGGGAGAAGCCTCTAGCTATCTCCGTTAAGCGGGGGGTGGAGCGTATAAACGCTAGTTCCCCCCACTTCATGGTTGCAGATGGAAGGCTCCTACACAGCATTTCCTTACTGCGTAGGCTGCTCCTGGTGTCTGAAGCAGGCCATCCTGGAGGCCACTGAGGAAAGACATGGGTCAAGGAGTGGAGGACCTCATTACGGCGGTGAGACAGTGTCTGGACTGCCTGGACCTGGATACCCAAGCAGAAGCGTTGGGACCGTTCAAGCATAGGCGTAAGAGGATCGTTTGTTTCCCAGCTTACTCTGACCTCTCTGATCTCGTTGACGAGGCGTGGAAGACGTCGAATAAGAAGTTCTCCATCCCTCTTAAGTTTGCAGCCCTTTACCCGCTTCTGACGGACCAGGTCGCTAAGTGGAAACAGCCTCCCAAGATGGATGCGGCTGTGGCACGTTTGTCCAAACACACTGCACTTCCAGTTCAGGGTTCGGCATCCTTCAAGGATCCGCTGGATAAAAAATTGGCATTTTCATTGGCTCGGGGGTTGTAATTCGCCCTTTGCTGTCCTCTGTCTGGGTTACCCAGGCCATGGAGACATGGGCCGGCAGATTGGTTGCTGGACTTCAGAGTGACTTGTCCAGAGATGCGTTACTGGATTTGGCGGAGCAGCTTCGTGGGGCAGCGGAATATGTGTGTGAGGCCGTCCAGGATGGTGCTCAGGTGTCCTCCAGGGTTTTGGCTACAGCCGTCTCGGCTCTGGTTCCGCGCCTGGGAGGCTGATGCTGAATCCAAGCGTTCTGTAGAATCTCTCCCTTTTTGTGGGGGTATCCTGTTTGGCTCTGAATTGGATACCATCATTGCCTAAGCAACCGGAGAGAAAAGTAGTGGCCCATGGTTCCGTGCTTTTCGCTCTTCCTTTCGAGGGGGAGCATCGATTAGAGGTCAGGCCGCCCGTGGGGGCAGCAGGGCATTGGCTCCACGCAGCAGGTTTTCTGGTGCTTTCAGTCACTCGGGAGCAAAGACTCCTGAGAAGCCTAGCGCATGACGGGGTTTCTGCCCATCCAGTCCGGTCGGGGGTAGGGGACCGCCTCCTCTGATTGAGGGACCGGTGGGTGGCATCGAGGGACATTGTCTCCATCTAATCAACCTCAGGGGTTCCCCACCTCAATGTTTTTTCGTGACGGCCCTTCCCAGGGACACAGAGAAAAGGATGGCCTTGGACCAGGCCATCAGTTCTCTACTTTCAGAAGGAGTTATTGTTTTCTGGTTCCGGCGTCACAACGGAAACAGGGTTTTTACTCCAACCTGGTTCGAAAGCCCAACGGCACCTATCGCACGATTTTGAATCTAAGGGCTTTGAACACCAGACTGTGGGTGGACCGATTCCATATGGAATCTCTCCAGTGACCGAGAGGATGTTTGCAAACTAATTTTTGCCGGCGATCGACGTCAGAGATGCGTACCTCCATGTGCCTATTTGGCCAGGTCACCACTCTCTCCTCAGTTTCACAGTCGGACAGGCACAGTACAAGTTCCAGGCCCTTCCATTTGGCTTGGCAATAGCTCCATTCGTCTTCACGAAGATCACGAAGAGCCTGCTGCACGCGGAAGGGATAACGGACGTTCCCTATTTGGACGATCTGCTGGTGAAAGCAGATTCGGCTTCAAGGTTGCAGGTCCATCTGGACCACACAGTGCAGATGCTTCAGTATCACGGCTGGATCCTGAACTTCGAGAAGTCTCACCTCATGCCAGCGACTGATTTTCTGGGGGTGATCTTCGATACATCTCTACAAAGAGTCTTCCTGCCCGAGCCCAAAGCCCGGGCCCTCCAGGATATGGTCACGAAGGTACTGTCGGTGCCACGCCTCTCCCTCTGGCTGTGCATGAAGTTACTGGGTACGATGGTCTCTACCTTCGAGACCATCCAGTACGCCCACTTCCACTCGCTGCTTGGTCACTCCCAGCTGAGTCATTGTGACTACAGACGGAAGTCTCAGTGGTTGGGTTGCGGTGACGTCGAACCTTTGTCTTCAGGGTCTCTGGTCGTCATCGGAGACTGTTCTACCAATCAATGTACTGGAGCTTCAGGCCATCTATTGGTCAGGGAGCAACAGGTTCTGGTGATCCTCGTGGCTCCGAACTGGCCGCGCAGATCGTGATTCGCCACGGTCCTCAGGCTGGCCGTAGGGTCCGGTTGGCATTTTCCGCAGCGACCAGATCTACTCCTGTAGGGTCCGTTCCGGCACCAGGACCTTCCTCGGTTGGCTTTAACGGCCTAGTTGTTGAGACCGAACTCTTCAAAGCTAAGGGGTTCGTACCATGTTGAGGGCTCGGAAACCGGTTTCGGCAAGCAACTACCACAGGGTCTATAAGACACATCTTGTGGTGTGAACGGCGTGGAGTTCATACATCCCAGTTTCGCCTTCCGAGGCTGTTAGCTTCCCTTCAGGGAGGTTTGGAAGTGGGCTGAAAGTACAGATTTCGCTTCTGTCAATCTATTTTCAGCGGCGTCTGGCCCTCCTGTCTGAGGTTCGGACTTTTTTGCAGGGAGTGTTGCGGGTTCAACCTTCGTTTCAGCCGCCACTGGCTCCGTGGGAATTGACCTTGGTCCTATCTGCTCTCAAGCATGCTCCCTTTGAACCTTTGGACCTTAGATTTGTCACGTGGAAATTGGTTTTCCTCATGGCCATTGCCTCTGCTCGGCAGGTCTCTGAGTTGGGGGCTTTGTCTTGAAAACCACCGTTCCTCATCTTCCATGGCGATTTGGCTGTTCTCCGAACAGTTCCTTCGTTTCAACCGAAGGTTGTTTTTGGCTTTCCATCTAAACCAGGAAATAGTTTTTCCTGTGTTTTCCCCATCGGAACCTTCCCGGGTCCGGGACGATCTGTCACTGTTGGACGTCGTCTGGGCCCTGCAGATCAACTTGGACAGAACTTCGGACCTACGTCGTACGGACTCCCTTCTGGTCCTCTACGACGCCCACAAACATGGCTGGCCGGCCATGAAGCAGACCATTGCGAGATGGCTTCGCTCTGTTATCTCTCTGGCCTATTCCGATGCGGGCGACCGGCACCTGCCAAGGTGTCGGCTCATTCTACTCTGGCTGTGGCGACCTCCTGGGCGGCGCGCCACCGGGCCTCGGCTGAACAAGTTTGTCGCGCAGCTACCTGGTCCTCTGTCCACACGTTTGCGCGTTTTTACAGGTTTCATGTTTTTACCTCCGGCGACACCAACTTTGGGCATACAATTCTCCGGTCAGGCAACCTGAGCATTCCCTCCCCTGGAGGCGGCTTTTGAACGTCCCATGGTCCAGTGTCCCCCAGCCTTGATGAAGGAGAAAAGGGGATTTTTGGTTACTTACTGTTGAATCCTTTTCTCTGAATCAGGCTGGGGAACACGGCGTTCCCTCCCTCATGCTCAGTCATGTTGCGTAGTATTTTTTACAACGTTGGTCCCTATGGTACCATTTTTTGGTGTTGGGTATAACCGTGTCACTGAGTTACTGCTTCTCCCTTACCAGGCACTTTTGAAGTTGTACTGCAGTCATGGGGTTGCAGAGGGGAGGAGCTTGGGTTAAAGTTTAAAGTTGTTTAAGTGCCAGCTCTTTGCAGTCCCATCTACAACCCCATGATCCAGTGTCCCCCAGCCTGACTCAGAGAAAAGGATTCAACGATAAGTAACCAAAAATCCCCTTATAATATACAAAACTACAATTACCTTACACCAGCTTAACCCTATTTGATGGCTTTCTCTATTTAACCTAAAATGAAGTGCCAAAAGTCATGGAATAGATTCCTAGTATCATATAGGAACCCCTCTAGCCCGTCGAAGTGCAGAAACTCGACTTGGCATTGATTCCACAGGTGGAAGGAAGACCTCTGGAGAGATGTTGACCCATGCCATCTGTATAGCTTTCCACAGCTCCCTGATATTTGTAGGTGCTGCATTTTTGGTGCAAATGGACCCTCTCCACCATGTCCTATTAATGCTCAATTGGATTTCATGTCGTGCGAATGTAGTGGCCACACCATTCGTCAGAACTCTCCAGAATGCTCTTTGAACCAATTCTGGACAACTTGGGACCGATGACACAGTGCTTCAATCTGCTGGAATATTCCATCCTTGTAGAATATGAAGTCATGAAGTTGACTTCATGAAGTCAATGAAGGGCTGCAAATGGTCATAAAGCAATGCAACGCAGCGGTTACCAGTCAATTACATGTTTAGGCAGACCCAACCCATGCCACATGAACACACACCCCAGACCATTATGGAACCACCACCAGCCTGCACGGTACCTTATTGGCCTCATGGGGTCTGCACCACACCCAGGGGAGCCGTGCCGGACCCGGGGGAAGAAGGGGAGTGTGACCCAATCGCGGTAGAAAATACAATTTTGCAGCGGTGCTGTGCGCTGGGGATGGGACTGCTGTGAGACCCTCAGCCCTTCACATAGCCAGTGGGGGGCGCGATCAGTGTGATCGCTCTCCCCACAGGCATAGAAGACTGCTGTGGCTGCTACTTACCAACCGCGAGCAGTCTCCCAGTGCAGCCCAGCACACAGCAGCGTATGCTGGGCTGCTTTGAAGTAAGAGGGAGGCGCCGGACCTAGGTAATTAGTAACTGCTCTCTCTCATGGCGCCCCTGACCACACCCAAACCCTACCATCAGCACGAAAACAACTAGAACCTTTACTCATCGGACCACTCCACATGTAGCCAGTCCTCCAGGGTCCAATTAGCGACGTCACTAGCCCAGGTGAAGCACTGTGTATGGTGTTGTAGTGTTGGCAGGGACACACTGGTGGGTCATATACCATGGAAGCTAAGGAACGCTGCACTGGCCTGCTAGATATGTGTCTGGTACCTCCTGCATTGAATGTGGATGTGATCACCTGACTGGAGCCACAGAGAGAAGGAGAAGGTCACTGGGTGCAGCAGCGAACAGTTGTTAGCTTAGCGGAGGAGAGGATTGAGGAAAAGGTTGCGCAGGAGCTAGCGGACTCGGGGGATTGGGTAGCAGGTGGTGCATGCTCAGTCACACACTGCAATATTTGATACATCCTTGCAATGTATTCATATATCACAATACGAATACATAACAGCCCATCTGCATCTGAGATGTGGATTGTGGTAAATATGCCCCTAAAAATTGTTATTGGTCTTCCAGTGTATAGTAACATGCCTTGTTGTACAATTTATTCTCTATGTGGAAGTTGCAGGTAAATGTAATTACAATATCTGGCAAATTATCTTCACACAATACCATGTACAGTAGCACAAATAGGACACATCTCACCTGGAAATTAGGAAAGCACAGAAATGATCAGATGTACAGATCTCTTCTGTTGCCAATACTCGTGAATAGACAGGAAATATGATTTTAACATTTGTTCATGTAATATCATTGTGTTACGTCCAACAGAAGTCATTATTTTATTTGCTGTTAAGACCCATGTTCCAAAATAAGGAGACTTCAATAATGCTGTCTATGTGATCTGTAACTAAGCATGCATATCCTCTGGCAGATTGCCCTGCTGAAGATACTACTGGCAGCTGCCCCAACTTCTAAGACCAAGACTGACTCCATCAATATTTTAGCTGATGTGCTGCCTGAGGAAATGCCGTAAGTACCATTGGAGGCGAGTCTGGTGGCATAAATAAAGCTGGTGTCCTGCCTATGAAATGCCATTGTATAGTTTTGTAATATGTTGAGTTCATTAATAAAGCTGCCTATAGGTGGTACGCTAAACTGTCTCATTATGATTCCATCTCCATATTGTGAACAAAATTAAAATGGGTGTATAGCTAGGGATTATTAGATTGTAGACCTACGCATCCGTATTTTGTAGACCTAGAAGTATTGCAGAACAAATTTAATACAAAATTTTTTGTGTAAACTAAAGAGATAGGACCATGTCGGCAGAAAAGCAATTGAATTTACGTTCCATGTGATGATCCATGCTGTCGCCTCCGCCTACGAGAATGTTGGACTTCACGCAATCTACTTTTCTTCTTCGGGGTCCATGGGGTCCACAGCCATTACGTTGGGGTATGAATCCTGGTCACCAAACAGTTAACACAAACGAGCTCTCTGCTCCCAGGATGCACCGGGGTTCCTCCTCGTATACCCCACCCCCTGCCTCAGGTAGCCAGTTCTTCCTGTTTGGTGTGTTCACCACATAGACAGTGGGACTGCTGGAGCAGTCCTGCAGACGAGTAACAAAAAAAAAAAGTTTTACTCTCTATCTCAGCGGGTGGTCTGAGCTGTCCTGGAAGCAGCCTCGCACCCGATTGGAGGTGCACCGGCCACGCGCTGCAACTACCTCCTCCGGCGCCACACCGCTGCCTCGGCAGGTCCTTGGCAGGGGTTTCGGCAGGGGCTTTCTGGCCCTGGACCGCAACCGGATCAAGGGGATGGCAGGTAAGCAGGTGGTCGCAGCGGCCGCTGATGCCGGGACCACGTGACGGTCCGGCCTCTGGCGGTGAGACTGGCCAGAGGCGCGCTGCAGTCAGGAGGCATACGGCTTGTTCTCCTAGCCTAGACCGCCGGGATTTGATGTTCCTGACCAGCCGGGGCTTGTGGCGGTGGCCAGGTCAGTTTACCGGGCAGGTCCAAGCAGCATAGGGGAGGCACACTTCCCCGGCGGCCCCTCCCCCAATCCACACGCTAGTTCAGTCCTCTGGCACAGTTGATTGCGCTTCCCAGCCTCCGTATAGGGCAGCCAGAGTGTATGTCAGTTGCTCTCTGAACGCTGCTCCTACAAGAGAGGACGTTGGGCAGTCTCCCTTTATACCTTGCCTACTGCTGGTCTAGGTTTTTACAGGGCTCTATCCTACCTAAGCCTAGGCTGATTGTGGTAGTGAGCGCTTATATGCATATGACTCGCAGAGTGTTTATGCATGACATGTGATTGTTGTTTGTGGATACTGTTTCTTATGGAAAAAGAACTGTGACTCCTGTAAACTATCACTGTCTTTCCCCTTAACCTTTTTCCTACAGGTTAAGCTGCAGTTGGGAGGCATACAGCTTGTTTCCTACATTAGACCGCCAGGTAAGGGGTCCAAGCAGCATAGGGGAGGTGCGCTTCCCCGGCGGCCCCTTCCCCAATCCACACACTAGTTCAGTCCTCTGGCGCAGTGATGGTGAGTTGCCACTCCCAGCCTCCATAGGGCAGCCAGATTGTATGTCAGTTGCTCTCTGAATGCTGCTCCTTCAGGACGCTGGGCAGTCTCCCTGTATACCTTTCCTACTGCTGGTTCAGGTTTTCACAGGGCTCTATCCTGCCTAAGCTCAGGCTGATTGTGGTAGTGAGAGCTTATATGCATATGACTCGCAGAGTGTTTATGCATGATTGTTTCTTATGTAAAAAGAACTGTGACTCCTGCAAATTATCACTGTCTTTTCCCTTAACCCTTTCCTACGGGTGTGTGGGTAATTAGGGTGAAACAAAATCACATGTGTACTCAGAACTTGTCATTATTATGTCTCAGAGTCTGAAGGATAGGCGGCTAAGGTCCCTGTGCTGGGGGGGTTTTCCCCACAGGATTTCATACAATCTGAATTATGTGGTTACTGTGTTAAGTAGACAAACCTCCCAGCTTCTGGATAGGAACTCCCTTGGGTTTCCTTTTCCCAGATTATGGACAAAAATACCTTGCTTAGGGCAGGTTGAACAGGCTCAAATATTCTATTAAGCTGCTGTGCTTTTTGATTAATAGCCTATGACAAACGTACTGCTTAAATGCGTTAAGTAATGCTGAGTTATGCTGCCTTTGTTTCTGAAAGACTATTAGGGGTATTCAATATGAAACGTTAACTTCACTGCCGAAGTTAACGTTTCATATCGGAGTTTTTTTCTGCTTTCAAGTATCGGGCGCGCTCCCGCTTATCCCCGTATTCAATATAAAATTATCGAAAACGGGAACCTCCGAAGTTGGATTTGCGTAAAGTTACGATTTTTTCCATCAAAAATTTGTAAGACCCCCCCTAAAGTTGTAAAAACATGGGGGATCACTATGGGTACCCCTGATTTAGCCTTTAAATGAAAGTCGGGGATTTAAATAGCCGCAGCAGGTGTTTTTTTCCCGACATTGAAGAAGTGTTGCAGAAGAGCACTTTGGTTATTTTTTTCGTTTTTTTAAGTGGTCCCATCAAATTTGGAGTACATGAAAATGGGTACTAGCATATTTTGAAGTCCCTAAAGTAAGTTTTAAAAAATTCTGCATTTGTGCACCTGCCGCTACTTTGCGCAATGAATAAAACACCTGCCCCATACTTGGGGACCCCACCAGAAATAATTTCATTAGTTTGGTAATTTTTTTACATAATTTTTTTTTTTTTAACCCTAAAATTTTTTTTGTATTTTTTTTAATGGTGTCCCGATTTTATGGGGACATTTTTTTTTTTAACATTTCCTTTTAAGGGGACATTCCCAAAACTACAGGCTATTTTTTATAAGCCTACACCCCCAAACCCCTATTCTGCATTTTTTTCACTTGCTATAGTGATTTGAAAAATTATCCCTGTTTTTTTAAAAATGCCCCTTGACCCCATTTAAGGAAAAAAACGGGAATTTCTGGGAAATATGCCTGGGACCCCCTAAGTCGTGTTTTTAAATAGCTTTGCCAGGTGTTTTTTCCTGCCGCGGCTATTAGAAACCCCGACTTCCTTCAGTAGTTAAAAATGGGGGTACCCTAAGTGATCCCCCATATCTAGACATCATTAGGGGGGTCCCTAGAATATTTCCCGAAAATTCCCATTTTTGTTAACCTGTAAAAAAAAATCTGTAAAAATTTAGAAAAAAAATGGCATAAGGTCCCCACCCAATAGCCAAACCAGCCACAGGCTTGCCAGCCAGTGGTGGTTTCTAAAAATACGGGGAACAAAACGTGTAGGGTTCCACCGTATTTTAGAAACCAACACCAGGCTGCAGGGACTAGTGCTGGTTTTAAATATAGGGGGCAAAAACGACGTGGGGTACCCCCTATGTTTAAGACCCAGCCGACCAGGGTGTAATGCCACAGCCCGGAGACCCAATCACCAGGGCTCCAGGTCCAAAGCATTACACCCCGTCGGTCAGCGCAAGCCGGTGATCTCGGGGGAGTCGGGGACACCCCAAAAAAGGGTTCCCCCTCTCCCGAGCACCACAGGCTTACGCTGAAGCCTGGGGCTCATCCCCATACCCCTGGAGCGGTGGGTATGGGTGTAATAGGGGGGCCAAATAATGTAAGACTATTGTACTTTACAGTGGAACTACAAGTGCCAGCATGCCTGCCATTTTGCACTTGTGGAACTACAAGTGCCAGCAGACATGCGGCACCTGTAATTTCACTGTAAAATAAATAGTTAAAAAAAGAAAAAAAACACACACACCGTGCCCAGTATAAATTTATTACATACACCTACCCATTCACACATACTTACCTATACCAGATGAATCTGTCCCCTTCTCCACGTAGAGATCCATGGTAGCTGGCCCTGCAAGAAAGATTTCATACTCACCTATATCCAGCGCTGGTCTCCGCAGTAATCCATGGGTGTTTTAAAACAAAAAAACGTGTTACCCGATCCACGCTACTAGCTATGTGTATGTGTGTTGTCACACATACACATAGCTCCCGAATGGCCGCTGACAGCACCTCACGGGGCATTGCAGTCCCGTCAGCCAATCAGCGACTGTAGAGCACCCGCTGATTGGCTCCGGCAACTGACAGTTCCCACGTGGTGTGACTCGACCACGTGGGAACTGTCAGTAGCCGGAGCCTGTGAATGGGTAGGTGTATGTAATAAACTTATACTGGGCACGGTGTGTGTGTTTTGTCTTTTTTTAACTATTTATTTTACAGTGAAATTACAGGTGCCGCATGTCTGCTGGCACTTGTAGTTCCACAAGTGCAAAATGGCAGGCATGCTGGCACTTGTAGTTCCACTGTAAAGTACAATAGTCTTACATTATTTGGCCCCCCTATTACCCCCATACCCACCGCTCCAGGGGTATGGGGATGAGCCCCAGGCTTGAGCTTAAGCCTGTGGTGCTCGGGAGAGGGGGGACCCTTTTTTGGGGGGTCCCTGACTCCCCCGAGATCACCGGCTTGCGCTGACCGACTTTGGGTGTAATGCTTTGGACCTGGAGCCCCGGTGATTGGGTCTCCGGGCTGTGGCATTGCACCCCGGTCGGTTGGGTCTGGTGCTGGTCTTAAATATAGGGGGTACCCCACATCTTTTTTGCCCCCTATATTTAAAACCAGCACTAGTCCCTGCAGCCTGGTGTTGGTTTCTAAAATACGGTGGAACCCTACACATTTTGTTCCCTGTATTTTTAGAAACCACCACTGGCTGGCTAGCCTGTGGCTGGTTTGGCTTTTGGGGGGGGACCTTATGTCATTTTTTTTCTAAATTTTTACACATTTTTTTTAACAGGTTAACAAAAACGGGAATTTTCGGGAAATATTCTAGGGACACTCCTAATGATGTGTAGACATAGGGGATCACTATGGGTACCCTCATTTTTAACTCCTGAAGGAAGTCGGGGTTTCTAATAGCCACGGCAAGTGCATAAATGCGACTTTGAAGAAAGTGGTGCAGAAGAGCATTTAGAATTTTTTTTGGGGAAAAATAACTATGCCCAGCAAATTTGGGGTACTTGAAAATGGGGGTCAGCATATCTTAAAGTTGCTAAACATACTTGAAAAAATCGTGAAAAACCCACTTGCGCAAGGAGCTGCAATGAAAAAACACCTGGGGCATACTTGGGGACCCCCCCAGAGTCAAGTTCGCTATTTTTTAACTTTGTTCCCCAACATTTTTTTTTTTGGCCCCCAAATTCAAAGTGCTTTTTTTGGGGTGTCCCGATTTTTTTTTTTGACACAGATCGTTTCAAGGGGTCATTCTGAAGGGTGCAGGCTATTTTTTTTAAGCCTGCACCCCTAAACCCCAATTCTGCACTTTTTTTCGACACCTATTCAATGGTGAAAACGTATCCCCGTTTTTTAACTTCGACTTTTCAAAAATGCGATAAGTCTCTGAAATTGAATACGGTGTAAAAGTAAAACCTGCGATAATGACGTCATACCTCCGATATTAACGCAAAAACGGACTTATCGCCCCCATATTGAATACCCCTGTATGTGTGAAGATGAACACATTACATTGGCCCCAGCTGTAGGCTATATTCTAATTCACATATACTGGTAGGGCTGGGTTGCCCATCCCCCCTCTCTCCTAATTAGGAAGACTCAGCTGAGTTCAGTACTGATTTGGGGGGGGGGATGAAGTTGGCTATCCCTGAGTATGCCTTGTTCCCAGGAAAGTGCATAACATTGGAATCCTGACAACTTTTGTTGCTTGGATTCAGTACAGATTGATGCAAATCTACAGGTAGATTTGCAAAACTGGTCAGTTAGGCATGAATGTGCTACTGTTAAAAATTTTATTTTCCTGAAACCCCTAAACTGTGGTTAGGGGTTAGAGAGTGCTTCACACGTATGTTTTCTGTAAGCCGACGCTTGTAGTAGGTTACTTGCAAATGTTCTCAGGAGATTTGGTTCATCTTCCTGGGTGCCTCTCTGGATGGCCAGGTTATACAGAGCTTGATGTCCTACTTAGCCTTGTCGGATGTTTGTAGTTGACTAAAAAAATTTTTGCATGTATGTATATATGCCTCCACTCCGGTGATCAGGTCATACAGAGCTCTAGATCCTACCTGGTGTTTGGTAGTTGGCCAGAGAGCTTAGGCCCTCATTCAGAGCCACTCGCTAGCGGCAGTACGCTCGTTCCGAGTGGTGTTCGCACATCTGCGCATGCGTACGGTTTTTAGTATGCATGCGCGAACCAGTCAGTGCGGCTGAAAATCGTTTGTACGCAATATAGCGAGTGCCTGCTATTTTGAGTGACAGAATGAGGCGTATGTGGGTGGTAACAGGGGAAGGTGCTTGAAAACGGGGAGTGGAGATCAGAACGCAGGCGTGCTTAAAGGTCAAAACGGGCGTTTTATGGGTGTGCATAATTAATATAGCAGCGTCATTGACCACGTCACTTGGTTTTTTTTAACTCAGAACTGCTCGCAAAATAGCGGTTGAAAAAACCAACCACAAGAATAGCGAGCAGTTCATATCCTGTTCGATGTACTCGATTAATCTAATAAATAGCGGACATGACGTATGGTGCGAGCGGCCAGGGGGCGTTTTTAACAAATAAACGAGCATATGTTTTGCTCGCTCGTTCAGACTAAGAGGTGTGAACAGACTGCAATGTGCGAACGGATCATTTGAATAGCCACCCCTTGTTTTTGAACGACCGCAAATAGCGAACGGCTCTGAATGAGGGCCTTAGTGTGTATGAACACTGAATATGCGTGTATATGTATATATGTGTGTATATATATAATTATGTATCATGTGCATTACATGTGACTTATGGAATTGGCTGTATTATGCTGCCTTGTCAGCATAAGTCTATCACTGCTGTTTCTCCTCATGTAACCCGCTACAAAGATACGTGGGTACATTGGATGTAAAATGATGGTCACATTAATACTAGACATTGGATAAACCTTTTATGTCCAATGAAATGGTAAGACAGATGGCTGGGACCCCTGAGTTGGTGGCATGTGTGACCTGTAGCAGCAGCCCCTATGGTTATGCCCTCTATTTCCATCATGAATGGACATTTCACCTACAGCCATACCACACTGGACATGCCCAGTCTCATCTGACTTTGGAGGCTATGCCGTGTTGGTCCTGGTTGGTGCTTTGATGGGAGACCACCTGGGAATACCAGATGCTGTAGGCAGTGGTTGAGGCAGGCATCATCTTTAGTAGCCGTCAACAATTACTACAGGCTGCTAGGTCTTTGCAGCCAAAGACCAGATGGCATCGGCCCCTTACGCGGACTAGGCCACAGAGAGGGGCGATGGGAGAGACCTTACTGGACTTAATATAAATGAGTTGTGGTGGTCACTGTTCTAAAGAGTCACCACAGTAGTCAAATCTACCAGATCATAGCGCAGGTTGTGGACAGATTGGCGACTCCTGCGCTAACCCTGATATTAAGGTATCTTCAGCAGCTGCAACCTACCATGTTTAGGCTTCCTGGGCATCTGTCCTGGAGGGACATGTGTGCTCACTCGGATCAAAAGGTGACTTCGTCCTTAGCAGCCTTCCAGCAGTTATGGCAAGCAGCTGGGCTAGTGCAGCCAAAAGAATCAGAAGGCGGTCGGTCTCACGCTCCGTCCAGCCCTCAGATTCTGGTACATCTTCTGGTGTCTAGGCACGGGTCTCCTCCCAGGAGTCACTCTCAAGAGAGGAAGACCGTCTTCCAACAGTACGTCTCCTCCCTGATCAGAGGGGTCAAAGCGATGCTTGTGGAGCCGGTATAAGGAGAGGCTCCAGTGTTCTAATGCCAGAAAGTTGGGAAAGCCTCCCAAATCTGACTACAGCCAGACCATACTGGACATGCCCAAGATTGTTTGATCTTGATGGCTAGGCAGCATTGAGCCCAGTTAGTACTTGGATGGGAGACCACCTGAGATACCAGGGGTTGTAGGGAACGTAGTAGGGAGTTTTCTCCGGGCAGGAAAATCCATATTACCAGAAAGGTTGAGGCCTTATATCCCTTTCCAGTACCATTGGCATTCGCCTTTAAATGTTCCACTGATAGGAGATTGGAAGCCGGTTTCAGGGCAGTCTTTCTCTGTCAGGGCGCAGAATGTCATTTTCCAGCGAGATCGGTTGTGTTCATACCAGGAGTCCTTAATTTGGAAGTGGACTTCCTAGGCCAGCAGGATATACGCGCCAGAGAGTGTGGGCTCTTCATCCACAGGTATTTCAGAGCCTTGTGGATGGATGGGTCTTCTAGAGGTAGACCTCATGGCTTTGAGTCACAAGCACAGGGTCCCCAGGTACGGGCACAGTGTTTGTGGATGCTCTGGCAGTAGAGTAGAACTTCAAACTAGCGTATTTGCTTCACCCGCTTTCCCTCCCTCTAAGGGTTAACGGGAATATGCAACAGTAATACTGATGGCCCCTGCTTGACCCAGAGCTGCTGGTTTGCCAACCTGCAGAGTCACTCCATAGACACTCTGTGGCCTCTTCGGCTAAGGTCGGACCTGTTAATACAGGATCCCTTCCTGTATCTAGACCTGACTCCTCCATCTTGGACGGCATGGTTCTTCAGACCTCTGCCTTGAAGAAAGGATGTTCTGTAGTTCAGAGGATAAGAAACTTACTTCTGGCTGCAGTTATTAAAACTTTGTATGTTCTCTGGGGTGAACTGAGAGAATGTGGCCCTAGGGGGTTAGATTTCTCGAGTATGTTCTTCTCATCAGACTGGAGCGTCTCTGATCTAGCAGCACTTTCTTCCCGCTTTCCCGTTATACTTAGTCATCGGAAGAGAGTGGTACTTCATACTAGGGCGGAATACCTTCCAAGAGTGGTATTCTGGTTCTATATGAATGTAGAGATTGTGGTCCCAGCTTTCAGACTACAAGCCTGTCGGTAGGTGAGGCTTTCCTTGGATGTTGGCCGTGCGCTACATAATTATGTGAATCACGCCAACAGCATGAGGAAGTAGGTTCCTTTTTGTACTGTATGGCAGTCATAAGACTGGCCAGCCGATAAGCGGACGCTGGTCAGATGGATTCATATGACGATTCCTCAGGTCAGACTAGTCTGGTGGTGCCAGACTCAGTAAAGGTACATCCACTTGGTCGGTGGGGCCTTCGTGGGCGGCCTGCTGGGGTGCCTCTGCTGAATACTTCTGCAGGGCAGCCACATGGTCTTCCGTCCACACCTTTGTCAATTGTTATGCCTTTGACACTTTTGCCTCTCAGGATGCCTCCTTCGGGCATAGGGTTCTCCTCTCTTCCGAGAATCAGGAGCGTCCCCGCCCGTAGGTTTAGTGCTTTGGGATATCCCCAACGTAATGGCTGTGGACCCCATGGACCCTGAAGAAGAAAATAAGAGTTATGGTATAACATACCTTTGTTTACTCTTTTTCTTCGAGGTCCATGGGGTCCACAGGACACCCACCCAGATGCACCTGTAGTTCTGGTGGAGGTTTCCGTAGTTTCTCCTCTTGAGAGTCTGGACTCATGAGTTATGGGTTTCTTCTTTCTTACCCTTTGTTTGTCTCCGCCTGCTTAAGCTTGGTAACGAACTGGATACCTGAGGCAGGGGGTGGGGTATATGAGGAGGAACCCCGGAGCATCCTGGGAGCAGAGAGCTAGTTTGTGTTAACTGTTTAGTGACCAGGATTCATACCCCAACGTAATGGCTGTGGACCCCATGGACCTCGAAGAAAAAGAGTTAACAAAGGTATGTTATACCATAACTCTTATTTTTTGTGTTTCCCAGAATCACTGTTCTACAAAGCATGAAGCTGGGAATCGATGTGAATCGTCACAAAGAGATCATTGTGAAGAGTGTATCTGCTCTTCTGTTGCTGCTGCTGAAACACTTTAAGCTCAACCACATCTACCAGGTGAGCTGTGTAACTTTGCACATCTACCCACTGGAAGATTATTGGGTCTGATTTTGAGTTTGAAACAAAGCAAAAAAAAAAAAAAAACTTTACGCCTGGAACAAACCATGTTGCAAATCAAGGGGTGAAAATACATTTAAATTTTTGCATGCAGGGTAAATACTGACTGCTTTTGCATGTAGCCCTGTTGCAAAAAAGGAATCTGTTATATATTTATTTACTATATTTATTAGTAATATATATTTACCCCAAAATGAGGCGGCTCTCAAATACTGTAAGATTAGTGAACATTTAGTGCTTTACTGGACATCTATGTTTCGGGGACAGACTGCCGTTCATCAGGATTTTCACTAATCTTGTAGTCTTTGAGTGCCGCCTCATTTTGTGGTGACTATGGAGGGCACAATACCCTACGAAGGCACCTGTGTGGTCGCCTCTCATTATTCTGCCCAGTAGTGATGGTCTCGCCTGTGTGGTCCCGTCAATATTCATAGCAACCAATGTGGTTTCTATGGGAGGCTTCTTAATTACTGAATATACCAAGCTCCAGTATGCTTCGCATTCTAGAGCTTGGCCCCAGTAGCTAATGCCATCTCCAGATGGCGCTAGCCATTATAGCCTATAAGCCACATTCTTCAATAGTTATTGGGAGAGGGATCTGTAGGATCCCTCCACGGCAATGGGAGCTCGTACATGTGTGGTCAGCAGACTGTGTATGGGCAGTAGCGCAGCGGGGTCCCAAAGGAGAAGGAAAGTTGATCACATTATTGATCGCTTCACTTCTAACACATCGCAAGGGTGGGCTCCTATTCTACATATGATTCTTAATAGATTGGGGTGATAATTATAATTTGTTATGGTGGCAATAACAAATTACTATCGGGTCAAAACTTGATAACCATATTATGGAGCATATTTATTATTTGACAGTTTATTTCAAAATAAGTAAAATTGAAGATGAAGATCTCACAATTTAAAGCCCCTGAGACTGAAAGGGTCAAATCAACCAAACCTTCATTTGTTTTGGTGTGATTGATAATTTATTTTCACTATCCGCTGTATGTCAACATATATAATATTTGTAGAGTAGTTAATTGCATATTTAATGGAAGTAAAACATTTTTGGTACTGTACGTGGTTTATTATTTTCAGTAGTGTTATGGGGGTTTTGCTGTGACCTTTTTATGTTTACTAAGGGCAGTCATAAGGAAGATAGAAAAGAGAAAATGGGGATATGTATGAATGGGTTGGTACAGTATATGCAGACAGACTAAAAGGGAGCCAGACAATACAGGTGAAGACAATAGCACCTGCCTTATCCTGCAAAAGAGCCTTTTTCAGTTTGATAAGCAAGCCCCCTGAGTTTATTTCTAAGACTACTTTTTAAGCTGGGTACACTCTAGGATGATAGATCAGCCATCCGGGCAATCCACCATCCTATCTGACAATTGGTAAGTGTACACACCCTTACTAATCGTGGCACCATGTGTCGTGACTGACGTCACAACTGGGCAGACATTTGCATGTGCCCGCCAAGTTGTGCTGTCAGTCACCGACAGCCACTGCCTCAAGTGTATGGGCGGTTGGCTAAATGTATAAAGGGTATTACTGTGTGGCATAATGTGTAAGGGGCGTTACTGTGTGTGGCATAATGTGTAAGGGGCATTACTGTGTGTGGCATAATGTGTAAGGGGCATTACTGTGTGTGGCATAATGTGTAAGTGGCACTACTATGTAATGTAACATAAGGGGCACTACTGTGAGGTGTAATGTGACTAAGGGGTACTACTGTATGGCATTATTTACATTGGGGGTACTATTGTGTGGTCACACCCCTTGCCAGCGAGACCACACCCTTTTTATTTTTCAACGTGTGCTCTCTGTCTGCTTGAGGTATGGGGGGGGCACCAAAGCTCTTTACATACAGAGGGCACCAAAATGTGTAGTAACGACTCTGCTTTGGTGTTCGGAGATGTGTCCTCTGTGTTCAGCACCCCTGCCCTAAAAAAATCCTCAATAAACACTATTTAATCCTCTTTAACTGTTAAGCTAGGGCTTGGTCAATTGGAAAATCCCTTAACTTTTCTTTGTGTGTGACCTACACCAATGAAGTGCCAGCTTTACCGAACAGAAACCTACCAAATATCTGACTATTTGCACATGTTTGAATCCCCTACAGGATGAGATTAATACAGAGAATGATGTACACTTGTATGATGTTCTAATATGAATTATATGTGTAATAGCATAGACTAAGAAGGAGGTGTCAGGGATAGTACGGGAAGGAGTCTGTCAGGAGCCAGATGGTGACACCGAGGTGGGCCTGTGTGTTCTTTAAACGCCAAAGCCTATTTTAAGTCCTAGTCCGGCCCTGGCTAGAATGGAGGTAATGCATCTAAAGATGGAGTTGCCCAGTAGAAGCCTATGGGTTTCTTTTCGCATAGTGATGTGAGAAGGATTCAATCAGATCCCTCCAAGCACCCCCGGGGGTGCGCATGTCGTTCTGGGAATTTCTGGGTCATAAACCTGGAAGTCCCTCTATCTAAAAGAACAGTTCTTATCGGGAGAGCTGCCCTATGCGATTTTACTCGCAAATCTTCATGCATACCAGCGTTTTTAAGAGTGGCGGAATGCATCGCATGAAAAATGCAATACTTAATGTATCCCGCCCCCTCTCTGATGGATAATTTAAATGTGTTTTTGTTTATAAAAAGGAAAACTAATTCAAGTAAGTTATTGCACCTTGCATGGGAAGTAACGCTGCTCCTTCCACAAATACTTTAAAATGAAGAAATAAAAAGCAAAGAAAGGTCCACGGGAAATCCTTCTAGAATATTTTGCGCATCCAGGTGTCACTGTTGTTTTTGTTGTCTATGCAAAATGTTTACCTGTAATTATCATGAGGCAGTAGCAGACTACAGATATATTTACTTTGTCTCCGTCCAACATTATGTCCAGTTACTCCAGGCAGCTACTGAATGTCGGCAGATCATCACTTGCTACCTATCACCAGTATGAAGGTTACTGCATCAGGCCCTAGAATGCAGATGAGGTTATTGTGTGATGAAAGCTTTCATGCTGGAGACATCATTCACCAGTATCTAGTCCACAGGCATTATCAAATTTTGTATATATTTTATTGCTGATAATAAAGTTTGAGTCTCCGATATCCAAAATGCTTGGGACCAGGGGTATTTTGGATAATGGAATATTCCATATTTTGGAATATGTGCATATCATAATGAAATATCTTGGGACTATACATGCACATAATATTTAATTATGGTATTTATACAGAACATTAAATGTTTAAATCCAAGAGATTTTACATTCCATGTGCTCCTGAGGGGTTTAAGAGTCCAGAGTACAATCTGATCACAAGAATGGACATATATTGCACTGGCGTCCTGCTTTTTTCCATGTGTCAGTATGATATTTCCGCTGTGGATTTACATATAGAGCATTGTCTGCTGGATAAAAGAAAAACATGTCTAGAGCAGGGGGGCGTGGCCAAGACGAGCTAGGAGAAGGAGGCTGATATTACAGCTCCTAGGCCCAGTCATCCGGTATTAATATCCTGTACGCTCTGACCGGACTCTTACTTCGGCACGTTGTTGTTAACTTACCCCTCCACGCTCCTGAAGTCCCTCGACCTGCCTGTCTCCTATGGCTGCTGTGCTGTAGGCAAAGTTACTTTCCCCCTGCAGCATCTCCTCATCGCAGGCGCCATCTTAGATCCGGCTTCGGTGACTGCTGTAGTTTCTAGCTCTGGCGCTGATTCCACAGCCCTTCTGATCGGTGTCCTGGGTGAGTGAGAAGGTGGAAGACGCTGCTCCTGTCTGTTCACAATTCTCTGTGGGCGTCTGAGGAATAAGTGGTTGCTGCTGCTTCTGTTTCCTTTATTGGGAGTATATTTATGCCGGTCAGTGGATGACAATCTCCTTGCTGTGAGTAGATTGTTGGTGACCTTTCTGAACCTGTGGTTTCCAAACCCGGACTCCATTTTGAAGCGCTACTCTGCATCAGCAAAGCACTGCAGGCTGAAGGTGGATCTCTTGCTAGTTATGCTGAGTGCCCTGGAGTGCAGTGTAGTGAAGTATTGTATTATCCTACTCTCCTGTTTTTGATACATATCTGATTCTACGAATATCTCCTTAGGTGGCTATGATTTCTATAAACAATATGGAACTTCTCCTTAAAGGGTGGAGAAAGTACACTTTGAATTCTCTCCGTCATGTTATGATATGCCTTACACTGAAGTTCAGCTTACTGAAACGGAGGGCTATGATCCTAGTATGGGGGGGTTGATGGCTGTCTGACCACCTTCAAGCCTCAGATACAATCTGCCGCCATTGTTGGATGTTTCGTTGGTACTCCATTTTCTCCTTCACTTTCTGGATCTGAAGTGTTTCTTCCCAAGTTTGACGATCTCTCAGTGTCTGGATACTTGAATTCTTCATTGGCTCTTCCAAAAGTTCGATATCTGTTCCTACCGGATGTGATGGAAATTTGTTATTTGGATTATGTTTGTTCTTGGGTAGGCTGGTCTGGGATTATTTCTCTTTTAATTATTTCCCAGGGGGCTGAAGCTTGGCCTGATTAGTATATTGGAAACCATTGATTTTTTTGCTGTATTATTGATACCTTTTCTGGTGTTTTTTTGTTTGACTATACTATGGATGCTGACTATGTATGTTTAGATTATATATTTTTTTCTCTGATGTATACATGTATATCCTGTTGCTCTGATTGTTTAAATCTCTAGTGTCCAGTCTAAATTTTGCTCTGCCTTCATGTGCCGGAGGGATTTTATTTTCATTCTCCTTTTGTGCCTGGGAGCTGGGCCGTAACTGGCTCATGGACATATAATATATTGCCCCAGTCTAATATTTAGTATTAATATCCTTTATTTGGGTTGGGGGGTTGAATATATGTTAGTTTGTAGTTAGGGATGGGGTAGGTTGGCATGGTGGTGTAGGGAGATGACAGATTGGATTTATATTTACGATGGGTGTAAATCTTTATATTTCCCTTGTTTTTATTTTATGTCTATTGTTTACTTCCCTTCTGGTATATTACTTTTCCCCTTTTTTTTTTCTATACACACCCAAATCTTGTAGCTTTGTTATCTAGGCAGATGTGGCAGTTTTTCTTATATTTGATATTTTGTAATGTTTTGCTATGAAAGTAATATATCTGGAAGTGGCGTGATGTTTGAGTATCCTTATCAGACTATATGGGCCTGAAAGGCGCCTTCGGGCTCTTACTGTCATCTGAACATGTGATGTGGCCTATATTGTATATCATGTTTATTATGTAATCTCCTTTATTTTACTACATTGTATTATGCCAATATATTGCTTGTCACATTTGTTTCCCTATACCTGCCATACTGTATATTTTTAGTTAGATTATTTAGTCTGTTATGTATAACTTTAAAATAATAAAAAATTATTGAATTTAAAAATAAAAACATGTCTAGAACACAAATATCACTCCCAAGGTTATATAAGAACCTGAGCCTGTCTCATAAGAACCTGAGCCTGTCTCATAGTGAGCCTTTAGCTTTCACTGTTCAGTTAAGTCTCATGTATTTCTTATCATAATTATCAGAATGAGGAAACATTGAGCAATTGTTAAGTTGTTCAACTTCGTGGGCCGGTTGCACTATGTTGAAAAATGCGGTCAGACCTCCAAAAATGCAGTTTTTGGAGGCTTGACCGCAATTACCGTATGCACCGAGTGCTTTCCGGGGAAGGTGAAGCCTAATAGAAGCCTATCTTATTGTTGCAAGTTTTGCCCGCGAAGGAACCATAGGATCCCTCCCAGGGCCCACACATGCCCTGGACGATGGCTGCACATGCGCAGATGTACTCCTGGGGGACTTCTGGGTCATAGATCTGGAAGTCTCCGCACCGCAAAGGACAGCTCTTATCGGCAGAGCTATCATTTGCTAAAATGTACATGCATATACGGTCTTACTAAACGCCGGTATGCATCCAAAATGCAATGCTTGATGCATCCCACCCAGCGTGTAAAGCTTTGTTTTTATACTGACTGGGAGGCATCTATAGATACAGAAATGTGATTTAAAGAACTGTAAACTGCTGCCCTAATCCATCAGAATGTTTTATGTAACATTAAGTAATGATCTTTCTCAGTGGTCATCTGTAGCCAGAACGACGGTGTCACTGCTACATGACCAAGGGAAACACAGAGGGAGAAACACGGCAAGAGTAGTACGAGAGACATGGAGAAAGAAACTTTGAGTTCTCCTATCTGTCACCAGATCTCTCACAGAATTACTGTAATCCACATGTAATTCAGGCAACTAAGTACCTTGGAAATGTCAGAGTTCAGGTTACTGACCAGGGAGACAAAAACCTTTCAATAGATAAAATGATGGAATGATTAAAAAATCACACTAATGATTATGTAAGACGGATCCTACGTCACAGTAAACAGTTATACATACATGAGAGTGGAACATGATTTGTTGTTGAAGTCAGTATCGTATCTGTAGTAGGTACAGGGGATGCAGTGCACACAGGCCCATGGGTCACAGGGGACCCCGTGCCACACACCATGCACCCATGAGAGATGCACCAGACACTGTGCTAGAGTCTGTGTGGTGCCCACCTAAAAGTCCCTTTGCATTACGTGTTCATGCATACGGGCGTTTCACTTCTGGATTCCCTCCACTCTGTTCAGCAATAGAATAATTGGAATAAGACCAGGTTAATATATTTATGGATCCTGCATTGTCCCAAGTAGCCCTCTGAACAGCCATTGTGATTAACATAGGGATCTTTCTCTTTTTTTTTTTTTTTTTTTCAATTCCATTCAAACCATGTTCTCTTCATGTCACAGCGCAACTTAAATAGAATGTAGCTGAAGCATAGCAGCAATGCAGGCTAAACAGGCATGGTCATACCACTGTAGAAGCAGGGCTGTATCTACAACACTCATTATTATAGAGGTAATTCATGTTTGATAAATAAGTGCAACTTTAGTTTAGTCACATCTAGAGATGTACAGGCTCGGTTTTCTGAAAACTGAGCCCACTCGAACTTCGCTGATCCAATGGCGGCTCAGGTGTTCCCACGTTGCTCGGATTCCAAATCGAGGCAAAATGTCACCATCCCGGAGTTGGAGTCTCGCTGGTTTTGGATTCTACATAAGTCCCTCCCGTGGTTATTTGGGCGCCATTTCACACTGACTCCAGTCTAGGCTAAGGTATCCAGTGGCTGCTGTGCTGTGTTCATCCTCTCTACCTCCTGTGACTCCTGCTGTGCTTTGTCCAGTGGCTGCTGCTGTGTTCATCAACTCCCTGTGTCCAGTAGCTGCTGTGTTGCTGTGTCCATCCTCTCCACCTCCAGTGGCTGCTGCTGTGCTGTGTTCACTTCTGTCCCTGTGAGAGGATGATGCTGTGTCCATCCACTCCCTGTATCCAGCCTCTCCACCTCCAGTGACTGCTGCTGTGCTGTCAAGTCCAGTCCCCTTAGTGTTAAACACTGTTAATAATAATATAGGCCGAGCTAGATTTACAGTACAGGCAGATAGCAAATCATTGTTTATTTTTTTTTCTTGTAGTGCAGGAATTATTATTTAGTCTGTCACACAGTGGTTCTGTACTGTGACTTTGCAGTCCATACCCCACTGCAATATAAGCAGTGTGACTCTGCAGTTGTCATTTGCGGAAAAAAATAAAATAAATAAAAAAATGTTAGGTTGTTGTGGTTTTTTTTACTATCTGTGTGTTCTGTCCCCCAGTGTGTTTTTGTTCTCGTACATATAAGCGCTGTGAATGCACGCAGTGTCAGCTGAGCTGCAAATTTTAGAGTTGAAGAAATAATTTGTTCTGTTGTTTGTACTACGTCTGTGCGCTGTTAATACATGCAGTGTCAGCTGAGCTGCTACTTATAAAAAAGTGGAAAAAATTAATTCTGTTGCTGTATGTATTAAGTCTGTGCGGCGTCCCCCAGTTGTTCACATACATATAAGCGCTGTGACCGCATGCAGTGTCAGCTGAGCTGCGCATTTAAAAAGGTGGAAATAATATTTTCTTCAGTTGTTGTTTTTACTACGACTGTGCGCTGTCTCACATTGCTTTTTTTGTTCATACAAGCAGTGTGTGTCTCTGAGTTGAGTGTGTTACACTTGGTGGGCAATTTTTAAATAGAATGCAGATGAGGTTATTGTGTGATGAAAGCTTTCATGCTGGAGACATTATTCACTAAATATTTTTGTGTGTATTCAGGCGTGATACTGAAGTTTTTAAGAACACTAATGGTCAGTAGGTCAAGGCTCTACCACTTTAATACCGCCTTAGTATCTGCACAGTGTGTTCCAGTTGGTGGGCAGCTTTTTTTGTCTTTTCAAAATCAATATTTGGCATGTATTAGCTCTCATACTCAGACTCTCTGGTGCTCAAAAATGTACTACAGAGGATGAAAACAATATTTCTTCTTCAGGGTCCATAGGGTTCCACAGGGAGACATTGGGGTGTAGGTGCGACCTGGAGGACTGGACACCAACGGCAAAGCTTTTTCAGTCCCAGGATGCTCCTGTCCTTCCCCCTATACCCCTCCCATAGCCGGGGGGCACTTCAGTTTCGTTGGTGTCTGGCAGGAGCTGGACCACCATTATAACAGGGGGCTGCATTAAGCAGCCCAAGCTTTTATTTTATGAGTTAATTTTTTTTCAAATTTTTTATTATAAAAATGGGCAAGCAGCACCAGACTACATCCGGACGTCTGTGCTGTTGCCCCATCACCCCTCCGTGGCGCCGTGACTCCAAGCAAGTGCTTGGTACTCCCGGTGGGGCTCCGAGGGGGACTAGCTAGCAAACTCCTTGAACCCCAGACTGCAGCCCGAAATTCAGGGGACCGGTAAGGCGGAACCCCATTCGAGGGGATCTGCGTTGTTGCAGTCCTGCCTCCGGTCTCAGGAGACAGTCCGGAGGCGCTTATGTGGACACTGGTGCGCCCACGACTCCACTAAACTACCAGGGCATATAACAACCTGGCGCAGGGCAGTAAAGAGGCCAGGGGTCCCAGTGATTAACGTCAGCAAGGGGAGAAGGCACTCTCCCTTCAACCCCTCCCCCTGTCTAGGGCGTTCTTGGTGTTCCGTGGGCTGCTCCTCCCTCACCCTCCGCCCCCTCAGAGACACGTGGCAGCCATTTTCTGAAAGCAGGTCTCCGTGAACGCTGGGTCCAGTCTCCCTGTATACCTGTCCCACGGGCCAGGCCATACAGCGCTATATCCTACCAGCCACTGCGGTCTGTGTAGTTGATTTTAGTGCCCATTGTAAACAAGTAATGTTTTTTTTCTGCGTTTGTATGTGACTTGTGTTAGCGCTAATCTCTACTTTCTATACTGTCAGCTTATATCTTTCCCTTTATTCTACTATACCCTGACATACTAAGGTATAGGGGGTTAATTGTACCTCACATTTCCCATGTACTTATGAGCGCTATCACATACCTTATAACGCAGTTGCACGCTACACTGTGCCATATTATCCAGGGTGTTCACTGCACTGTATCTTACTGAGTATTTCTTCTTCGGGGTCCATGGGGTCCACAGCCATTACGTTGGGGTATGAATCCCAGCACCAAACAGTTAATACAAACGAGCTCTCTGCTCCCAGGATGCACCGGGTTTCCTCCTCATATACCCCACCTCCTGCCTCAGGTAGCCAGTTCTTCCTGTTTGGTTTGTTCACCACATAGACAGTGGGACTGCTGGAGCAGTCCTGCAGACGAGTAACAAAAAAAAAAAAAAAGACTTTCTATCTCAGCGGGTGGTCTGAGCTGTCCTGGAAGCAGCCTCGCGCCTGATTGGAGGCGCACCGGCCACGCGCTGCATCTACCTCCTCCGGCGCCGCACCGCTAGGCTCGGCAGGGGATTCGGCAGGGGCTTTCTGGCCCTGGACCGCAGCCGGATCAAGGGGATGGCAGGTAAGCAGGTGGTCGCAGCGGCCGCTGACGCCGGGACCACGTGGCGGTCTGGCCTCCGGCGGTGAGACTGGCCGGAGGTGCGCTGCAGTCAGGAGGCATACGGCTTGTTCTCTTAGCCTAGACCGCCGGGATTTGATGTTCCTGACCAGCCGGGGCTTGTGGCGGTGGCCAGGTCAGTTTACCGGGCAGGTCCAAGCAGCATAGGGGAGGTATGCTTCCCCGGTGGCCCCTCACCCAATCCACATGCTAGTTCAGTTTTCTGGCAAAGTTGATTGTGGATTGTTCCTCCCAGCCTCCATATAGGGCAGCCAGAGTGTATGTCAGTTGCTCTCTGAACGCTGCTCCTACAAGAGGGATGCTGGGCAGTCTCCCTGTATACCTTGCCTACTGCTGGTCTAGGTTTTTACAGGGCTCTATCCTACCTAAGCTGAGGCTGTGTCACGCTTGGCGCTGGGGAAGTGGAAACTCTGGGTCCGGGTTGCGGGAGGAAACGAAGGCGAGGGGCCTGGATATATGTTCTCCTCATCCACAGCTCTCGAGTGTTGACGAGACCTGGGCAATGGTGCGGAGTCTAACCCACAGGATGGTGTTCGCAGCGCCAGCTGCCCGACCGCCCTGGAGATCAAAGGAAGCCGGCGAAGAGGTGAGGCCGCGCTGATCCCCGGCAGAGCCCTGACAGTACCCCCCCCTTTCAGGGTGGGCACCGAACACCCCATAGGCTTATTTGGAAATTTCCTATGGAAGTCTCGGACCAACCGTGGAGCATGCACATCGGAAGCCTTGACCCAAGCCCTTTCTTCGGGACCATAGCCCCTCCAATCGATGAGGTATTGAAGAGTATTAAACTTAAGGCGTGAATCCAAGATCTTCTCCACTTCAAACTCAGTACCCTGTAAAGTCTGTACTTGAGGCAATTTGAAAGGAACAATTTGAAATCGATTGAGCACCAGAGGACGTAAAAGAGAAATATGGAATGTATTGCAGATTTTCATTTGTGGTGGAAGTTCCAACTTATATACTACTGGATTGATTATCTTAATGATGCTATAGGGGCCAATAAAGCGTGGAGCAAGTTTCATCGTGGGTACCTTCAAACGAATGTTCTTGGAAGATAACCAAACCCTATCCCCAACTTTTAAAAAGGGAACAGCCAAACGTTTTCTATCAGCAAATCTCTTATAATTCTTTGAGGATTGTACCAAGGAATGGTGAATTTTATTCCACAGGGTTGAAAATGACTCAATCTCCTTGACTGCTGCCGAAACTTCTACCGCTGGAAGATGTTCGAAGTCAGGGACTCGGGGATGTCTACCGAAGACAGTGAAGAAGGGTGTGGACTTGGATGACGAATGATACTTAAAATTGTGAGAAAATTCTGCCCATGGTAGAAGGTCCACCCAATCATCCTGAGAAGATGATACAAAAAGCCTGATGAAGGTCTCAAGTTCTTGATTAACCCTTTCGGTTTGACCATTCGTCTGAGGGTGGTATGCTGAAGAAAATTTTAATTTAACTCCACATGTATTGCACAGGGCTCTCCAAAATTTGGCCACGAATTGGACCCCACGATCAGAGATTATCTCCTTAGGGAGACCTTGTAATCTGAAGATAACCCGGATGAATATTTTAGCCAATTGAGGAGCCGATGGAAGACCAACCAGAGGAACAAATTGTGCCATTTTTGAGAAACGATCCACGACCACCCATACCGTATTGTGTCCCTTGCATTGAGGTAGCTCGGAAATGAAGTCCATAGAGATATGAGTCCATGGGGCAACTGGAACCAGTAATGGGCGTAATGGACCCATCACCCTCCTGCGAGGTGTCTTATGCTGCGCACATTTAATACAGGACAGGGCAAATTCTCTGACATCTCCCTTCATGGTGGGCCACCAGTAGGAATGTAGTAGGAATTGATAAGTTTTAGTGATTCCTGTATGACCAGCAAATAATGAAGCGTAAGCCCATGTCAACAGTTTTTTACGTAAACTGGGAATAACAAAAATTGTTCCCAGAGGCGGAGAGGATATCTGTTTAGGAGCGAAAACAATTGGATCAAGAATTGGACGTATCTGCGGATGGTCCTCTTCCTCTACCATAGTCATAAAAGAACGGGAGAGAGCATCCGCTTTTTTGTTTAAAATGCCTGGGCAAAATTGAAGCCTTAGATTGAAACTGGAAAAAAAAAGAGACCATCGGGCCTGCCTGGCATTCAATCTATGAGCAGTTTGTAGATAAGTTAGGTTCTTATGGTCTGTAATGACCGTAACTGGAAATCTAGCTCCTTCCAGAAGATAACGCCATTCCTCTAGTGCCAAGCGTATAGCTAATAGTTCCTGATCTCCAATAATATAATTTTTCTCTGTGGAAGAGAATTTCCGGGAGAAGAATCCGCAGGGGTGGATCTTCCCATCTTCAGCGATCTGAGACAATACGGCCCCAATTCCAACAGAGGATGCGTCCACTTCTACCGTAAATGGTTGATCCAGCTGAGGCTGGCGGAGAATTGGGGCTGTGGAAAATGCAATTTTTAATTTTTTAAAAGCTTGTATTGCTGGATCAGGCCAAGAGGATGGGCTGGCTCCCTTCCTTGTGAGAGAAGTGATAGGAGAGACCAATGTGGAGAAATGTGGATTGAACCTCCTATAATAATTTGCAAAACCCAAGAAACGTTGAGTAGCTTTCAACGAAGTAAGCTGAGGCCAGTCGGCAATAGCTTTCAGTTTATCAGGGTCCATTTGAAGAATTTTTCCAGGAAGGGTACCGAGGTCTGATTAAAGAGGCATTTTGACAACTTTCCAAAGAGACGATGATTTCGGAGACGAGACAACACTTCTAGTACATGCCGATGATGGTCTTGTAAGTTTGCAGAAAAAATTAAAATATCATCGAGATAAACTACCACAAATTTATAGAGAATGTCCCGAAAAATCTCGTTGACGTAGCCTTGAAATACAGCTGACGCGTTACAAAGGCATTACAAGGTACTCGAAGTGTCTATCCCTAGTATTAAAAGCGGTTTTCCACTCATCCCCTGCCTTTATCCGAATTAAATTGTAGGCCCCGCGTAAGTCTAGTTTGGTGAAAAACTGAGCTCCTCGGACCTTGTCGAAAAGTTCGGAAATCAGGGGTAGTGGATACTGATTCTTTATCGTAATTTGGTTTAGGCTCCGATAATCTATACAAGGGCGGGGCCCTCCGTCCTTTTTCCCTACGAAGAAGAACCCTGCTCCAGCAGGAGAGGATGAAGGCCGGGTAAATCATTTAGCAAGGTTGTCCTTAATGTACTCTGCCATAGCAGTAGTCTCAGGAACAGATAATGAATAAACACGACCACGAGGAGGGGTCTTCCCCGGAAGCAGGTCAATAGCACAATCCCATGGTCGATGCTGAGGGAGTTTATCTGCCGCTTGTTCGCAGAATACATCAGCGAAATCCTGGTAGGGCTCTGGTAAATTGGACTGAGAGGGACCCACAGAGATAGAGGGTGGAGAGAACATCTCGGATGGACAGGTAACTGTGGTTAACTTACGCAAAGGAACCACCTTGGTCAAACACTTCTGTAAACAACTTGATCCCCAGGACAAAATTTGCATCTTATTCCAATTGAACACAGGGTTGTGCTTTTTTAACCAGGGTAGCCCCAACACCAGCTCATAGGGAGACTTAGGTAACACAAATAATTCCAGCCATTCCTGATGAAGACATCCAATCTTGATGGATACTGGATGGGAGAGAGAAGAAAGAGATTCTCCTAGCACTGTTTTCCCATCTAACCCGGAGAGTACTAGTTTATTGGGTAATGGAACGACAGGAATACCTAGAGTCTGAACGAGAGTATCTGAAATGAAATTGCCTGCCGCTCCGGAATCAATTAGAGCTTTAACCCTCTTTGTCCTGGACCCATGGGAAAGCGACACTGGTAGAAGACTGTCTGTTAATTGGGATGACTTGGACATAACCCCTAACTGAATGCTCCCTACTTCAGTCAGGGTCTCGCATTTCCCGCAAGCAGAGGACAATTCTTCAAAATGTGGTCGGGAGCAGCACAATAAATACATAATTTATTTTGGAAACGCCTGTTGCGTTCTACAGCTGTAAGCTTGGACTTATTGACCTGCATGGGTTCTTCTTCACTACTAGGAGAGAGAGAAGACTGGTTCACAGGAGGAGTACGGACCTGAAAGCGTTCCCCCCTGCCTCTACTAGCCCAGCGTTCCCGATGGCAAAGGTCGATCTTGATGCAGAGGGAGATGACATCAGCAAAGGACTCCGGTAAATCTCTGGAGGCCAACTCGTCCTTCATCCTTTCTGATAGTCTATGGAGGAAGGATGCCTTGAGAGCTTCCTCGTTCCACTTTAGCTCAGATGCCAGGGTTTGAAACTGAACTACATACTGACCAACAGATCGGGTCCCCTGGCGCACACGATGCAAATCGGATGAGGCTGAAGCGGAGCTGCCTGGTTCGTCAAAAATCCTTTTAAATGCTGAAACAAATCCTTCATAATTTGACACAATGGGGTCAGCTCGTTCCCACAGGGGAGAGACCCAGTCCAGAGCAGCCCCTGTCAACAGGGAAATAACATACGCCACCTTTGCTCGAGAAGTGGGGAAATTCTGGGGGAGACATTCAAATTGGATCTCGCATTGGTTAATAAACCCTCGGCACCGCCTGGGATTACCATCAAATCTCTCCGGGGTTGCCAACTGGAGACGAGATTTAGATCCCGAAGCCCCTTGAGGCAAAACAGGTGGAGGGGGTGCAGCGGCTGCAGCTGGTGGAACCGGGAGAATAGATGCCAATGTAGTTTGGATTGAGACCAGCTGTCAAGAGAGCTCCTGCAGGTACTGGGCCACTTGCTGTTGGGCTTCCTCCTGGTTATCCATCCGAGAGGCCAGGTCCTGAAGGGACCCTGTACCTTGGGACCCAGCGGCTTCCATTGTGCGGCCTGAACAAACTGTCACGCTTGGCGCTGGGGAAGTGGAAACTCTGGGTCCGGGTTGGGGGAGGAAACAAAGGCGAGGGGCCTGGATATATGTTCTCCTCATCCACAGCTCTCGAGTGTTGACGAGACCTGGGCAATGGTGCGGAGTCTAACCCACAGGATGGTGTTCGCCAGTGACCCCTCCAATCGGGATTTGGGCTTAGCTGCACCCTGTGAGCAGGTCGCGGTCCTTTGACCTGGTACCCGAGCTCAGTGGGAATTGGAGACACAAATAACCGTGGCCCTAATAAGAGATGCCTAAGATTTAAGGCACTGTGGAGTGATCCACAAACAACGTAAAGAAGTCTGGCAATACTGTAGCACAAAGTTCACTAGTGACACGTTTAGCACACAGACAGATATGGTAATTCACTGTTGTATGAAGTTCACTAGAGGCTCGTTTAGCACACAGGCAGATGGTAATTAACTGTTGCACCTGGTTCACTAGAGACTTGTTTAGCACACAGGTAGATGGTAATACACTGTTGCATGAAGTTCACTAGAGACACGTTTAGCACACAGGCAGATGGTAATTCACTGTTGCACAAGGTTCACTAGAGACACGTTTAGCACACAGGCAGATGGTAACTCACTGTTGCACAGGGATCACAGTAACGTCTTGGCACACAGGCAGAGATGGAACACACTGTAGAGGAAATAGAACGCCAGGAACCTGGATCGGAACTCAACTAGGGACTAGGAGACAACTGTTGTTCAGGCAGTTTGCAGAAAGGTGGAAGCAGGCTATATACCCCACAGAACCCTTTGATAGGTGCACAGCGATCAGCTGACGCTCACCTATCCCAGGCCGGAAGTACAGTCACATGGGCCGACTGACTTGGCGGCGCCCATGCCGGGAACCCCGATTCCAGACACCGGACCGCCCGCAGTCCCCTACGCACGGGGAGAATGCTCAGCGTCCTCTCAGCCGCCGCGCCAGCTGCCCGACCGCCCGGGAGATCAAAGGAAGCCGGCGAGGAGGTAAGGCCGCGCTGATCCCCGGCAGAGCCCTGACAGGCTGATTATGGTAGTGAGAGCTTATATGCATATGGCTCACAGTATATTTATGCATGACATGTGATTGTTGTTTATGGATACTGTTTCTTCTGTAAAAGAACTGTAATTCCTGTATACTGTCACTGTCTCTCCCCTTCCCTTGCTACAGGTGTGTGGGTTGAGAGTAGAAAGCAGCACATATACACTCAGAACCAGTGGCATAGTGTTATATCTAAGGAGTCTGAGGGACAGGTGGCGGGAGCCCCGTTGCTGATATCCTGTGTAGCCTGCAAGGCAGGTTTGTCCCCACAGGACTTTCTACAAAATGGGCTTTGTGGGAACTGTTTCAGACAGCCACCACACCAATTAAGTTTGCCTGTTTCAGGCCCTGAGCCCCCTTGGGCATCATTTTCTCAGGTTATGGCTCAGGTGTTTGAATGGCTGGCTGCCCCGGTACCACCGGTTTGGGGTTTGCCTCAGCAGATGCATCCTATGCCCATGATGTGGCAGCCTTGGATGGACCCTGGTGCTTGTAAGGTTATGGCATCATCTTCGGGGGTTTTTCAGCCTCAGGCTGTCAAGCCAAAGCAGCCTAAATCTAGGCGCCATGTACCACCTTACATGGGTGAGTACTCGAGTGCCTCCTCCTCCGAGGAATAGGCACAGGACTTTTCGAGGAGGGTGATGATCATTTTCCAGTAGCCGATGTCCCTTTTCTGATAAGGGCTGTAAAATCGGTGTTAAATATCGAGGAAGGGGATCTTCCGCTTAGGAAAGCCCCCCCTGTTCTAGCGCCAAAAAGTGGTTAAGGCAGAATTCCCAAAATCTGAACATTTATCAGAACTTATGGAGGAAGCCTGGGTCCGTCCAGATAAGATAAGCCATTCTTCTAAAAGAATGGCGCTTCTATATCCTTTTCCAGCAGAGGACTGTGCCAAGTGGGAGAATCCACCATCAGTTGATGCGCATGTGGCACAGCTGATTAAACGTACCACTTTGCTAATCCCAGCAGTTTTGCTGAAGGAAACCACGGATAGGAGACTGGAGTCTTGTCTCAAATCAATTTTTTCGCTGGCAGGAACGGCCACCCGCCCAGCTATGGCCACTGCCTGGGTAGCAAGAGCTATTGAGGAGTGGGCCAAAACTCTAACGGAGTCTTTACCAGATACCTCTAAGGAGCAACTGGATATGATCTCCTTTATTAGAGAAGGGGCCTCTTATTTGGGTGATGCCGTCTTGGATGCAGGGATCCTTTCCTCTAAAGTTTCAGCTGAGTCCGTGGTGGCACGTAGGATCCTCTGGTTGAAGGATTGGAGGGCAGATGTCTGGTCCAAAAAGGCCCTAGAATTCCTTCCATTCACAGGAGGTGTGCTCTTTGGTCCAGAACTGGACAAAATTGTATCCTCCATGGCAGCCTCAAAGAAGGCAGGTTTACCATCAGCAACCTCGTCTAAATTGAGGAGGGCGTCCTTTCGGGGGTTTCGGCCGCAGGGCAATGCCAAAGGTCAGCCCTCAGTGAGATTTCCACCAAGAAAGGCAGGGCCCAGGAAGCCCTGGCAGAACAAACGTCCAGGATAAACCAGTGGCCTGATGGGACGGGCCTCCCCCTGGGGGATCCCAGGGTGGGGGGCCAACTGCTTCGATTCTCAGAGCCCTGGCACCTCATGACGGAGGATGCCTGGGTTCGGGGAGTTGTTTCCCGAGGGTACGCCCTGACGTTTTGGAGGACTCCTCCTCAAAGGTTCTTTTGTGTAAACCCGCAGGTGGGTTCAGAAAGAGCTTTGGCCCTTCAGAAGGCTATTCTTGCCTTACTAGCATCAGAAGTAGTGATTCCGGTGCCAGAGAACCAGTTCCGAGAGGGGTTTTACTCCAATCTGTTCTTGGTTCTGAAACCGAATGGGTCATACCGGCCTATTCTAAATCTGAGAGAGCTCAACAAATTTGTTCGAGCCCCCGGGTTCAGGATGGAAACATTGCGATCGATTGTGTTGGCAATGGAACAGGGGGACTATATGGTGTCCCTAGACATACAAGATGCCTACCTTCACATCCCAATCACACCGTCTCATCAAAAAAAATTTCGTTTTGCGGTAGGGGTGGAACATTTTCAGTTCCAGGCCCTGCCGTTTGGCCTGTCCACAGCCCCTCAGGTATTCACCAAGGGGATGGCAGTGATGATGGCATGCCTCAGGCGCCAAGGCGTCAGGATTTTGCCTTACTTGGACGACCTCCTGTTGCTGGGGCAGTCCCCACAGCAGTTACAGGATCATTTGAGGCTGACAGTATCATGTCTGTACAGTCACGGCTGGATCATAAACTGTCAAAAGTCGTCACCCTGTCCGGTACAACAGATGTGTCATTTGGGAGCGAGATTGGACTCTGTGGTGCAGAGAATATATCTGCCGGAGGAGAAGATCCTTGCTCTACAATCACGAATACGCAGGTTGCTTCGCAACAGGCAAATATCCGTTCTAGTAGCCATGCAGGTCCTGGGGTCGATGGTGGCCACCTTCAGGATGGTGGAATACGCTCAATACCACTCCAGACCACTGCAGCAATTCATTCTGTCTCGCTGGAACAAGGATCATCGCACGATCAGGTCCCAGCTGCTGCATCTCTCTCCAGAGGTACGGTTGTCCCTGACCTGGTGGTTGCAGACAAAGCATCTCACGCAGGGTCGCCCCTTTTGGGTGTCGGATTGGACATTAGTCAAAACCGACGCCAGTCTTCAAGGTTGGGGGGGATGACGGGGTCACACACTTTCCAAGGAAAGTGGTCAGTGACGGAAAGCCGGCTACCGATAAATATCCTGGAACTAAGAGTTATATGCAAAGCTTTAGTGCAGGCTCAGGAAATCTTAAAGAGCAGATACAGTCGGACAATCGCACCGCGGTCGCCTATCTAAATCATCAAGGGGGCACAAGGAGTCGGGCCGCCTTGGCAGAGGTATCAAGAATCCTGGTATGGGCAGAGACTCATCTGCCCACGGTATCTGCCGTGTTCATTCCAGGAATCCTGAATTGGGAGGCCGATTTTCTCAGTCGGCAAGAGATAAATGCAGGGGAATGGGCCCTACATCCACAGGTTTTTCGGAACCTTGTGGACTGGTGGGGTCTACCAGAAATAGATCTGATGGCATCAAGAAGGAACAACAAGGTTCCCAGGTACGGATCCTGGACAAGAGATCCGAGAGCCGAGTTTGTAGACGCACTGACAGTAAAGTGACGTTACAAGCTGGTATATCTGTTTCCCCCGTTTGCTCTTCTGCCCAGAGTGGTCAGAAAGATCAAACAAGAGGGCAGCACTGTCATATTAATAGCTCCGGCGTGGCCGAGACAGCAGTGGTTCACAGATCTACGGTATCTATCCATACACTCCATGGCCTCTGCCATTGAGACCGGATCTGTTGCTACAGGGTCCCTGCTGGTACCCGGATCTTCATCGGCTATCTTTGACGGCATGGCTCTTGAGGCCTCCGTCTTGAGGGAAAAGGGGTTTTCCAAGTCTGTTAGACGGACGATGCTGAAGGCACGGAAACCATCCTCAGCCCGTATATATTATAGGATTTGGCATACTTTCTTTCAGTGGTGTGAACTGAAAGGGTATGATCCACATAAATTCCTGATATCCAGAGTGCTGGATTTTCTTCAAAGCGGTCTGGAAAAAGGGCTACGCCTGGCCTCTTTAAGGGTACAGGTGTCAGCTCTTTCAGTCTGGTTCCAACATAAAATTGCTCTGAGACCTTTTTTCAGGGGGTGTTGAGGATTCAGCCTCCCTTCGTTTCCCCGGTTGTTCCGTGGGACTTGACTCTAGTTCTGAAGGTTTTACAGGCTCCTCCGTTCGAGCCTTTAAATTCAGTAGACATCAAGTGGCTAACAGCAAAGACTGTATTCCTCCTTGCTATGGCATCTGCACGTAGAGTGTCGGATTTAGTTGCGCTTTCCTTCAGGGAGCCGTTCTTGATATTTCATCAAGATAGAGCAGTACTACGTACTAGGGAGGGTTACCTTCCGAAAGTGATGTCTAAATTTCATATTAATGAAGAAATAGTAGTTCCAGCATTTCAGGGCACAAGTCTCTCACAAGGTGAGGCTTCCCTGGATGTGGTCCGTGCGTTGAGAATTTATGTTAGACGCACGAGCAAATGGAGGAAGTCAGATTCACTTTTTGTGCTTTATGGTTGTCATAAGCGTGGCTGGCCAGCTAATAAACAGACACTGGCCAGGTGGATTCGCATGGCAATTTCATTGGCTTATACACAGGCTGGTATGCGAGTGCTGGATTCATTCTACTAGGGCGGTAGGTCCATCATGGGCGGCCCGCCGGGGTGCTTCTGCTGAGCAATTATGTAAAGCAGCCACATGGTCTTCCATCCATACCTTTGTCAAATTTTATGCCTTTGACACTTTTGCCTCTCAGGATGCCTCCTTCGGGCGTAGGATTCTCCTCTCTTCCGAGAGTCAGGAGCGTCCCTGCCCATAGGGTTAGTGCTTTGGGATATCCCCAATGTAATGGCTGTGGACCCCATGGACCCCGAAGAAGAACATAAGAGTCATGGTATAACATACCTTTGTTAACTCTTTTTCTTCGAGGTCCATGGGGTCCACAGGACACCCACCCAGACGCACCTGTAGTTCTGGGGGAGGTTTTCCATAGTTTCTTCTCTTGAGAGTCTGGACTCGTAAGTATGGGTCTTTTCTTTCTTACCCTTTGTTTGTCTCTGCCTGCTTGAGCTTGGTAACAAACTGACTACCTGAGGCAGGAGGTGGGGTATATGAGGAGGAAACCCGGTGCATCCTGGGAGCAGAGAGCTTGTTTGTATTAACTGTTTGGTGACCGGGATTCATACCCCAACGTAATGGCTGTGGACCTCGAAGAAAACGAGTTAACAAAGGTATGTTATACCATAACTCTTATTTTTGTTATTCTTGTGGCTCTGGCTGGCAGAGGAAAGAACAACAAGCAGCCTGATGCTGCTCCTCCTACTCTTGTGTCTTGTAAGTCCTGCTCAGTGGGCTTAGCCACAGAGGACCTAATTCAGGATGGTCTTTGTAATAATTGTTACACAGCCCCAGGCCCATCAGCCCCGGTGTCTCTCCCTCAGGACCCACCCTGGGCTGTCTTTTCACAGATACTGGCAAACCTTGCGGACCAAGTAGCAGTCCCCGTGGTAGTTCCCCCTATGGGATGGCCACAGCAGGTACTCCCTGCAAATCCTTTGCCTCCCCCATGAGTAGACGTACTGTCTACCTCAGTACAGAGTTTGGCTAATACCTCTACGGTTTTTCAGCAGATGCTGCAAAAAGAAAAGCCTTTACCTACTAAGCCTACTAAACGTACTATGATATCTTCCCAATCCACACAGTTATCTGATTCTGATATATTATCTGGGGAGGCAGAAGACGCAGATCTCTCTCACTCTGACTCAGCAAAAGAGGAGCCACCCTCTAAACTAAATATACCTGCTCTTTTGACAGCTGTTAAAACTATTTTACAAATAGAAGAGGATGAACCCGCTCCTAAGAAAAAACACGCACCTTTTAAGCGACAAAAGGTTGTTTTACCAGAGTTACCTCACTCTGACCAGCTATCTGATCACATGAGTGAAGCATGGAATATGCCCGGCAAAAGGTTTTAAATTCCGAAACGGTTCAGTTCCCTTTTACCATCTTCAGCTACTGTTTGTACTAAATGGGAAATTCCCCCAGCAGTGGATTCTCATGCAACACGTCTGGTTAAAAATGCCACCTTACCCATTCATACTGCAACCTACTTGACGGAGACTACAGATAGACGTATAGAAGCTTGTCATAAATCTATATACTCTCTTACATGAGCTATTACTCGTCCTGCTAGGGCTATGGCCTGGGTGGCAAAAGCCATTAACAGTAGTGAGAGAGACATTTCCCCCTGATGCTTCAAGGGAACAGCTGTCCTACATATCCCACATTAGAGATGCAGCCTCCTACTTAGGTGAAGCAGCTATGGATACGGCTCTCCTGGCCTCCAGGATATCTGCCACTTCGATAATGGCCCTCCGTATTTTTGGCTATGTTCCTGGAAAGCAGATTCAGAATCAAAACGGGCTCTAGAGTCTCTGACTTTTTCTGGAGACATCCTATTTGGGCCAGAATTAGATCAGCCTACAGCCTGATGGGGCGGGCCTCTCCCAGGGTGGGAGGCCGACTTCTTCAATTCGCCCAGGTTTGGCATCAAGCCACATCAGATGCATAGGTAAGGGAAGTGGTCTCCCATGGATACGCCCTCTCATTCCTGAGGCATCCCCCTCCCCCCCCAGCAGTTCCTTTGCACAGAACTACCGTCGGACCAAACCAAGGCCATGCTGCTCCAAAAAGCCATTCAGTCTTTACTGAATTCAAGAGTAATAATTCAGGACCCCTCCTCACAACGAGGCAAGGGCTATTATTCTACCCTTTTCTTAGTTCAGAAGCCCAATGGGTCTCATCGGCCTATCCGCAACCTCAATCTTATAGATTGTAAGCTTACGAGCAGGGTCTTCCTACCTATGTATCTGTTTGTTATTACCCAGTTTTGTTCTACTAATACTTCCAATTGTAAAGCGCAACGGAATATGCTGCGCTATATAAGAAACTGTTAATAAATAAATCTCTGAACAAGTTTATCAGGGTGCCCAGGTTTGTTATGGAAACCCTCTGTACCATTATCCTAGCTATGGAGCCTGGGGATTTTATGGTGTCTCTAGACATTTAGGACACTTACCTACATGTACCTATAGCGCCTTCTCAGTGAAATTGAACTTCCAGTAGGCATATCTCTTCCCTCCAATATCCCTACTTCCTCGAGTGCTTCAAAAGTTCAGACAGGAGGGAGGCACAGTCCTGTTCATAGCTCCGGCTTGGCCCAGACGTCATTGGTACTCCGATCTTCAAAGGCTCTCCATAGACATTCCTCTTCAATTTCCTTTACGAGTAGACCTGTTGTCTAAGAGTCCATGTCTACATCCGGACCTAGCCTGTCTGTCTTTAACGGCTTGGCTATTGAGACATCCCTCCTAACGGCTAAGGGATTTTACAACTGTTTCTCGAATTCTTGCCTTTCTTCAGGCTGGACTGGATCTAGGCCTCTGCCTACCATCTCTGAAAGTGCAGGTCTCTGCTTTGTCTATCTGTTTTCAGTGCAGAATTGCTACTATACCGGATGTTCACACCCTCATTGCAAGGTGTTCTACGTATACAACCTCCGTTTGTCCCTCCTGTGGCTCCATGGGATTTGTCAGTGGTGCTCCAAGAACTTCAGGAACTTACATTCGAACCTCTGGCAGCAGTGGATGTCAAGTGGCTCACTGCAAAGACTCTGTATCTTCTGCCTATAGGATTTGCCTGTCGTGTATCGGATTTAGGGGTGCTTTCATGTTGCTCCCCCTTTTTAATCTTTCATCAGGACAGGGCTGTTCTTCGTACATGCCCAGGTTTTCTTCTCAAGGTGGTTTCTCGCTTCCACCTGAATGAGGAAATTGTGGTTCTGGCATTTAATTCACCAGACCTAAAAGGCAGGTGAGGCCTTGTTGGACTCCCTCTTTGTCCTATATGGATTCCACAAGAAGGCATGGCCAGCTAACAGACACTCTGGCCAGATGGATTCGCATGACTATCTCACAGGCTTACACGCAGACTGGCTTTCCTATGCCGGCTTCAGTATCTGCTCATTCTACTTGCTCTGTGGGTCCCTTGTGGGCAGCCCGGCTTGGTGCCTCAGCTGAACAGCTATGCAAGGCAGTCATCTGGTCTTCTAGCCACACCTTTCTCAGGTTTTATGCCTTTGATACATTTGCCTCTCAGGATGCTTCCTTCGGGGCGTAGGGTTCTCCTATCAGCTTAGGAGCGTTCCTGCCCTTGAACAACTGCTTTTGGACATCCCCAATGTCTCCCTGTGGAGCCCTATGGACCTTAAAGAAGAAAAGGAGAGTTATGGTAAAACTTACCTTTTGTTAACTCTTTCTTCGAAGTCCATAGGCTCCACAGGGAGACATTGGGGTGTACGTGGGACTTGGAGGACTGGACACCAACAGCAAAGCTTTTTCAATCCCAGGATGCTCCGGTCACATCCTGGTACAATAATGAGTGTCTGCAGGGAACAATGAAGTATGATGAAGGTTCCTTGCAAGTTTGGGGCTGCATTTCAGCAATTGGAGTTGGGGTTTGGTCTGGATTAATGGTGTCCTCAATGCTGAGAAATACAGGCAGGTACTTATCCATCATGCAATACCATCAGGGAGGCGTCTGATTAACTCCAAATTTATTCTGCAGCATTACAACGAGCCCAAACATACAGCCAATGTCTTAAAGAACTATCTTCAACGTAAAGAAGAACAAGGAGTTCTGGAAGTGATGACATAGCCCACACAGAGCCCTGATCTCAACCTTATCGAGTCTGTCTGGGATTACATGTAGAGACAGAAGGATTTGAGCAAGCCTAAAGTACATCCACAGAAGATCTGTAGCTAGTACTCCAAGATGTTTGGAACAACCTCCCTGCCAAGTTCCTTCAAATACTGTGTGCAAGTATACCTAGAAAAATGTATGCTGTTTTGAAGGCAAAAGGTGGACAAACCAAATATTAAATTGATTTAGATTTCTCTTCTGTTCATTCACTTTGCAATTTTTAATTGATAAAAATAAAGTATTAACACTTCTATTATCTTACATTGCAGCATATTTCCACACATGCCTAAAACTTTTGCACAGTATTGTGTATATAATTATACATCTTGTATATCACATGTTTCTATCGGCAAACATAACATGCTTACAAATTTGTTGGCAAGTGCTGAGATCAGCTGCAGCAGGGGGGACTGATCATCAGTCCACCCTGACACACACTCCGCTGCACTCTGCATGTGGTGAAGGGGCAGGGTATATACCCATGGGGGTTCATGGGGTAACCAGGGGAGGATCTAGCATCAGTGAGGGGGGGGGTAATATAGAGAAATATGATGCTGGAGGGGGCAGGTAAAATAATTGTAAAAAAAATTATATTTGTCACAGGGTAGGAGGAGGAGGTGGGATGCAAAGAAAATTTAGCTTTTTAACAGAAAGGGAGGGTTGGTTTAAAAGAGAAAAAAACATTTTATTTTTTATTTTTTTTACTACTTACGGGGTGTGTGTCGGGGATATTATCAAGATTTATGACCCCTAGGGGGTCTACTGCCAATAGGGGATGGGAAGTTATTTTATAAAGGGGGATGAATGGGGTGCAGTACACTCCCTATATATATTTTCTTTAAGTAAAATATTTAAATATATTATTAAAAATTATTTTTAAACCATTTCTGAGTGGTTTTGTGTGGAAAAAAAATCATCAGTTAAGTGTTTAAACAATATAATTAATTTTGTCAATATGTACCAGAGTGGAGGTGTTAAAATATGCCACAGTATATCGACATGTATGCAGTCTGGCAATATAAATTTTGAAGTCTTCTATTGAAAAAATATTTAATTGAAATTGTATGTAAGAAATGTCTCATGCTATATCTAGAAGCGGCAAACTAAACAAAATAACAATTCTGCCATGTGTCCATGCATTGATTTTTTTATATTATTATTATTTAGTATTATTATTTTTATTTCAATGTGACAATTTGTTCCTGTTTTTATGATGTGCTGTGAATTGTGGTTACTTACGGGTTTATTTACTAAGTGTCGGCTTCTAAAACCTGGCGCTTCTTAAGTGTCTATCTCTGTTCTGCAGTTTGAATACATCTCCCAGCACCTGGTGTTTGCGAACTGCATCCCTCTGATCCTGAAATTCTTCAATCAGAACATTATGTCCTACATCTGTGCCAAGAACAGGTGGGAGCAGTGGGCTGCATGTTTCACCAAGATTGTATTTACTGACATAAACACTAATTGCCTAACTTTTAATAGCGTTCTCAGTACTAGGAGATAACTGATGAGTTTAATATCTGTGGCATTGTTCCAAATCAAATGAAAACTCCAATATAACATATTTGCTAATATAGTAAAAATATAAAAGTAATTTTATTTTGCACTATTAAACCAGGCTTTTAATGAAAATCACATTACCAGCTATTATGATAGTCTTTGTTTTATTGTATTTGTGTGTTTATTTATGTACTGTACTTGTTTGCTGTGTCCTGTGAGCTGATCTGTCTGTGCTTTTATAGTGCATTGCAGGCTGTCCTCATTGGATCTTTGTTTCCTTTTATATATGCAGTAAAAACTGATGTGATTTTCTATTCAATAATGTAATTCTCCATATCCATCAATGTGAAATAGACCTTTGTACCACAGCATTCCACATAGTAATATGCTATAAGGTCCATGGGTTTGATGCATCAAGCAGTGAAAAGTTGATAAGTGGACCAGTGGAGAAGTTGCCCATAGCAACCAATGTAGGCCTGGAATGGCATTAATAAACACCAATATGTTGTTCCAAAAGCAACTGATTTTCCTACATTCCTAAAAGCAATGTTGGAAATTCGCCTCAAGTTGAGCACATTTTAAGCAGCAGCCCGTCTCATCAGGCACAAAGTGTCTCCTTTGTGAACAAGAGGTAAATGCTCTTCTAATAAATTTTACATAGACTTCCTGTAACACAGAACAAAATAAATACTCTAGAGTAGGGGTGAGCGGGTGCGGTTTTACTCAGATCTTTTTATTGGCTATCGCCGAACACGTGTTTTGGATAGCGAATGAAATCGAGCCGAAATTGCGGTAAAGTGGTGATAAGAACCGAGTAAAACCGAACCCGCTCACCCCTACTCTAGAGCAGTGGTTCCCAAACTATGCGCCCTGGCACCCTAGGGTGCCACGGGACACTTGCAAGGGTGCCTCAGGTTGGTGGTCTAGCACCAAATCAAATTCTTTATGGTCAATGTAATGTAAATATGGAGACAAACAGAAGCACAAACCTGTCCCCCACCACATAACTAAGCCTGAGGATGACGGGTCAACACAATTTACTTTACTACTTCACTAAAAAGATTTCTGAATTTCTCAATAATAAATGTCTGGCTTATGGGTGCCTTAAAAATAATTCTGATACTCTAGGGCGCCGTGGTTCAAAAAAGTTTGGGAACCTCTGCTTGAGAGAATTAGTATATTATTTAAGAAGAAATTCAGAGGAGGGGTGTCCAGGATTCAAGACATCCCAGCAGTATATGTAGAGATCCATGGATCTGTGGAAACAGCAGCTACCAGGTCTGAGTATAAATATTTAATTTTGTAAGGATTAGTTTTGAGAAAATGGAGCAGAAGTTCCAGTGTATCTGATGGGGGCAAGGCTGCGATTTGCTGTGGTAAATGAGTGCGTAATGGCGAAGCTGTAAGTACATGAAGATGCGGGGACTAGGTATCCCATGCTTGTTCTGTAATTGCTGAAAAGAGTATAGGACACCACTAGGGTCAAAGGCACATCGTATTTTAGCTATCCCTGCCTCTCCAGCGCATGATGGCAGTATTGTGAAGACCTGGCTCAAAAGCCAAGTTTCCCCATATCGTGACATATATTTTGGTAGCACATGGGCGACCCAGTTTTCTGTTAATAGAGGTCCATGACTGGTAAGTGTCACAGAAAATGATATTATGGCTGGAGGTAGTATAAACCTAGTCGTTTGTAATAGAGTTCCTGGGGAGTAAGGGGCAAAAAGCTCTCTTGCTAATGCAAGGTTATTATATGTGGGGCTGTCCAGCATCCATCCTATGATGTATCGGAACAAAGCTCATGTTGAAAGGTTGTTCTATCCAGGAAGCCTATATACCTCCAAGAGATTTACCCCCAGTCAACTTCCGGTGGCCTATATGAGGTTTTTTACATTGCCATAAGAATCTAAGTAACCTATGAATATATTTACACATATCAGAAGCTGTCCATTTAATTGGCAGCATTTGCATGATGTATGTTAAGCTGGGTACACACGTAAAGATTTTCTGTCCAACCATCCAACTAGTTGATTGGTTGAAATGAAAATCTGGTAACGTATGGGAATAAATGATCATCAGCAATTTGCTCCTAAATGCCAGAAAACAGATGAAAATGGTCGTCAGACAAGTTTGTTAAATGTTTGATCTAAACAATTTGTTCAAACAGCAGTTTTTTCCATTTTCTGGCGTTTGGGAGCAAATTGCTGATTGTCATTTGCTTTCATCCCTTACCAGATTTTCATTCCAACCAATCAACTAGTTGGATGGTTGGACAGAAAATCTTTACGTGTGTACCCAGCCATAGTTTTGGAAAAAGCACTGATTTAATCACGGCATTTCTGCGTAGTAATGGTAAGGGGAGATGTAACCAATTTTGATATGTTTCTCAATTGAGGCCAAAGTCGCGGTATAGTGTAGGCTCTGAAGGAAACTGGTGAGATAGATTCCTAAAAAATTAAGTTGATCATCTCCAAATCTGTAGTTAGAAGAAATAGGAGTACAGGAAGGTAATTGTGGACATGAGGCCTATTTTTATTGAATGTGATACTTTTGAGTGCTTACATTTTCATATAACATTGCTTGCAACATTGCAACATGAAACTGAACAGTACATACTGTAAAGAATTTGGGTAACAATCTGTATAACACGTACATATGTGCAAGACTAACTGTATCTCACCATAAAAGCCTATTTACACTGCTGGATTGTACTTTTTCAAGTTTGCAAATTACCCGATCTGTCAAAGGGGATCATTAACAATCATTTACTTTGTAGCCATCTCCTGTAGCAGTACTGCTGCTGTTTTATTCCCTAGAGCTGATATTTGCTATATTGTGCTGCAGAGCTAAATGACACTCAATGTTTTATGTATGTTGGCATTTACAATGTTTTTATTTATTAATGTGTAATGACTGATCTCTGCACAGTCTTATTTTCACTGTCTTGTCTCCTTAGTATTTCTATTCTGGACTTTCCATCCTGTGTTGTCCATGAGTTGCCTGAACTGACAGCTGAAAGCCTGGTAAGAAATGTGGAAATTACAGAAGGCACGTTAGAGGTACTCAGCTGGTATGTAGGGACCTGGATATAATTGCCATCTGATTAATCCACCACTCTACATAGGGGGAGGTGCCCTAGATTGCACACCCTAAGCACAATGTGAGGTGCTAACTGCTGAGACTTGTAGTGCTGCAAGCATAAAGAGACAAATGTAAGTGCACACTCTAACCATGCTGAACCTAATAATATAACTGCTAAATAGCATCAAAGAGGTTCTTTGCATAATAATGGTTATAATTATGGGCCTGCCCACCGCGTCCAGGTGACCTCTATCAGGCTTGTCCCTAACACTCCTATGGACCAAATATAGGGTACGGGACCCCCCAGGCCAACCCAGCAGAACCGCCCCATGGCATCACACTAGTGTGAGATTTAAAGTGATAGTTAAAGAATAATAAAAGCCTATGTGTTAAGTCCGACATAAGTAGGAGGTTATAATAAAAAGTGTATACAGTGCCACATATATAAAAAAACAAACTAAACTGAAAGCCTGATAAGAAATTTGGAAATGACTGAAGGCACGTTAGAGGTACTCAGCTGGTATGTAGAGACCTAGATATAATTGACATCTGATTAATCCACCACTCTATAACTTTCCTCCCTCAGTCACAGGGTGAGCTTTGTTTGGGAGGGTAAACACTAGTAAGTGGCTTGGTGTCTAATTAAAATAAAATAAATAACGTGCTTTTCTTCTTCAGGGTCCATAGGGTTCCACAGGGAGACATTGGGGTGTAGGTGGGACCTGGAGGACCGGACACCAACAGCAAACCTCTTCCATCCCAGGAAGCTCTGGTCCTTCCCCCTATACCCCGCCCACAGCATGAGGACACTTCAGTTTAGTTGGTGTCCGACAGGAGCTGGATCACCATTATAACAGAGAGGCTGCATTAAGCAGCTCAAGATTTAATTTTATGATTTTATTTACTTATTATTTTTTACCAAAGTGGTGAGCAGCACCAGACTGTCCTCCGAACGTCTGTGCTGCTTCTCCATCACCCCTACACGGAGCCGTGACACCAAGCCTGTGCTGGGTACTCCCGGCGGGGCTCTGAGGGGGACTAGCTAGCAGGCTCCCCAGACTGCAGCCCGGAATCCAGGGGACAGGTAAGACTTAGTGCAGTCTTGCCTCTGGTCTCAGTCGACAGACCAGAGGTGCTGATGTGGACACTGGCTCGCCCACTACTCCACTAAACCTCCAGGGCATTCTGGCACAGAGGCATATTGTAAAGGCCAGGGGACCCAGTGGTAAACGTCAGCCAAGGGATAAGGCGCTCTCCCTGCAGCCCCTCCCCCAGCTCAGGGCGCCATTCCACTGCGGTCTTGGTGTTCCCTGAGCTGCTTCTCCCTCACCCTCCACCCCCTCAGAAATGCGCGGCAGACATTTTAGGCAAGCAGGTCTCTGGGAAACGCTGGGTTCAGTCTCCCTGTATACCTCTCCCACGAGCCAGTTTATACAGTGCTATATCCTACCAGCCACTGTGGTCTGTTTAGTTGATTTTAGTGCCCCTTACAGACATGTAATGTTTTTTCCTGCATTTGTATGTGACTTGTACTAGCGCTAATCTCTATTTTCTGTACTGTCAGTTTATACCTGGCCCTTTTTCTACTATACCCTGACATACTAAGGTATTGGGGGTTCATTGTACCTCACATCTGCTATGTAAGTGTGAGGACTATCACATACTATATAGTGCTGTTGCACACTACATTGTGCCATATTACACATACTGCAAGGTGTTCATTGCACAGTATTCTATTATTCTTGTAACGATGTCTGGCAAAGGAAAGAATAACAAGCAGCCTGATGCTGCTCCTCTGATAGCTTGTAAGTCCTGCTCTGCGGGCTTAGCCACAGATTACCTCTTTCAGGATGGTCTCTGTATTAATTGTTACACAGCCCCAGGTCCATCAGCCCCGGTGTGTCTCCCTCAGGACCCCGCCTGGGCTGCCCTTTCACAAATGCTTGCAAAACTTGTAGACCAAGTAGCAGTCCCGGTGGTAGCTCCACCTATGGGATGGCCATTTATGGCAAATCCATTGCCTCCCCCATGGATAGATGTACTGTCTACTTCAGTACAGAGTTTGGCTAATACCTCTAAGATTTTCCAGCAAATGCTGCAAAAAGATAAACCTTTACCTAGTAAGCCTACTAAACGTACTATGATATACTGGAATATGCCCAGTAAAAGGCTTCAAATTCCAAAATGGTTCAGTTCCTTCTACCCACTTCCAGCTACTGATTGTACTAAATGGGAAGTTCCCCCAACGGTGGATTCTCATGTAACATGTCTGGTTAAAAATGCCACCTTGCCCAGTCATACTGCAACCTCCTTGAAGGAAACCACAGATAGATGTATAGAATTTTTGTCATAAATCTATATACTCTATTACAGGAGCTATTACTCGTCCTGCTAGGGCTACGGCCTGGGTGACAAAGGCTATTGACAGTTGGGCAGAGGCCCTAGAAGAGACTTTTCCCCCTGATACTTCAAGGGAACAGCTGTCCTACATATCCAACTTTAGAGATGCAGCCTCCTACTTAGGTGAAGCAGCTATGGATACGGCTCTCCTGGCCTCCAAGATATCTGCCACTTCGGTAGTAGCCCACCGTATTTTTGGCTATGTTCCTGGAAAGCAGATTCAGAATCAAAACTGGCTCTAGAGTCTCTGACTTATTCTGGAGATATCCTATGTGGGCCAGAATTAGATCAGCCTACAGCCTGATGGGGTGGGCCTCACCCAGGGTGGGAACCCGACTTCTTCAATTCGCCCAGGTTTGGCATCAGGCCACATCAGATGCATGGGTAAGGGAAGTGGTCTCTCACAGATACGCCCTCTCATTCCTGAGGCGTCCCCCCCCCCCCCCCCCCCCCCCCATCAGTTCCTTTGCACAGGACTGCCGTCAGTCCAAACCAAGGCCCTGCTGCTCCAAAAAGCCATTCAGTCTTCACTGAATTCAAGAGTAATAATTCAGGGCCCCTCCTCACAACGGGTCAAGGGCTACTATTCTACCCTTTTCTTAGTTCAGAAGCCCATTGGGTCTCATCGGCCTATCCGCAACCTCAAGTCTCTGAACAAGTTTATCAGGGTGCCAAGGTTTCATATGGAAAACCTCCGTTTTATTATCCTAGCTATGGAGCCTGGAGATTTTATGGTATCCCTAGACATTCAGGACTCTTACCTACATGTACCTGTAGCGCCTTCTCATCAACAATATCTCCGGTTTGCTACTCTGCAGCAACATTACCAATTCCATGCTCTGCCGTTTGGCCTCTCAAGGCCCCTCCTTACCAAGATCATGGCAGTTATAGCTGCCTATCTTTGTTGTCAAGGGATCAGACTGCTCCCGTACTTAGGCGATGTCTTGCTGTTGGCCAGCTCCCCAGAGACACTTCACAGCCATCTGCAGGTAACCATTGCCTTTCTACAAATGCACGGTTTGCCGATCAACTGGAAAATGTCTTCCCTAACACCCTGTCAAAGGATGGTACATTTGGGAGCCCTCCTGGACTCTAGAGTTCAGAGAATCTTCCTAACGGCGGACAAGATTTCAGCACTCGAGCACAGATTACGCAGACTGCTTCACAATCGCAGAGTGTCGATTCACTCTGCAATGCAGGCCTTGGGATCAATGGTGTCCACCTTCGACATGGTGGAGTTCACCCAGTTTCACTCCAGGCCACTCCAACACCTGATCCTCTCCAGGGGAAACAGGCTACCCCATCTGCTCAAATCCCAGACGATGAGCCTCCCCCCCAGAGGTTCGCCTGTGCCTAGCCTGGTGGCTACTGACTTCCCATTTGAACAAGGGTCGTTCCTTTTGGATCCTGGACTCTCCTCACCACGGACACAAGCTTTCGAGGTTGGAGCGCAGTAATCGGCCAGCACTCTTTCCAGGGCCAATGGTCCCCAGTCGAGGCAGTGTTGCCTGTCAACATTCTGGGACTTCGAGCCATCTACAGAGACTCTCGCTATGGCTCAGAATATTCTGAAAAACAGGCCAGTACAAGTACAGTCCTACAGTCAATCACCAAGGGGGCACTGGAAGTCAGTCAGCAATGACAGAAGTGTCCCGCATTCTCACCTGAGCCGAACGCAATCTCCCAGATATCTCCACAGTGTTCATCCCGGGGATTCTCAATTTGGTGGCGGATTTCCTCAGCCGTCGCAACGAGCATGCAGGAGAATGGGCTCTACATCCAGAAGTCTTTCAGCTTCTAGTGGACAAATGGGGTCTTCCGGAAGTGGATCTCATGGCCTCAAGACACAACAACAAACTTCCAATTTATGGAGCCAGAGCACAGGACCCTGATGCGGCCTTCATAGACGCATTGTCGGTGAAATTGAACTTCCAGTTGGCATATCTCTTCCCTCCAATATCTCTACTTCCTCGAGTTCTTCGAAAGTACAGACAGGAAGGAGGCACAATCCTGTTCATAGCTCCGGCTTGGCCCAGACGTCATTGGTACTCCGATCTTCAAAAGCTCTCCATAGACATTACTCTTCAACTTCCTTTACGAGTAGACCTGTTTTCTCATGCTTTTGCCTTGACAAAGGGACAGGAGAGTCCCGAAACGTTGGTGGTATGTGGATACAATGTAATTTACACTAAAATACTTTTTTCAAAAAATCTCCGAGTGCCGCAGCTTGTTTGTGTTGGACATATATATATATATATATATATATATACACATACTGTATATAACAAAAATACTGTGCTAGCATACATTATATATTCATATACATATAAGAAAAACAGCAAAACACGTATCACACATTGCAACTGAGCTTAAAACCCTGTATATTAAGTAGCTAAAATAAATAAGGGAGATCTAATTTATACTATTATCCTGTCTTGACTCCGCTCGATAGTCACTCCAGCCAAACCATATCATCAATGGGTTATTTGCCGAAGATAAGTAAGAGACTCCTGTTGTCTCAAAATCACAATGGGCTTGTACTTTGGCCTCTATTGTGTCTATTTTAGGTATTACTTCTGACCTCCAGTGATATGCAATGAGGGCTTTAGTGGCAATTAAAATATGCCCCATTACATATCTATCACCCAAAGAAACGTATCCATGATAGACATGAAATAGCGCTAATAGAGGGTCTGGTGTTACATCAAGTCCAGTCACCTTGGAAATTAATGTAAAAATTTGATGCCATAAATCTATCCAATTTTGGGCAAGACCAAACTACATGATAAAGGTCTCCAATCTGGCCACAATTACGCCAGCATTGGTTAGAAAGAGAAGGCCACATCTTATGGAGCCTGTCAGGGGTTAAGTACAACCTGTGGATAAGCTTATAAAACTTTTTCAGCATGGGATATACATTTAAAAAGACGAAAACATGTTTTAAAAATAGAGCTCCGATAATCTTCCGTAAGAGGCAGAGGAAAGTTCAAATCCCATTTTAATAGAGCTGGAAAAGTCACTGGCTTAGAGGCACCTAACAGGCTATACCACCATGAAATACTTCTCTTGTATCCCCCTTAGGAAAATCTCTCAAGAATGTACTTTGGGGTAGCTATCAGTGGTTGAGATCCAAGGTGTAGACTATGCAACCAGTGGCGTAACTGCAAATATTTATAGAAATCCCCTGGAGAGACAGAAAACTTATCTTGAATCCGAGAGAAAGGGAGAAGTACACCATTAAACACAACATCCCCCAGAGAAATTGCCCCCTGGGTTATCCATGTACCAAGTTTCAAATCGGGGATCAAAGCTGCTATACCATTCAAAGTAAGATTAGTGGTAGAAAGGCAGTCATTCAACCTAGAGACCGCTTTATGCCATGTAGTCACAGGCTACTACCGCCGTAGAAGAAGAGGGCAATTGACTTTTACAGGATAGCGGAAACCACAATAAATCAGATAAGGAAAAAGGGCGGGACATGCTCTGTTCCAAGAGTATTCATGGTTTTGGGGCGTCTATCTCAAACCAGTCTCTACGTCAACTCAAAAGGCATGCCCACTGATATAGTTATAAATCTGAGAATGCTAGTCCTCCCTTAGACTTAGGAAGAGACATAATTGTCTAGACCATCTAGGTTTCTTCGATTTCCAAACATATTTTGTAAAAACACCATAAAATTTAGAAAACAACGACAGGAAGTGGCTTAGGTATGGTGCAAAATAGATACATTAACTTTGGTAACGACCATTTTTAAAGCAGCTATACGGCCAATCCATGAAACCTCTTGTAACATCCAATCAGCTGTCATAAGTGAGAATTTAGCCGCAAGGGGAATGTAGTTATATGCCACTATATCTGCTCCCCGCTTTGGTATCTGAACACCTACATAAGAAAGACTCCTATCCTGCCATGCATAATGGTACGCCCCCTTAAGTCTAGCCAAAAGCTCAGGAGAAATATTTATCGGAAGGTCTTCTGTCTTAGCAGTATTTAGTTTATAATAAGACACTTTGGAATAGTCCTCTAATATTTTATGCAGGGACAATAAAGAAGATTCAGGACTAGTCAAAAACAATAAAACGTCAGCAAATAAACACATTTTATGAGATGAGCCACCCAGCCGGGGCCCTGTACAGTAGCAGACTTCCTAATTACTTCTGCTAAGGGTTCTATAGCAAGTGCGAAAACTAAAGGGGAAAGTGGACAACCTTGCCGGGTGCCATTAGATATAGAAAAGGCAGAGGAGAGAAGACCATTTGCAAAAACTCTGGTGGAAGGGTTAGAATAAAGAGCCAATATAGCAGACAGAGTCCTATCCCTAATCCCAAAACGGCTCAACACAGCAGTTAAATAACCCCAATGAAGTCTGTCAAATGCTTTTTCAGCATCTAAGGAAAGCATTAATAACGGACCTCCAGATGCAGTAAACAATTCCACTATATTGAAGACTCGACAAGTGTTATCTGAAGATTGTCTGTCTAGTACAAATCCAGCCTGATCCTGCTTAATTAAAGAGGGTATCAACGGACCCAATCTGGCTGCTATTAATTTGGCATAGGTCTTAACATCTGTGTTCAACAGTGCTATTGGCCTATAATTAGTAACCATAGAAGGATTTTTCCCAGGTTTAGGGAATGCTACAATTTGTGCTTCCAACATTTCCGGAGTCCGATGCCTCATTATACATCAGTGTAAGAACTGGGGCTAACTCATCTTTAAAAGTTTTATAGAAGTCATTAACCACTTGCCTGGCATGGTCGTATCAGATACAACCATACCAGACTGGGCTTTCCCTGACCTGGTCGTATCTGATACGACCAGTCAGGAAAGCTCTGTGGACGAATGCTGGAAAATAAGTTTCTAGCATTCGCCAATCATAGAGGGACCTCCTGGTCCCTCTGCACACTGTCCCTCCCCGTGGGCCGGCTGATCACTTCTAGCAATGATCGGACAGCCCAGCGCCGGCACACCCACCCCTAACAGCAGCCCGGCGGCTGCTGACAGGGCAGAGAAGGCAGCGCTGATAGCGCTGTCCTTCTCTCCCTCTCTCTCCGGAGGATAGCCGCTGACAGGGCAGAGAAGGCAGCGCTGATAGCGCTGTCCTTCTCTCCCTCCTCCGGAGCTAGCAGCAGCCCGGCGGCTGATGGCAGAGCAGAGCAGACGCCGGGCAGAGAAGGACAGCGCTATCAGCGCTGTCCTTCTCTCTCCACCCCCGCTAGCAGCAGCCCTGCGGCTGCAAACTAGACAGAGCAGCCGCCGGGCAAATAGAAGGTAGCGCTTTCAGTGCTGACCTTTTCTCTGCCCCCTCCCTGTCCCAACGCCCTGTTAGCGGCTCCCCAGAGGCTGCAAACAGTAGAGGGAGCAGCCGCTGGCCAAAGAGCCAACCCCTCCTCCCCCCACCCATTTTTGCAAGCCCACCCCATGTATAAACAGCAAACCCCTATATGTGTATACATATATATATATATATGTATATATATATATAGATACTGTGTATGTGTATATATATATATATATATATATACACACACACATATACACATAAACTATATATATATTCTGCTGCCTGCTCTATCGCCCTGGACATAAAACTTCTGTCTTAGTCTAAATACATTTCTATGGACTTCACATAAAGTAAAATCATTCCATGCATCCCTGGCCTGAAGCAATTTTTTTAAAATAGTGGCATCAGAAGGAGCACTTTTATGTTGTTCCTCTAATTCCTACATATGGGCTTCTAATTCAATGTGTTGTTATAAATTAGCCGCCTAGAGGCGTGCCGCTGAGCGAATGGCCGTTCCTCTTATCACAGCCTTTAGCATGCACCCAAAATTAAAAATTGAAGTGTGTTGGTATATTAGTTTCCATATACATAGATAGAGTGTGAGAGAGGGCTTGTTTAGATTCTGGATCATTCAAGAGATAAGCTCCCAAACGCCAAGGCCTAGGTAGCATACAAGGAGACCCTACAGCCCATTCCAAACCAAGGGGAGCATGGTCAGACTATGTCATAGGCAAGATAAAGGGCCTTTGGACCTGTTGTAGGGTCCACTTATGCGCCGAAGCTAGATCAATCCAGGAATATGACCTGTGGACATGTGAATAGAACGTATAATCATGAACTGTCGAGTTCTTTGCCCTCTAGACATCAAACAAGTCATATTCCGTTAGGACTTTCTGGAAGGCTTGGGAATGATCATGTGCAGAAGTTACTTTCAGTTTAACAGTGGGAAAGGATCTATCTACATTCTGATCAAGGACAATATTAAAGTCCCCCAAAATCATAACAGCACCCTTACAGCATTTCTGTAAGGTAGGACAAAATCTTCTACAAAATGCCAAGTATTAGGAGCATAAACATAGACTAAAGTGACTAGCTGATCATCCAATTTGCTAATTAAAATGAAATAGCGACCATGTTTATCAGCATATTGAGAATTTACGATAAAATGACATGAGCTGGAAATAAGGATGGCTACTCCAGCCTTTTTCCCCTTGTCCATTAGCAGTATAACAGTGAGGATAATTATTGTCAAAAAACCGAGGTGGAGAGAATGCAGCAAAGTGGGTCTCCTGTACAGCTACCACATGCGCCTTAGCTTTTACAAAATAGCGCAAAGCAAGTCGTCTTTTATTCTGGGAATCTAAACCCTTTACATTTAACGATAAAACCTTAACCATAAATAGCCGCAATCAATATAAAGAGCCATAGTATGCTATAAAGTACATAAAGATTACAATATGAGTACCCAAAGGGAAAGGACTGGGAAAAATAGGGAAAAGGGACATTGGAAAAAAATAAACCATATAAAATAAAACAAACTGAAATAACTCCCATTAGGAGCCAGTAGGAGTCACCAACCTAGGTGACACAAAAAGTGAAAAGGGGTAGAGGCCTGCCTCCCTCCCACCACTCTTAACTTGATTAAATAATACACATTTAATTAAACAGTGTAAAGACTCTATATTCCTGAAAAAATTGGCTAACGGTAGCCAGCAACATAACAACTTGTAAGTCCAAGGGGAACACTGGAAAATAATCCATATAAGAGGCATAGACGCTAGGTATGCATCTAACCAAAAGAAGTCCAGAATTCCAAAATCAAATTAGGGTGACATTCCAGAAAACAATAAAAATAAAACAGCAAAAATATATGTAATAGAATCATACAGAACGTCAATAGGAAAACACCCAAAAAAGAAAAATGGTCAAAAGGTCCATCAATCATTAGACCCCCACAGAGGACCACTGCTTCTGTACTCAAGGACTTGTTGAAATCTGTGCAGGAACATTATCTATAATACTCCAAGAGCTAAGCAACTTAATACCGCCATCAGGCGTAGAGACCATAACCATGGATCCAATACGAGTTATAATCAGTTTGGTCAGGAAGCCCCACCTGTAGAGAATCTCTGGTTTTCGGAGAGTACTAGTAACTTGGTGGAATGACCTGCGTTAAGCTAAGGTAGCCGCAGAAATATCTCCAAAAAGTTGTAGATCACCCAACACTGCAGCAGAAATTCAGACACGCGTGCAGCTCGAAGAATCGATTTCTTAATATAAAAATAATGTAGCCGCATCAGTGTGTTCCGAGGGGCCCCAGCCGGAGCATTTTTCACCAGAAGCAAACGATGTATACAATCAATTAAGAAATCTTGTGATAGGAGTGGTAGGTAGAAGTTTCATGAATATGTCAGTAACAAATTCCTGAAGATCTCGAAAAGTGACTAATTCTGGAATACCTCGTATCTTTATATTGTTGCGTCGCGACCGGTCCTCGAGATCACTGACTTTATTCTGCAAGGCTGTAACCTCAGACTGAACCTGCTCGTGTAAAAGAATTAAATCGTTAAATTCTTCCCTCTTAGTCTCCGTGTTATCGGTGCAATTTCCCAAGTCATCAATCGACTGCTGGCAAGACTGAAGAGCAGTCCAGAATTCCAAGGAAATATGTGCCTTTGTAGGATGCCAAAAGTTGTTTCATGGACCCCACTGTGAGAGGTTCACCATCTTCGGGAGTGACAGCTGGTGACAGAACAGAAGAGGCAGGTGGAGGCGCCTTCACTGTAGAACCGGCTCCTTTAGCACCAGCATCCCTGGACGCAGCTTCCACAATACCCCGAGCAGGTGAACGTTTAAACAGCTCACAGGAGGCACCACGCTGGATGCTCGCTGGCGTTTAGGTGCCATTTATGAAATGACCACCAGAATAATAACGAGACTTGATAAAACAACGGATCCATGAATATACAAGAGTGGTGAAAGAAAGTTATATGCTGTTAATCACTGGCCATAGGAGAGGCTGATGTGGGCATATAATACAGCTGCACCTTGGACTGGGTATTCCAGTTGGGGATTTTAGCCACTAAGGGCCTGATTCAGAGCCGCTCGTTCGTTCCGAGCGATGTTTGCACAACTGCGCATGCGTACGGATCGTAATACGCATGCGCAAACCAGTCAGTGCGGCCGAAAATCGTTTGTTCGCTAAATAGCGAATGCCTGCTATTTTGAGTGACAGGAGGAGGCGTATGTGGGTGGTAACGGGAAGGTGCTTGAAAACGGGGAGTGGAGATCCGAACGCAGGCGTGCTTAAAGGTCAAAACGGGCGTTTTATGGGTGTGCATAATTAATACAGCAGCGTCATTGACCACGTCACTGGGTTATTTTATAGTCAGAACTGCTCGCAAGATTGCGGTAGGAAAAACCAACCACAAGAATAGCGAGCAGTTCATACGCTGGTCGATGTACTCGATTAATCTAATAAATAGCGGACATGACGTAGGATGCGAGCGGCTAGGGGGCGTAGTTTCCCAAAAAACGGCCGCAAGTTTTGTTCGATCGTTCAGACCTAGAGGCGTGAACAGACCGCAAAGAGCGAATGGTTCATTTGAATAGCCACCCCTTTTTTTTGAACGAGCGAGCGCAAATAGCGTTCGGCTCTGAATCAGGCCCTAAATGCTGACAGGTAAGAGACCAGGGCTGTCTCCATAGAGAATGCAGGACACAGAGAACTGCAGAAATGCTGGCAGCCAGCCAGGCAGGCACTGTATACACTGTAGTGGACTCTTTCCAAGATGACTGCTTCTCTGCTTCCTCCAGCACCACACCACTCTTAGGGCCTACAGGTACTCCTGGGGCTAGGGTTCAGGTGCAGGGATGCCAGAGAGCTCACCTGCAGGGAGAGGAAGGCAATGGTACCTGCATTCCGTTTTTAACGCAGTTAAGACACTTCCAGATCGTCCAAGTTATTCATTGTGAATTCTTTGTGCACACTCTACAGTCCTGGCTACACTACACTGTGTCCCTGTTCTGTCGCTGAGGTAGCATGTGGCCGCCGTCTCTGCATAGTGTGAGACACGGGGCCCTTTTATAATTGTGATCGTTACGCTACCGGTGACTGTTATTTGTAGCTTATATAAATCCACTTGACAGTCTTCTAGCTAACAATTGGTATATTTAGTTAGTTGCATTTTAATACTAGACGTGCTGAAATGGTAATCATTCTCTTTTGCTGACATGAAGTGGCTTAATGTGGGTATTGCACTTTGTACTGATACTAAATTACTAATTAGTTTAATATGTGCTGTCGCTGGACCTGGGTATGAGCTGTAAAAGTGACCATTTTGGGGAATTGGTATGAAATACCGGCGGCTCAATATCCCAACAGCGACATTCCAATATCTGAAGATCCTGACAGGGGTGGTAACTATGCTATCCCTACCCCTCTCTCCCCCCCCCATCCCCCTCACCCATACCCGCCATTGGCGGTGCCTAACCCTCCCCGGGGGGTGCCTAACCCTAAGTCCTCCTGGCAGAGCAGGATTTAGACCTCATGAGGCCCTAGGCAAGATACTAGTTTGGGGCCCCCTCCCTCACACACACATAAACAGTATAGATATAGAGATATACATCGCTATATATATATATGTGTAAATAGCGATATATATCTCTATATCTATACTGTTTGTGTGTATATGTATGTGTGTGTATGTATATCTATATATATATATGTATGTATGTGTGTATAGGGCATTATAATTAATACAGGTCCCGGACCCTACCTGCAGCACTGCTACGGTTTGCTGCTGATGGGCGGTGGCCGCTGAGGCTTGGAATTTAAGGCTGGCAATGACACTGGCGGAATGCCTGCTGGGGTGGGTAGCGGCGGGGCTAGCTGGCCTGGATGATGGATCAACTGCCTGGGACTGGGAGGGAGTGGGACAGGGTGGCGGGTCCCCGCCTGTGAGTTACACTTACTTGAGTCTGCTCTGCAGTCACAGTGTACCGCACGCAGGCTGACAGCCGGGCCGCATACAACAGTCTCTGTTTGGAGGCGGGTGCTCCTCTGGGAGCGCTGTGAAGTTGTAAACGGCTGGGTGGGGTCCCGTCCACGGGCCCCTTGGGTCCCGCCGGGCCCTAAGCGAGCGCCTAGGATGCATAGCAGGAAATCCGGCCCTGCCTCCTGGGGGTGCCTAAACCTAACCCCCGGTCCCGCGGCTAAGACTTTAGAAGCCCCGCTTATGTTCGTTCGGGATGCCGGCTATTGGGATTTTGGCGTGGGGCTAAAGATAGGCGTCGGGATTTCAACGCCTATCTTTAGTCCTGGGTCGGGCTTCCACTGTATGGATTCCGACGGCCGGCATCCAGGCTGCCGGTAATCTAACTACATCCACATATTGGGTAGGGTTTGTTAGTTTCTAGAGGTTTCTTGCCTTGCGTCACGCGACCATGTGAAATGCAGACTTAAAAGGCTCTTGTTGAGAATGTACAGTATACGTCAGGAATGCCATTTATGTGTATCTTGACATTTTCACGTTCTACTTAAAATAATTCCAGCATTCATGACAGATAGAAATCATGAGTTACTTCTATCTCATGGACAGGTCTCTTCTAATTAAGTATTTCCTTGATGAAAATAAACTTGCATCCCTGCCTCAGTTATGTTTGAGTCACATGGTAAGGCTTAGTAGCGTGATAGAGCAAAAATTACCTGCTACCTTTGCCAAATGGCTAAATCTGAAAGAAATGCATTGTGAAATTTGTGTGGCCTGACTGTAGAGACCTGATCATTCAAGAACAGAGCTGAGCAACTGGATCATGCAATCTTCCATCTAACTTCCTTCTGGGTAAGCCCATAGAAACACTTTCTAACCCTGCATAAATCCCCACTTACACACACACACGCATTCGGTATGAAATACCGGCTGACGCATGGCCGGCAGTTCGATTCCCGGCAGCATCAGCCCGACAGATGCAGAGATCCCGGCAGCGGCAGCCCGTCAGCGCTGGAAATCCGATTGTCCCTAGGTAAGTACAAACTAACCTAACCCCCCTAACCCTCCTTAGAGGTGCCTAACCCTAACCTCTCCCCCTGTACCTAACCCTAATCCCCCCTCTAAGTGCCTAAACCTAACCCCCCTTCCCCGCTGCCTAACCCGAAGTCCCCCCCGGGTGCCCTAAAACTAACCCTCTCCCCCTCGCGGCTGTCCGCTCACGGCACCCGGCATCCCTTCGATCGGATGCCGGGCGCCGGTCTCCCGGCATCGGAAAAATGCCAGGCATCTAGATTTAGACGCCTGTCATTTAACCCTCGCCGGATAAAGCAATTGGGAAGCCGGCTGTTGGGCTTACGTCAGCCGGTTTCCCAACTGAAACACACACACAGACACACACACAGACACACACACACACACACACCCCACCCCACCCCCGTGCAATTGGCTAAATCAGAACCTCGGATTGGAAGCTCTTTTTGAAGGTCTGAATGACTAAAGATGTTCAACCTGCATCCATATCATTTAGTTTAAATTTCTTAAAACATGGCACCTTCTGACACTCCAAGCTTAAGGAAATGTTTCTGACCCACGGCTGTTTCTCTTTATTCTTCCTAATCCACTTTCTTATGTTAGATATCCTTGCTACTATTGTTTCAAATTGTACAATAAGCATCTGCCACTGAAAAAAGGAAGAAAAAACACGATCCCCACATGATCTACAATTCTCTATGCCATACATTTTTTCCACTCAACCTTTTGTCTCCTGTACCCAGAATACTTTATATTTCAAAGAAAATGGTTTAATACATACTTATGATATACAGATAATTTCTTGTGAATGAAGAGGAAATCCATTTGATGGTGCATATGTCATTATAGAGACAAATCGCTGCATGGTGCATGTCTGTATAGCTGTTGATGAGAAATATTTGCCTTATTCACCAGTTTAAGATTATACCTCACGTTATTGCGAACAAAATATAATGTGTGGTTCTTTTTTGCTTGTTTATATACGCAGGAATCGGGAGATAACAACCAATTCTGTTGGAGAAATCTGTTCTCCTGCATCAATCTGCTGCGAATCCTGAACAAGCTCACCAAGTGGAAACATTCCCGCACCATGGTAAGTGTCCATCATACCATCAATACAAAGAGATCAGAGTGCTTTCAGAAATCCTACTTGCAAATGATAATCCAGTGATGATTCAGATCTAAACTGATGTATACTTCAATATCATTTAATGTCTGGTCTCTTAAGCTGGGGCATACACTGCCAGATAAAATGCCTGACAGACTGACAGATATTTTATCTGACAACCTGCAGATATCGTGGGCATACACTGCGAGATATCTCAGTGTATTGGCCCCGATATCTGCGAGGAGACATTTCCCAGTTCCTTCCCTGTAAAGGAGCAGGGGAAATGTTCGTCTGTCGGCCGCGACTGGGCATACACTGCCTGATCCCGCCGACATTTAACTAGCAAAATATTATATAAATGACCGATCGATATTTTACCCTCTGTCACCCGCACACACAGTACAATTATCGGGGGGGGGGAGATCCGCTGACATCGGGCAGATTAGCCCAATAATTGTATAGTGTATGCCCAGCATTAGACTTAAAAGCAATAATGTTATCCACAATATTACTCCTATAATAAATTACACATCAGTCTTGAAGCTGGCTGGTCATACATTTATACAACATACAGATGTGTCCTCATACATCTAGCCTCAATTGCCACGTAGTGCGACTTGCCTGGCGTGAGTGAGACGTCCTGTCCCGTGCTACTCTGCTAGCGTCGGGCGTCTTTTTTTTCTGCTGAAAATGCGTCTAAGTCGCAATGCGGTGAGACTAGGACGCACCAGCAGACTGCGCTGATTAATGTGATATGTGACACTTGTATATCTGTGTGCACCCGAGTCTGTATATGAAACACAATTGGAATGAAAAAAGCTGCAGCCGCTACATTGTAGCACTTGATATACAGATTCAGAGACTCAGTCACACCCAGATATAAAAGTGTCAAATATCAAATTAATCAGTACAGTCTGCTGGTGCGTCCTAGTCACATTGCATTGCGAAAATAGTCGCCTGGCGTTAGTCTCATGGGACCTGGCGCGACTGCAGCAAAGATGTATATGGACAGCCAGCTCCCACAACAACCAGAGCAATTTTATATGGAAATCCTGTGTCCCCTCATAGATATATCATCTATAAAGATCTTGGTTACAAATTTGTATGGTTTCTGCATCCTCTTGAGTAGACTGAATAATGTGTTGTAGGATATACATCTGAATTTCAAGTGCAAAATTCTGCAGCGTTTTATTGCACAGTAAAACAGCATGGAAGGTAGAGTTTCATGCGAGTTGCACATGGAGGGACCTGTCGGGGGCATGCTAATGCAGCTGAAGCGCACTTCGGAATAGGCTAAAACTTCAGATATGTCCGATAACATCAACCTTGAAAGAAAATCGAAAATAAATATGCCCATTATCTGTTTTACCCATATCATACATGGTACCATCTGTGTGGCAATATTAATGCCATATATGTATACAAAAAAGTTGAACTTTTGCTTTTGGTGCTAACCATAATATAGTGCAAATATGTGTATATCTAGTAAATAAAAGCATAGGGATTTTGATCATATATTTATCAAAACATTTAAGCGTGCAGCCTGTCATCAAGGGACCCCAACTCTACAAGTTCCAACACTAGCATATATGAGGTGTGGCTATTAAATAAGGAGACTGTACTTGTAAGAAATAAACCATACTGCGTGAGATAAAAGGGAGTGGGGGAACATTGACCTTGGACTATCCCAAAACGGTTTTGCAAGTTTCACCCCTCTCGCACAGATCGTTTGCTGTCACACAGCGTTTGAAGAAGTTGTTTTTCTTCCTGTGGGTCATAAAAATGCTTGGTTCTAAAGTAGAGAGAGAAAATCTAAAGTTAATTTGTACAGACATTTTGGAATTCAAGCGGATTTGCATTTTTTTAGATAGTTATTACCTGTGGTGAAACATGGATCTTCTAGTACAACCCTGAGACAAAACCCCAGTCCATGCACTGGAAAACACCATCATCACCAAGAATGAAGAAAGCACTTCAAAGCAAATCCAAATTCAAAGCCATGTTAACTGTTTTCTTTGATATCAAGGGTGTTATTTTGGAAGACTGGGTAACAGAAGCCGCATGTCACGTTCGTGTTAGGGAGATCTCCTACTGAGGAGCTAGAAGTCAAGGTCCTGGGTTGGGAAATGAACAGGAGGCGAGAGGCCTGGATATACTTCCTCCTCATCCACACGTACCGGAAGTTGGCGAGACCTGACCCAAGGCGCGGAGTCTAACCTGCCGGGGAGTGTGTCCACCAGTGACCCCTCTGATTGGGATTTCGGTTTTAGCTGCACGCAGCAGGCAGGTCGCGGCCCTTTAGTCAGGTATCCGGTACAAGTGGGAATAGAGGAACGCAATCACAGGTGAGACACAGTGGCACTAATAGAACTAAGCTGCGCATAGAGTGCACTTGTTGCAGAAACTTAGGTAACGCTGGCACAGGAAAGAAATAACACAAGACAATGCTTGATGAAGGTACTGAGTACACTAGTTGTGGCTCTAGACGCGGCATTGTCACTGAAAGATGGTATCATGAAATGGTACTTGATGGAACTGAGTACACACACTGCGGCTTTAGACGCAGCACATTCACAGAGGAATGGTATCACGAGATGGTACTAAATGAGGGTACAGAGTACACACACTGGTTTTAGTCACAGCACTTGTCACTGGAAGATGGTATCATGAGATGGTACTTGATGAGGGTACAGAGTACACACAATGTTCGTTTTAGTCACAGCACATGGTACTTGATCAACGTACTGAGGGCCTGATTCAGAGCCGGACGCGACCATCGTGCTTGCGACGAGACCCTGCAGTAGGGTCTCGGTGACTGCAAGCCCTGGAGTGATTTTGACTCTATCAGAGCCAAAATCACTCCCACTGACATCACTAGTGATGTCAGTGGGGCCGGACCCAGACGGTAGGCGTTCCCATGGGAACGCCTCCATCTGGTAGCCACGCCCACCAAGGGGGGCGTGCTATCAATCAACATCGACAGCACGCACCCTTTGGTGCGAGACCTGGAGCGACGGCTTCCCCGTCGCTCGCCGGGTCTCACGCATGCGCACGACAGAGCAGCCTCCGTCGTGCGCATGTGCATTCGGGTACCATCGACCCGCTTGCAAGCGTCCTGCGCTCGCGAGCGGGTCTGAATGAGACCCTGAGTACACACGCTGCGGCCTTAGACACAGCACAGTCACAGAGGATTGGTATTCCGAGATGGTACTAGGTGAGAGTACAAAGTACACACACAGTAGTTATAGACACAGCACCGTCGCTAGAGGATGGAATCACGAGTTGGCACTTGGTGAAGGTACTGAGTACACTACACGGAAGAACACTAGAATTAGCTCTGACAAGAGAGGAGCACGAAACCTGGAATGTAGTAACGGCAAGCTTACACCAGAAAATACAACGTTGTACAGGCAACTTCCTGCTGTCCAGAGCCCTGTTATATACCCTAAGGTATCAGTCCATTGGTGGACAGCGTCCGTTAACAACAACTACGCTACCATTGGGTAAAGAGTTAGTCAGGTGATGAAGACTGTCATGGCTGTGCCCATGACGGCAACCGCAGCCAAATATTGTTTCATCCTCCATCAGGACAACGCACCATCCCAAACAGCTTTCTCTGTGGAGCAGTTTTTGACCGAGAAACAGATTGCAGTGCTAGAACACCATACTCGCCAGACCTAGCACCGTGTGACGACTTTCTTTTCCCTAAAGTCAAATCTGTACTCATGGAACCCATTTTGCATCAGTTACTGAGGTAAAGAAGAAAACAGCGGAGCTGTTGAGAGAGCTAACGGATTATGAGCTACAGCACGGCTTTGACCAATGGAAATTAAGAATGCAGAGGTGTGTGGATGCAGAAGGGGAACGGGGTTAAAATGTACTTAATATAATTAAACATAAATTATAGCTTTAGTCTTGTTATTTAATAGCCACACCTTGTATGCCATACACACCATTAAATTGTAGTTAAGTGCACTCACCTCTCAGGTACAGAGGGTAACCTCTAGACAAGGGCTGGCTTGTGAGCCACACCCAACTAGGCCTTAGGTAGCCTGTGATTGGAAGCAGCCATGATAGCAGTAGGCAACATTTTCGATACAAAACGGAAAATAAATATACTCACACTACTGATATTGTATTTACAATTTTCTGGAGCTTAAAGATGTTTGTGGTAGTGGTATGAAATATTTTTTTGGTCTCTAGGCACATGACACTTCCTGACTGTAGCTTTACAGAAAGACACTGCAGCCAGCCTTTCTCGGTGTAATATAGCTGCAAGGAAAACACGTTGTCTTAGATTACAAGATACATATTTAATTGGATCAACTTGTATTTTATATTTAATTTATCTTTTTTACCATCAGCGCTACTCTTTTTTGAATGTTTACACACCTAACTCTGGTCAACCCTCTTTTGTTGCTGCTGTTTTAGATAAAGCTGAGACTTTATTGGAAGGAATTACGGTTGTAGGAGGTGATTTAAATTGGCCTCTTGATCCTCTTCCTGACACTTCCAATAAAACAACTCATAGGCCAGGGAAGGAGTTTAGGCGATTGGGACGCACCCTTCACGACCATCAGCTAGCTGATTCCTGGCGGATCGCTCATCCAGCTGAATCTGACTTTACCTTCTTCTCTCGCCCCCACCACACCTACTCGAGATTATCTTTTCTTGAGTCACCGACATCTACATCTTCTATCAAACACTTCAATAGGATCTATCACTTGCCATGCTCCAGTTTTTCTTACCCTTTCCCTTCCACAACACTCGCTAAATCCTTGGTCATGGCGTTTTAACGACCTCCTTTTACAAGATGCCTATTGTAAATCCCAAATTGAGTCCTCCATAGACTCTTACATTGAACAAAATGATCAAGATGATATTTCCAAGGTAACGGTGTGGGAGGCACATAAATGTGTCCTCCGGGGCACTTGCATTCAATTAGGCTCCTATATAAAAAAAAAAAACAGAAACGAAGCAAAGGGATGCCCTTTTGGCTGAGATCAAATCCTTGGAAACTTCCCACAAAGCTTCCTTATCCCCACACTATTATTATAAATTGGAGGAAACTAGAGCTGCCCTTCATAAACTTTCTATGGATAAAATAAAACTGTCCTACTGTAAATGTCGTAGTCGCTTCTACCAATGGGGAAATAAACTGGGTAAGCTGTTGGCTAGGGCGTTGCGTGAACAGCGTGCTATTACATTTATTCAAGCTATAAAAGACGAGCATGGCCAGACCCATAATGAAACTAAACGAATCGCTGAGTCCTTCCGGTCTTATTATGCTAAACTCTATAACCTCAAGAACCTGGGTCAAGACTCTGACATTATTATCCATCGAGAGGCAATTTCATCTCATTTAAGATCACTTAATTACCCTCAGCTCGCTCCAGAGGAGGTTGATTCTCTTGAAACAACTTTCTCCGTTGAAGAGGTGGATCGGGCAATCTCCTCTCAAGATGGTAAAAGTCCTGGTCCAGATGGATTTTCTACAGCCTATTATAAGGCTTTCAAAGATAGATTAGCACCCCTTATGACTCGCGCCTTTAACTCAATCTCAGATAGTACTAGTTTTTCCAAACAATCACTGGAGGCACATATTTCCGTCTTACCTAAGGAGGGCAAAAACCCTACCTTGTGACCTAGTTATACGTCTATTTCACTCCTAAATATTGACTTTAAGATTTTTGCTAAGCTCCTAGCCAACCGGTTGAAGACGTTCGTACCTAAATTGATCCACGTTGACCAGGTTGGTTTTGTCTTGGGTCGCGAGGCCAGAGACAATACAACGAAAGTCATTAATTTAATACACCAAGCCTCTCTTTCATCTACCCAGACTATTATTTTATTAACTGACGCAGAGAAGGCTTTCGACAGGGGTCTTTTACGACACTTGGGATTAGGGCCTACATGTCTTCGGAGAATTTTGGCATTATATGATGTCCCCACAGCCAGAATTAGGATAAACGGATCCCTCTCTGACTCATTTTCTATTTCAAATGGTACAAGGCAGGGGTGCCCTCTCTCTCCTCTTTTATTCGTTCTATGTATGGAGGCATTAGCTAGGGCTATAAGCATTAATGTGAACATTTCTGGTATCCATATAGGCAGTCACTCAGGAATATAAGCTAGCACTCTTTGCAGATGACCTTCTTGCAGTGCTCTCTAACCCAGGTACTTCTCTCCCGAACCTTGTTTCAGAATTCCAAAAATTTGGCATGTTTTCAAATGTTTTAATTAATTATTCCAAGTCTGTGGCGATGAGTCTGACTGCCCCCCATCCTTGGTAAATTCTTTGAAACAATCCTTTTCCTTTGTTTGGCATCCCACTAGACTTAAATATCTAGGAGTCTTCCTGACTAAAGACCTATCCCAACTGTCCTCAAATTATTTTTTGCCATTATTGCAAACTATCCGTACTGATTTGGCCAGATGGCTCACCACTCGCTTATCCTGGATCGGCAGGATTAACGTGATCAAAATGAAATCCTTGCCAAAAATTTTATATTTAATGTAAACTCTTCCAAATCATATACCTCCAACATGGTTTGCAGAAATGGAACGCCTTATTCGTAGATTTGTCTGGAACAGTTCCACACCACGTTTTAAACATACTATCCTTCACCGCCGTAAACAAGACGGAGGTCTGCAGCTTCCCCACATCACTAGCTATTATGCCATAATGCTTAATCGTGTTCTTGAGTGGACCCGAGCGAGGGGTTTCAAAAAGTGGATCATGTTGGAGGAAAGCAGTCTGACTCAGCCCATAGAAATTGTTCCATGGCTTCCCAAACTACCAACTGTTAGACATCCCACTATAACACCCACATTACGCGCTTGGCAGAAATTGCGCCGTCTCCCCCATATTTCATCTATTGTTTCCCCTCTCACTTCCTTTCTTGGGAATTTGGACTTTTCCCCTGGGCTCTCCACACTGTCTTTTAAAAACTGGATGAGCGATGGCCACTTTAGACTGGGTCAAATGGTTTATTCGTCAGGGGTGCGATCGTTTACAGAACTCCAGGAATTATGGCATCTCCCCCAATCCGAATTCTGGAAATACCTCCAAGTACGGCATTTTATCACCGCTTCTTGCAAGCTTCCTGATCTCACCAGGACACTTACCTTATTTGAATCCTTATGTTCTTCCTCTCAAACTCCATCCCATACTGTATCTACACTATACTCAGTAATTATTTGAAATTTGTATAAATTGCCTCCTCAATTTACTGTAGTGTGGGAGAAAGACGTCCGGGATAAAGTTCAGGATATTGATTGGGAGATTGTTTTTAATAACACCTTTTGCCAGTTCTTCTTGTATAGCTACTCTTGAAACTCTCTACAAAGTCTTATCACGTTGGTATAAATACCCAGTACTTTTATATAAAATGTTTCCGCAGGTCCCCAAAGTATGCTGGAGATGTAACTCTGCACCAGGTAGCCTTCTCCACATATGGTGGGACTTTCCCTCCCTAGCTCCTTTTTGGTTGAATGTATTTGAATGTTCTAAGATAATTCTTGGGGGAGAGGTCCCTAGAGATCCTGGCTTTTGGCTCCTAAACATGACCTCTTCTTCTACGGCTTCCTACAAGAATTCCTTACTGAGGCACCTGAACAATGCAGCTAAAGCGGTAATTCCTGTTTTATGGAAGTCTACCTCCTCTCCCTCCATTAAAGATTGGTTTAAGAGGATCGATTAATACATGGATATGGATGACATCCTATCCTTTTCTAAAGGTAGACCTACCGACTTTACTATTTTGTGGTCCCCTTGGCTGATGTTCAAGGGCTCTACACGATATTCCATGTTTAATGGTTCCAACCCTGTATCCGTATCTGTCTCTTCTTGATTCTAATATACTCTATTTGTGACTGATAATTTGTCCCCACGGATCACCCCCTTTTCTCCCGCTCAGTTTCCTTCTTCCCCTCTGACCTCCCTTTCCCCGAACTTCCCCCTATATTGTTTATTTATTGTTTATTTTTTATTGTTTATTTTATTTTACTGTATATTCCTTATGTGATCTATTTATATTATATTAGGATTTTGATTGTATTATTCAAAATGGAATCACCAATTGCCAACTGTTCGTATCTATATGCTTTTTCCGTTTAATTCTATTTAAAATGTGTGATCCTTTCTCCATAAAAACAGTTTGTGTAATTTATCTTTTTAAATTGATACATGCAAAATGTGACCAATCGTCTTTAGAGAGAAGGAGGCCTGTGTGCTTCCCCCGTCACTCTACGGCGGCCGACTGACGCGGCTGGCTGTCACTGCAGAATCAATAGACTCTGGGCACTAGAGTGTACCCGGAGTCTATTGCACATGTGCAGATCGTGGAGGAATGGCGCAGCTGCCATTTTCCCGGCGATTCCCTCACAGCGTATGAGCAAAATGCCAGTAAAATGGCCGTGGCGGCTATTTTCAGGCATTTGATCAGCGCTGGGAGGACCATACGCGGGAGCTCGGAGAGGTAAGTTTTACGTAATATGGGTGCAGGGTGTGCGGTGCGGGCCCCCACTGTATCCGGGGGCCTGTGTGCACCGCACACCCTGCACCCATTATAGATACGCTTCTGGACCAATCCGATTGTATCAGCAGGAAACGGAACACATGTTTTGTTTTTTTTACTGTCCATGCTAAAGAAAAGAGCTGCTGTTTGCTAACCTGTACTGTGATAATGGATGACTCTTCTGTTGGTAGATGTTGGTGGTGTTCAAATCTGCCCCCATTTTAAAACGTGCACTGAAAGTGAAACAGGCTATGATGCAGTTATATGTGTTAAGACTACTGAAGCTCCAGACCAAGTACCTTGGAAGACAGTGGAGGAAGAGCAATATGAAAACTATGTCTGCTATCTACCAAATGGTGCGGCACAGAATGAATGATGACTGGGCCTATGGTAATGGTGAGTGGGTATCATGATTTCAGCTGTCTTTGTTATATATTTTATGTTAATCTTTGAATCATGGGCATACAATTACTCTAGAACAGTGGTAGGCCATTGGTGACTCTGAGGCCACATGTACAGGGGCACAGAGAGGGGTTGGGTGGGTGGGTACTAACTGCCCGGGCTTGCTGGAGCTGCCCAACACTGCAGTGGTAGACTTCTCACTGCTGTCTCTGCCTGCAAAAAGGTGTTTTTCTTTCTAAGGGGACATGGCTACGTCCATCCTGTGATTAAGCCACTCCCCGGCCTCGTCTGGCTCTCTACGGCCCTGAACATGTAAACCTGGTTATCAGGATTCATTGCTTGATTTCATAATATGATTTTATTTTATTTAAAATGTTTTTGCACATACACAAGACATTAGAAAAATTACCACACAATAATAACAAAATGTAAACATTGCACAACATCAATTCGCTTTTATTGTACACAATTCTCACCAATTATCACAAACAGGATGCAAAAAAATTGTCTTCAATTGGTTCTGCCCTCCTTTATTAAATATGATCAAGTATCAGCAGAGATAATTAGAACAGTGCTTAGATTCACAATGCATAGGCTAACAAGACACTACTCGGACACCCACAGATGGCAAGTGAATCAGATTAATTTATGAGGGCACTTTATGCTATCATAAACAAATTATTTATGTCCTACTGTTGAAGTGACTAGGCAAATCCACGCAGGAATAGTGGGAGATTGGGAACCATCAAACAACGTGCAATGCAGACCTTTGCTAACATACACAAGTAATTCACATAAAGTTTAACATTAAGGGAGTCCCCAATACCATTCCAAAAGATACATATGTCTTGGTGGAAGAGAGGATGCAAATGCCCATCCTAATGAAACAGTTAGTGACAGCAGACAAGAATTGTGATATTTTCAGTCAAGCTCAGATGCCAGACGTTCGCACCATACTCCATACTTAAAACAGCTAGTAGTAGCCCCCATTCACAAATGTAGTAACCCTAATCATCCACTCTTTGAAGAATAAATATCTATTTTCTGTAATGTCAAGGAGGCAGTTGCCCTATGGGGTTACACCAGGAAAAGATTCCAATCCTCGTTCTCCAGCACTAAAAAGTCAACCTCCCACTTGTCTCTGATGGGGGTCCATACTTCTGTGATGGATGGGGGAATGGGGGTGGTAGATGTATGGCCCGCATAAGACCACGCAAGCCATCTCCAGCACAGTCATGTAGTAGGAATGAATAGCTGATATCACCTTATCGGTTTCTCCATTGTGACAACTCTTGTAGTCTCTGGGTACCTGTAAGTGGTGGGACACCAGCAAACTGCATTGAGAGAGCATGCTCGAGCTGGCGTTACAGGTAAAAGAAAGCTGGGTAACCCAAAGTACAACTGCAGCTGTTTAAAGCTCATAAGCAAACCTATTTCATACAACTGTCCCAAAACCATGACACTATAGTGATGCCAAAGCCCCCCACTTTCCCCTATACCCCTATTGGCCATCAACACTTCGGATTTTAAATAACAAAGCTTAAGCGTCGTGGCAGAGTATAAACTATGAGATGAGAACAAAACAATGTAGTACAGAAAATGCACAAAAACAATTAATGCAAACAACAAACCAACCATGACAAGGAGTGAGGGTGAGGACGGCCAGTGTTAACCCATGGAATTAAGTGAAAAGGATGTATTGATATGTGAAAAAAATCCTGTTTTCTCTTTAATTACATGGCAGACTCTGGAGACATCCCACAGGTGTCCTCAAGGGAGGGAATGCTTCTGAGCTGTGCAAAGCACCTTTTGCTCAAAGCTCGTTGCAAAAGTGTGTACTGAAGGCCAGGTACTCACCCTGTACATCTGTTCAGCAGAAGCACCATACCTCACTGCCCATGAAGCTTTCACTCTCCTAGCCGAGTCTGCTCCAATATCTCAGGCACTGGTTTGCCCACTGTGGAATATGCCTAACTAATTACAGCTGCGGACCATAATCTGTTTCAAAAACAAAATGTTCAAAACCAGCTCTTCATTTGTATGAGCACTTGCACATTCAAACAGTGAAGTCTCATCACTTATAAGTCAGAGAAATGTAATGCATAGATTTTGTTTCCCCTCCAAACCAGATTTATCATTTCTCAAACAAACGAATCATCTAAGTAAGCCATTATCTTTATCATTTTTGTTCTTAATACTGCTATAACAGCAATCCATTTGGTAACACTCTTGGTGCCATGGAAAACCAGAACGGAAGGGCTTGAAATTGGAAATGAGATTGTATTGCAAATCTGAGGAGGAACTGATGACCCTTCCACATGGGAACATTGAGATAGATATTGCTGATATATATTGATTCCAAAAATGTATTTTCTTCCTTTCTGTAGTCTTGTGGGACAGGCACAATGACGCCTGAAGTTAGCATGGGCACAAAAGTTCTTTACAGAGCCATTTGTTTTAAGCTGTCTGTGAGAAGACCAATGCCGAAGAAACACTTGGGCAGTGGACCTAAAGGATGACAGTTCCTCTTACTCACTCGTCTGTTGTGGTCAAGAAACACCTGTCCCTGAATGCCAGCCGATGGTCTCTTACTGTGAGATCCCCAAGTGGGAGAAATCCCCGTCATGCGGAAGTATTGTCTCTAGGTTTGGGAGCCTGGTGTCTGCCGACCCATGCCTGTTTACCTTTAGTCTTACCTCCTCCACGTGGTGCTGAGAATTTACTTTTTGGAGATGCTGGTTCCTTCTGCCCTGTGGGATGGTAGGACTGATGTTTTAGCGACAACAGCTGAAGATAACATTTTCTTTCTTTCTTAGGTCCAAATAGGACGTCGCCACCAAATGGAAACTATTCAAATGCTTTCTTTTATTTTGAGTCAGCCTCCCAATAGCTTAGCCATAGGGTGCGACAGGCTGCAATTGCTTAAGCCGATATTTAGCAGAGGGTCTAGTGAGAGAGCATGATTGAGCTTTATACATAATATATAGGTGCACATGTGAAGCTACCAAGAATAAGCTCCATTACGTCACATTCCCGGTTTTATACTACCTGGTTTGTGACTCTTTTTACTTTATATAAGAGATGAGATGTGGTTTATCTAAACATTAATGTAATGAAAGCCAAGTCATATAATGATGATAAGAATTTTAACTTTTTTAACCAGATATAAATCTTAATACTAATAAGGTAGAAATACACAGAAGCTGTAAGTGTCATGGGATAGCAGTATATAAAGGTAATGGTAGGTACTGTGACATCTTGGAAATGCCTAGACCTGTATCAGTTGTAATCTGACATTTTGTTAGTTAGTTTTAACACCGGCTAGGCTGCTCATAGCAAGGTGACATAAATTAATGGAGTTCGAACGGGGCATGATAGTGGGTGCCCGACGGATGGCACATTCCATTTCCGAAGTTGTGCAGACATTCAACATTCCTCGATCCATAATACCTCATGAAAGGCATTACCAACCACAGTGGCCGACCACGGGTGCTTAATGATCGTTACCAGCGGCATCTGGCCAGAATTGACCTTGGTAACAGACAAGTGACACTGACTCAATTCACATCCACATTCAATGCATACCAGATGCATATCCAGTAGGTCAGTACAGCGTTCTTTAGCTTCCATGGGATATGGAAGCATAAGCCCCGCCAGAGTGCCCCTATTAACACTGCGACGCCGGACACAGCTCCTCACCTGGGCTTGTGACGTCGCAAATTGGACCGGTGAAGGCTCACCGATGCCAAGGCTTTTGTAGTGTGCTTGATAAATGACCACACCTGAAAATATATTTGCTGCCTCCATTCTTCTGCATGTCACTTATCGTAATCATCTAATACCGTCTCTATTAGCATAATGCCAACCTAAGTATACCCATAAACTATTATGTTGCCAGCCAATTAAGTAATTTTAGACTAGCAGCTTTGAAAAGGTCACTATTGCCACACAAAATTTGATTTGATGTTGGATGCTCAGATGACCATTACATCTGACAGTGTGTACTATCATTCATTATCTGGCCTATATAGCTCTCCTCTATAGGACCCAGAGCACTGAGCAGATGAGTATGCCCATGCTGGTACATGCTGATAATAGTACACTAGCAGAGCACCACTTACGTTCAGGGCCGCCATTACAATTTCAGGCCCTGGTATGAATAGAGGAATTTTTGCCTATGAAGGTGGTGTTACCACACAATGTTGGGGTTGTGGCTGTGCCCCTTTTTCAGTCCTTAATACTTTGTACCCCTGCAATATGTCGCCCTAGATGAATGACGTTTCTCGTTTACTTGTTTAAATGCTAATCCTTTTCTAGGGTATTGGAAAAAGGAGAAGTTCTGTTTGTGGAGTTCTCGCTTAAATGTCTTGTTAAAGATAAAAAAGCAACAGTTGTACTAAGACTCGCATATGGTACCCATAGGTGTCTCTATAAACTTCCCCCAGCCCTGGCTGTCTTGTAGGGGCCAAAAGTAGTGAAATTGTTGTAGCTGTCTAGTTTAACTGAATCCATTCATCTAAATACTTTAGGATTCCTGGGTTCTATTAAAACAATCAATCTAAGCTACATTTTTGTAATGGGGAGAAACTGGATTCTCCCGGATAACCCAGATCACTAGGGCTGCCTGTGCACACACGCTGCCACTACTTTACAATGTTAGTTTTGCTAACTTTGGTCTTTTAGAGTATTAAATATTGAATTAAAAAAACAAATGGTAACATTGGTTTAATTCATGTTAATTGTGTATTACAACTTTGCATGATATAAATATGTGCCATTCCATTAAAGCTATTTTTTTATTCATTCCATTAGATATGGATGCTAGACCATGGGACTTCCAGGGCGAGGAATGTACCCTGCGGGGAAACATTGAGTGTTTCAACAGCCGGAGATATGAGAAGAACCCCAATTGGGAGTTTGCCCCGGTAGATAACTGTTTGCAGAGCGTGGTGGGGCAGAGGCTTGACCTGCCGGAGGACTTCCATTACACTTATGAGCTATGGCTGGAAAGAGAGGTGTTCTCTAAACCCATTCAGTGGGAGGAACTTCTGCAGTATTCATGACTAACAAACTCACTGTCTGAGTGTTATATGCTGCTGTTTTATGTACAGTACTACAAGTAACTTGCAAGAGTACAATGTGTGCAAATATGTATGTCTAATATATATGAATATTTTTAGAAGTTGATGGCAAGACCAGTACACTGCAGGGTTCCTCTAACAGAGCTTTGCAATGTTTACCATCAGCTACTCACTAACATGGTGTTTAATGTGTGGCTGTCACTAAACACTGCATGCAGGTCTCTGTCAGAGGAATCCTGCAGTCTAGAAATCATGATCACTGCAATGAATTCATATGAGGTGCCATAAATACTCTGGTTGAAGATGGGTGATTTAATGTTTTGTAGCAATGAGTATTATAAAGTGTTGTTGCTATATGCTGACTTTTTCCTCGCAGCTAACTGACTCTTCCATTCAGAGCCCTCAATCTGCTATTTGTATAGGATGATCATTGATGGAGATGGGTTTTCCCAGCAGTTGACAATACCTTCAGTACCTGTGAGACTTTTTACACTGGACAGTATTTGTAAGCATACAAAAATGTAAGATGTATCAGACCTGACATTTCTCTGTATTTAAACTGTTATGGAGGATTTTTGTATCAAAATGCGTATTTAATTAACTTCATGCATTGCATTGCTTCTGTGTCTTTTTTCTTTTATAATTTGCTTATATTTATTTTTTTCCTTTTATATTGTGCGATTTAAAGGAGATTGCTCACACAGTGTATTCTCCCTAATGAGAATGTACATGGACATACTCCTTTCAGATCCCCTCACACTTTACCTCTGGACACTGTTTTCTGTCAGCTCCACAATCCCTCCTGTACCAGGTGTCAGTCACTCAAGGCTGTCTGTCTGCCTTTTCCAATACACAGTATAGCATATTAATAATTAGTGGCTCTAGAGAAAGTTTTTGAGACAGAAGTGCAAAACTGCAGGTAAAATACAACATATTTCTGATTTTCAAAAGTAATTCTATTTAATTTTTTTATCGCTCTGACACTAAGGGGGGGAATTTAGTTGTTGTTTTTTGAGCAATTCAATTGTTACTCCTTTTGGGCACGAATACCGGTGGTGCCCATTATTTCTGCTTGTCCCCTCCTGATGAGGTGAGCAGAAACATGCAAAGTGGCCAGCTTTTACGCACATTTTCCTTTTTGCCCGGTCTATTTGGGTGCGAACAGCGCGAGAAGGGAATGGGTATGAAATCCCGGCAGGTGGGATGCCTGCTGTCAATATACAGCATCTCGATGCTCAGGATCCTGACAACGGTCGGGTAAGTATACTTCCCCCTCCCCCCTCCTCCCCCTAACCCTCTGTTTCTACATCCTACCACTAACCCTCCCCCCACCCTATCCTAACCCTCCCCGTTAGTGCCTAACCCCTCCCCAGTGGTCCCTAACCCCCCCTCCCCTAACCCTCTCCCCCATGACGCCTAACCCCCCCCCCACCTGCTAACCATTCCCGCTATACTCACATTCAGCATCCTGGCTGTTGGGACTCCGGCATCAGGATGTCACCACCTGTCTGTATTCTGCCGCCGGTCTTCTAGCCGGGTAGTGGCATTCCGGCGCCGGGATTTCTTCAGCCGGGATGCCGCACGTCGGGATTATAACTACATCGCCGAGAAAGGAATGGGCGACCGTAATATCTAAAGGTGAAATTTTTTGCGTCCTTGCTACCGGTTTCTTATAATAGAAAATAAGAGCATACCACTCCTCACTTTCCCTAGTAGCTCATTTCAATGGTTGCGCTTCTGTGCTTACATTCCACCAAATGTCTATATTTATAAAAATTCCAGGCAAAATACCCTCCTATTCTCAACCCTGTCACTCTTGTCCTGTGTACAAGTGCATCTGTAAAGCTGGAAGCACGCTATAGGACACTGATCGGAATGGTATATTCTACACATTGTATAGTGTGTACAAAGCTTAAGTCAAGCACTCCTCCATCCTCTGAATAACTAGCATTATTTTTTGCAGCAGATTGCACAGTAAGGCATGTGCGATTATGAATGCTTTATAAATAAGATTATCAGAGTCTGTATGTGTCTAATAGAAGCTGATTGACTATAAAGGTGGGTACAGACTATACGATATATCATGCAGTCTGGGTAGTTTCCAGTGGTGGACTTTGCCTAGAGGCTGCAGTCCCCCAAGTAAAATCCACCACCTCAGTGTAGTCAGTGCAGTCCGTGACTACACTGTGTGACTGGCAGTGGCTTCCTATTGGAAGCTCTACCTGCCAGGCACATATACAAGCAGTCTCAGGGGGAAGTGTCTCCTCCAACTGGGACTGTCAGTCCGAGCTGGTATTAGCAGATAGCGGCTTCCAGGAGGAAGCCGCTACTCTGCCTTTCCACAAGCCCTAACCGGCTCGCAGGGCCGCAGACGGTGCAGCCCTTTGGATGCCTGTGGCATGCGCCGGTCCCGGCACCTGACAAATCGATTGTACAGGCGCCGGGACCCGGCCAGGACAGGAGCAGTGGGTGAGTAATTGCACCCTCCATCCCTCTTGTTTTCAGCGTCAGCAGCCCCCCTCATCTAAGAGGGTAGGAGCCGCTGCTGGTAGTTTCGACCAGTCTGCACAACCATCGTATAGTGTGTACACCCAATCTACCGTTTACACTCCTCGTTTCAAATGTAATGGGACATTTGATGTGCTGCACATCAGATGTACGATGTGATGCACATTGTATAGTGTGTACATACGACTGCAGATAGGGCCTGATTCAGAGACATACCGTATTGCAGTATATGTCCTCAATAACCCATCTCAGTCAGGTGACCATAAAATACAGGTAACAGCCTTTTGCAAAAAGAGTAATGTCAATCATAGACTAGTAAAAAGCTATACGTCTATAGTCATTGGGTTTCTGAAATTCTATCTGGGAAGCCATAAGGGAGTTGGAGAGTTGATGAGGAATGGGTGATTAGCAGAGTGATGGTGCCTTTTGTTTGCCCAGCTTCCTGTTTGTTGGCTACTTTCTTGACTTTCCCCTCCTAGTGTTACGAAGTAGAGAAGGTGTCTGTGTGGCGCTGTATGGCTTATTGAAGCTAGATGTATGAGGACACATCTGTACCTCCAGTCACAATTCTCTGGTTAGGGATGAGGTGTACATTTATGGAGCCTGTAAGAGCATATCAGGAGATTGGGAGCAAATTGTTACTATCTGTGATAAAAATCCAGAAATCTCTACAACAGGATGCCAATGAGACTTTACTGCCCTCTTGTGGTATTGATAGAAATTTCTGGCAGTAGAAAATATAATAAATTATGCATTTGCTAACCAACAAATGCAAAGTATAAAACTGGAAAAGTTCTCTTCAGTAATTGGAGGGTTGTTGGAATTGTTGTTGAGCTAAGGTAAGTTTCCCTGACTTTGCTTCTGGAGTAAAAGAAGTAAATAGCCACTTGCTGACGGGACGGGTGGTGATAAAGGGAATTTAATGGTGACTTTGCCGCTGTCTCCTGGGCACATTAGAAATTACGCTTAATGTAGATGTGTATGCGATCTGCAATCAGGTACTATTTGGGGAGCCACAGTATTAGTTGGAAGCCTAAAGGTTTGGTATCTGTAGATAGGCCCTTTGTTAGGAGGTTCTCCCAGGTCTATGCATATGCACCCTTCACATTTTGTGGTGAGTACTTTCTAGGTGTGGTCAAGACAGGTTGTAGAGGGCTCCCAATAAATGGGCTTACAGTTTAACTCCTGGGAAGGTGCGGATACTGATCAACTCTGGTTACATTGGTGGCAAGGTAGGATTTGGTATGTACAGCAACTCCCATGCAACAATTATGGTCTAGAAATTGGAAAGAGGCAGACCCTGCTTGAGATGATTTGCGGTAAGTGGGTAAATTGTGGATTGCACTGGTTTGATGTGTTTTAGGCACAGAGGGCCCGATTCAGACCCAGTCGCAAGGCTGCGTTCGCACGCAGCCTGTTGATGTTTGCAATCTGTGCATGCGTACAAGATGCACTGCGATAGGGAAGCATTCGCAGCCAGTACACAGATGCTCCACAAGCATGACAGGACGTGCCGTTTGTGGGTGGTGACAGGGTGGCCGTTGGTAACAGGGAAGTGGTGGTGCGAACGCAGGCGTATCTGTGCATTGGAACGCCATTTCAGGGGCATACACGTCACATGGCTTTATTAAACACAGCAGCACTCGCGGTAGGGTATGGCCAATCACAAGTGGTGCGTATGGGTCCGATGTCAGCTGATGTTACAGATTGTTTAATACACTTCCTGGAGATGACGTATGTTACTAAGGGAATGTGGGCGTCTTGTGTCAGGCTAGAGGGTGTCTAATTTCATACCGTGTTCACACTGCAAAACATAGTGGGTGTGCTAATGTCCTGCTAGTGATCGCGGGATTTGCATACTTTGCGGACGCCTGCGTGCGAACACAGCCTTGAGACTGGGTCTGAGTTCCAAGCAAATGCTTCAATGGCTACTGAGCTGAGCCATGTCCCCAAGAGTTTTGTGTTCTCTGCTTTTTAACTAGAGCCCACCCAAACTTCTGGGATCCGAGCCCCGGTTTGGGTTTTCCCGCCAGACTCTGATTCTAAAACAAGGCAAAACGTCCTCGTCCCGGTGTCTGATCTCTCGGATTTTGGATTTAATATAAGTCCCTCCCACGGTGATCCAGCTCCCATTTCACACAGGACCGCCAAAAGGAGAGCACTACCAGGGCAGCTAGAAATTTAAATAATAATCAGTAAAGAATCAGCTATAAAAACATTATATTGGTGCACAGCCCAGAGCTCCTAAGGGCAGCACAGGGGCAGTAACCCTTGGTGCCCAGTCACCCTGGTATTTCTATTTTTTTTGTTACTCCTGTGTCTAGTGCCTACATTGAAGCCCAGAGCACCATATAGGGCAGCATTAGCCCTTGGTGCACACTGGTGGTTTTTGTTACTGCGTGCCTAGTTTACATTGAAGCCCAGAGCTCCTCCTAATACTAGGCAGCATTTTGTGGTGCACAGCGCACGCTGGTGCCCACAAAAGTAATTTGTGATTTTGTCAAAATCTAAAAATTCTGCTTAAGTTATTAAATTAACTTCACTAAGAGACATACCGTTGTCTGTTAGAAACATTAAGGGATGCCTTAGAAAAATGGAGCTTGGACTCTACTTAGGATTTGTCTTTTCTGATAACTCCACAAATATTGTGAGAACACTACAGCTGGGTGAACTCGAAAACACATCTCATGTTTTGCTCACACAATCAACTTAGGCAGAATTTTTAAGAAATTACAGTGGCGTGCAGGAGATGCTGTCTGTGGGCCGAAAAATGTTGAGACTTTTTCGCCACTCAACAACTGCATGTAGAAGATTGCAGCGGCTGCAAGAAAAGTTAAATTTGCCATGCCACCAACTGAAGCAAGAGGTAGTAACAAAGTGGAATTCCACCCTTTTTATATGCTTCAGCGAATGGAGGATTAGCAACAAGCCATCCAAACCTATACAAGAAGTTATGACATAGGGAGATTAGGGGGAATGTATCTTAGCCCAGCACAATGGAGAATACTATTTGTGTTGTGCAAAGTGCTGAAGCCATTCGAAGTAGACACCTGTGAAGTGAGTTCAGACTCTGCTAGCTTGAGTTAGGTGATTCCACTAATTAAACTTTTGGGAAAGCATCTCGAGAAACTGAAGGAGGAAATGAGGCGTAGGATAGATATTATATAAAACAAACAGAATTTTGCACTCCACTGAAGGGATAATAATACTTATACAATAGTATATTGTGCACCGGGCTTAATATTACCCTCTTTCTCTTGTTCCAAATAAATGTTCTTGTTTTCCAACTGTCAGAAAAAAATATCTACAAGGATACAAAAACAAAAGAAACACAAAAAATCTTGCGATGTCCAGGGTGAAGGCAAATCGCCATGAACATCGGCACGATTGCTGGTCGTTTAGGTGTGTACCCACCCTTAGGCTTTTAAAGTTGGATTCTTTCTTTGTTTAAAATATATATTGCAAATTAGTAATAGATTTGAGCACAGATTCTCAAATTCTTTTCTCAGGATCCCAAACAGTGCATGTTTTCCAGGTCTCAGAAGTGAAATCAGCTCCACCTGTGGATCTTCTTTAAAATGTGTCAGTATGTAATAAATACACCTGTGCACCTGCTAGGTGAACTGGAAAACGTGACCTGTGTTGGGTCCTGAGGACTGAGTTTGAGAACCACTGGATTAGATCAATAATAACCAATAAAAATGTTTGTCTATGCAAAACAGAACATCCCCAATGCTAAATTCAAACTTCCTTCCTTCCTTCTCTTTCCCTGCCTTTCACTACATACATATACTACACCTCCCTCGGGCCTCTGATCTTGTTTTTGAAGAGTGAAAACATTCTTCATTCAACTTTCTATATAGTGTTTGACACTTCCATCCTGTCTGTTGAAGTTGAACTGTCACGGTGTTTGTAACGCCCACTGCTGTCACTTAGGTCAGTCAGCCAGCTAACTCTGTGCAACCTTTTGGCCTTAGCTGAATGAAAACAATATTGTGAGCTGTAAGGCGGTCAAAATTTACTGGAAATTTACAGGCCTAAATTATGATTTTAGCTGTTTTATCATTTAAAAAAAAAAAATACAGATGCAAAACCTAAACACAATGAGGGTGGTTCTGTAAAACCTAAACACATAAGTGAACCAGATCCAAAACCAAAACATGGGGGTCGGCGCACATCTATACTATACAGATTACCTTCTATATTGTTGCATTTTTACATGCCCTCCAAAAGGAGAAAGAGCAGCCATTATCATGTCTTTTATTTAGGGATTTCTTTCAAACATGGTTGATTCTCACACTACATATACTGGTTTACTGTACAGCAATGGCCAAAAGTTTTGAGAATGACACAAGCATTGGTTTTCACAAAGTTTGCTGTTTCAGTGTTTTTAGACCTTTTTATCAGATGTTACTATGGTATACTGAAGTAAAAGTACAAGCATTTCATGAGTGTCAAAGGCTTTTATTGACAATTACATTAAGTTTATGCAAAGAGTCAATATTCGTCCTGGCATGTTCTTAATCAACTTCTGGGCCACATACTGACTGATGGCCACCCATTCTTGCCTAATCAATGCTTGGAGTTGTCAGAATTTGTGGGTTTTTGTTTGTCCACACGCCTCTTGAGGATTGACCACAAGTTCTCAATGGGATTATGGTCTGGGGAGTTTCCTGGCCATGGACCCAAAATTTCGATGTTTTGTTCCCCGAGCCACTTAGTTATCACTTTTGCCTTATGGCAAGGTGTTCCATCATGCTGGAAATGGCATTGTTCATCACCAAACTGTTCTTGGATGGAGAAGTTGCTCTTGGAGGATGTTTTGGTACCATTCTTAATTCATGGCTGTGTTCTTAGGCAAAATTGTGAGTGAGCCCACTCCCTTGGCTGAGAAGCAACCCCACACATGAATGGTGCCAGGATGCTTTACTGTTGGAATGACACAGGACTGATGGTAGCACTCACCTGTCCTTCTCCAGACAAGCATATTTTCCAGATGCCCCAAACAATGTGAAAGGGGATTCATCAGAGAAAATAACTTCACCCCAGTCCTCAGCAGTCCAATCCCTGTACTTTTTGCTGAATATCAGTCTGTCCCTGATGTATTTCCTGGAGAGAAGTGGCTTTTTTTAGCTATCCTTCTTGACACCAGGCCATCCTTCAAAAGTCTTCACCCCACTGTGTGTGAAGATGCACTCACACCTGCCTGCTGCCATTCCTGAGCAAGCTCTGCACTGGTGATGCCCCGATCCCGCAGCTGAATCAACTTTAGGAGACGGTGCTGGTGCTTGCTGGACATTCTTGGGCACCCTGAAACTTTCTTCACAACTATTGAACCTCTCTCCTTGAAGTTCTTGATGATCCGATAAATGTTTGATTTAGGTGCAATTTTACTAGCAGCAATATCCTTGCCTGTGAAGTCCTTTTTGTGCAAAGCAATGATTACTGCACGTGTTTCCTTGCAGGTAACCATGGTTAACAGAGGAAGAACAATGATTTCAAGCTCCACCAAAGCTTCCAGTCTGCTGTTCTAACTTAATCAGCATGACAGAGTGATCTCCAGCCTTGTCCTCATCAACACCTGTATTAACGAGAGAATCACTGACATGATGTCAGCTGGTCCTTTTGTGGCAGGACTGAAATGCAGTGGAAATGTTTTTGGGAGATTAAGGCCCTGATTCAGAGCCGGACGCTCTGAATCAGGGCGTTTTTTTTTGGGGGGGGGGGTTTGGAGCGGCCTCCCGGCCGCTCGCATAGCTGGTGTTGACCACCCACAGCTATCGCGAGCGGTCAGGATGATGGTCGCAATGGTCAAGACTATCGCGACCATTGGGCTTGCGGCGAGACCCTTGTGGTAGGGTCTCGTGGCCACAAGCCCCAGAGAGCTTCTGGCTCTAATAGAGCCGGAAACTCTCTCACTAACATCACTGGTGATGTTAGTGGGGCCACCCACAAACGGCAGGCGTTCGCATGGGAATGCCTCTGTTTATGAAGCCACCCCCACGCCACGCCTCCAAAACGGTGCGAGCTGTCGATCAAAATCGACAGCCGTCCCCTTTTGGTGCAAGACCCGGAGCAAGGGAGCGCCCGTCGCAAGCCGGGTCTCGCGCATGCGCATGTCGGAGCCGGCTCCGGCATGCGCAGTGGCCTAACATCGATACACTCGCTCGCGCATAGCGCTTGCGAGCAGGGCCTGAATCAGGCCTGAAGTTCATTGTCATGGCGAAGAGGGACTTTGCAATTAATCTGTGCACTCTTTGTGAAGAATATAGCAATATGGCACATAGTGTGAATTATAGTTTTCATGTAATAGGTTCATAATTAAAAGCCATAGAATAACTGGATTTCTAACTGTGAGGAAAGTGTGAGGGCAGGAAAGCTGACTGCCCTTATTAGGTCATGTGTCCGAAGTCCTGTTACAGGTTAATGAAAGGATAACAAGCAGTAAAGATGCCAAGCTAACAATTTGACATGTAAATGGAACCTAGCTCTGTATGTTCCTGCAAAGGCCTTTTGGTTAAGTCACGGAACTAAGAGCCCATCTGTGTGTTCATTCAATTATGGTAATGTTGTCACCAGGACATGTAGATTGCTCAGCCCTTTGTGTTTGCAGCTATAGGAAGCAAACACTGTGGGTTGATTGGTTTTTGAGACAAAACTGATGTATCAATGATAGCTGGAAGCTTGGAAAATCATATACACATAACTGGAATCAACATCCAGGTTGGGTGTGAGTCACAAATCACTGAGATGTACAGTTTCAAAGATATGAGATCTCAAGAATGCACAATCCCAAACACATGATATCTACACTCATATAATAGCTAAAATAAGGACAAGTAAGGAACAACCCATATTTTAGGTAGTCCTTCCACAGGGGAAGTTATTAAGGATTATTCAGTTTTAAATTTAAAGGGATTTAGAAGTTAGCTGGGAGGTTCTTGGCCCACAATTATCTTAATCCACCAATGAGAGACAACTGGGATGACATCATCTAATGGGCCCCATACATTTGCAATGGATTGTCGCGATGCTGTAACCGCAGAAATCCAACATGTTGGATTTTCACGATTTGACTATCACGATCAAAAAATTATCGTGATTGTCTAATAGGGGACATGTTAAAATTCAGCGATCCTGCGACGGATCGCTGAACATCGATGGTGGGCGGTCGGCGTTTCCACCCGGAAATGCCGGCATTTCCCATCGCATTGCCGGATCTCGACAATCAGTCACTGATGTTTGGACACCTTTAGGTGTGATGCTCTGCTGATAAAAAGATTTGAAGTTCTGGTTTCAAACTGAGGAATCAATGTCGCATTGAAGTTTAACCTGCATTTCTACAGTTCCTTCTGGGGCAAATTAGCAGAGCTTTAATTTGTAAGTCCTCCTGTTTATTTTAAATTGCTGTAACCATTATTTTCTTTCTAACATTCTTTTTAATCACTGTACTCCTTTTTGTAAATAAAGTATTCTTTATTAGTTTATTTCATATATGCTCTGAAACCTAGTCTTTGAAGAGATTATTAGTCCGCTAGGGTGACGCTACATCTATTGTTACTGTAAGTACGGGAAGCAGAGGGGCGGTCTCAGTGGACTGTGTGGTCATCTGGGCTGCCGAGTCTGTGCAATTGGGGGGAGATAATGTAATGACTGTGCTAATTGCTAGAAGCAGGAGGCATATATTTTGTTCTTCGGGGGGCTTGCCACCTAGCAACAGCATGTGGGTTAGGCAGCAAGCCTCCCGAAAAATGCTGAGGCAGAGGAAAGTGAAAGAATTTTCACTTCCTCTGCCTGCAAATAACGCGGCGCACGTGCCTGCGGGTCCCGTGCACGCTCATGTCACGTGCACGCCCGTGGTCACGTGGGCGCGCGCCTGAGCCGTGAATTTAGATTTTTTTTCTGTCAGCGCTGACATGGAGGACACACTATCTGTCTCTGTCACAGACTCACTACAAACGTCCTCCGTGGCTGGCAGTTATAAGGGGAAAAGAGCCCTCAAAAGGGCAAGAGCTTCCCCCTCTACTTCATCCTCTTCAGAGGATATTCATATTAAAAAGAAAAAACCTTTTCCTGTCAGCAGTTTTGACACTTCTGATTCTTCTAACTCTGAAGAAGAAAAATCTCCTCAGCACTGTGACAAGTCACCTTCCTGTTCAGGGAAGTCACCAATCCATAAGAAAACAGGTAAAAATAAAAGATAAGTTTAGCCCCATGGGGACCTGTTCAGGTGTCATTCCCCAATTCCCTGGAATTGTCTGTAGCAGACAACAGCATAGTGCTCGGAGCAAGCACATCACCCCTCCCCGTAGCTGGCAAGTTACCTCTGCCCATAGCCGACACCACAAAGGTACCCGCTCTCAGCATGTGGGGTCACCTGACAGTTGCACTCTTCCCATAGGGACCGTGGCCACTTCTCGGTAGACTGGGAATCAGAGGAAATTACCAGAACCTCCGCCTCATCCAAACGTGGTGAATATAGCGAGATTCAGATGGCCAGGGTTGCTTTAGCGGGAAAAACATCGCCCACTAAATTATACTCCACACACTGGGCCTTAAAAAGTTACTCTGAGGTCCAAAAATTTGCCCAGTTGGCATTTAGAGCGACACTTGTCAAAGAAGATGAGTTGGTGTTACGATCCTACACAGATCTACCAGACGTACCGGCACTGTTCGCTCCCAATATTGACCCTGCCCTAGCCTCCATAGTGGGAAAAAAGAGGCACAATGATTCCACAGACCGCACCATGAGAAAAATTCAATATAAGATAGCCGACGCAGCTGGCCCACTGCTGTTTGTATTAGATAAAGCAGAGAGAGAAGGGGAATCCAGCGTCTCTCTGGAATCTCTAGTGGCGTCCAAGCTCATAATAGGCCAAACGTTTAACTACATCACCAACACCCGCAGGTCCAGATGGTGTTACTGGAGCAGGACTCGCAGACCTAGCGCCTAAATCATTTGAATTCCCTAACCTTACTGACGCAGACCTCTTTGGCCCTCAGTTTATAGAGGAGGTTAAAATAAGACATAAGGCAAGGAAGTCCTTCTCAGACCTCAAAAAAGTAAATGAGCCCTTCAAGAGGCCCTTTCTTCAAGGGGATCGGACTTCGCGAGCCACAGGTTCGACCTGAGACTTCCAAGAGGAGAGCCCAGAGAGGAGGCTTCGTGCACGATCCAATGATGCCCCAAGAGGATCGTACACTTGAAACAATGCCAAGAGAGGCCGTAACTACGGTAAGTTCACCCACTTCTCGACACATAACTCTCAAACAATCATATCTAGAGTGGCAGAAGATTACCACAGACAAGTGCTGAAAACAATCCGTTCAGGGTTAAACCTCCCTCTAATTTGTTAAACCTCCCTCTAATTCGTTTTCCACACCAAGCGGGTCATATTCCTTGTCCAAGGAATTGCAGTCCTCAGTTAGACGAGGTACTGACTCCAGCCCTCCAACAGGGAAAAATAGAATTGGCAGATCAGACGGCAAAAGGCTGGATAAGCCACTTATTTCCCATAATAAAGCAAGATGGTTCTATAAGACCGGTATTAAATGTCAAAGCTTTAAATCAATATTTGAAACAACACACTTTCGCATGGAAGGTATTCCAGACATTCCTTACCTCCTCACAAAAGACTGCTTCTGCGTAAAGATAGACCTGAAAGAAGCTTTCCATTCCATATCAGTTCATCCGAATCACAGGCGTCTCCTCATATTTTTTTGGAGAGACACCTTATTCCAATGGACAGTTATGGTGTTTGGCCTCTCTTCCACTCCTTACACCTTTACAAGGCTCATGAAAGCCGTAGTGTCCCACTTGCGTCAGCAAACCATTCAATGTATCATTTACCTAGACGACATACTACTAGTACACTTAGACCACGACACCCTACTAAGACACAAAGACTTGGCCCTTTCCCTACTAACAGACCTGGGATTCATAATAAACACTCAAAAGTCAGTGTTAACTCCGACCCGGAACATAACATTCCTCGGTTTCGATCTAGATACCCATTCTTTCTCCCTGGCAGTCCCTCTTGAAAAATGGCTAGATACGAAAGAGTACATAAAAAGAACTTCCCAGAAGCGCAGATTATCCCTCCGCTCTTTAGCAAGGATTATTGGAAAAATGATTGCTATATCCCCTGGTTTCAGACATGTGCCCTTGTCATGCAGAGAGCTACAAACGCACCTAAGATCTCTACTTCACGCCCACTATTCCTGGACGGACACCATTTTCCTCTCCAGAAGAGTAGAAACAACTGTCGAAGTGGAACAGTCTCCCTGTACCTTCTCCTTGCCCACTCTTCGACCCAACACCCCTTATGACGATCACGACAGACGCATCACTAAAAGGTTGGGGAGGTTTCTCTCAAGAGAAAGCAGTCAGGGGCACCTGGTCTCCCCAAGAATCCAGTCTCTTCATAAACGTACTAGAATTACGCGCAGCAAAACTTGCTCCAAAAGCCCTAGTTTCTGAGCACATGAGAAGGGTCTGCATCCAGCTATGCCTGGACAATACGACCGCGGTGTCATACACAAACAGAATGGGGGGTACCAAATCACTGTCCCTATGCAAAGAAGCATTAGAGATCTTGGATTGGGCAGTCCAAAGGGACATAATTTTACTGGCAACCTACATCCCAGGAGAGCTCAACGAAATTGCAGACTCACTATCCCGAGAAAGAATCTCCCTGGGATCCGCAGCATTGACAAACCAGGTCTTCCTAAAAATAATCCAAACATTCGGGAACCTAGAAATAGACCTCTTCACCAGCCCCACAAATGCTCAAGTTCCATGTTTCGTATCCAGAATATGGACAAAAGGGGTATGGAGAATGGATGCGATGTCCTTCCCTTGGACAGACCTGTCTCACCCCTATGCCTTCCCACCCCCTGCCCTCTTGAAAGTCCTACAGAAAATCAGGGAGCAGCGAGTACCCAGTATTGTGGTAGTATATCCAGTATGGCCATCCAGGGTATGATTCCCCCTGATCAGCCAATTACGCATTGGACCCAAGATTCCCCTGGGGTTATCCAAGGACTGTTTCCAGGGAACCCCAGACATTCTGGAACCACTTCCCCAGTGCATGTGGATGGCAATATTACTAGGTTGCTAACAGATCCAGCCCTAGCATCCCCCACAAGAGCCCTAATCAATGCATCCTTAAGACCCCGAACTAGAGCCAGGTATGCAGCAATAATTAATGAATTTGACCACTGGCCGTCCCAAGGGTCTTTTTCTAACCAATCCTCTCTACTACATTTAGCCTTAGACTTTTTAGCCTCTAAATACCGATTAGGCCTAGCATCGGCCACCATAAATTCATATGGTTCTGCCTTAGTCATCATGATCCCAAACCTAACAGATAATAAACTTTACCTACGTCTGTTAAGGGGTATCTGCCTCTCCAGGTCCATACAACCTAAGTACTCCCTTATGTGGGATATCGAACCGTTCCTCTCTGCCCTAGCCTCTTGGGAGACAGAGAACAACATTACCCTGTTATCCCACAAGTTGGCATCCTTGCTCGCTTTAGCGATAGCAGCCAGAGGGGCCGAATTAACCCTTATACATATCTCAGACCCATGGTTATCACGGACTCCTACAGGGTACCATATCATTCTTAAAGGTCATACAAAAACGTTTTCGTTCAATAGCCCAATAGTAGAATTCGATTTGATACATGACACTTCAGAACCTAACCTGTGCGTGGTTTCATGCTTATCATCTTACTTGGCCCTCACAGCACCAATAAGGGATAATATCACACAGCTATTAATCACTTGCAGGAAACCATTTCGCCCAGCAAGATCCTCTACTATTAGAGGATGGATTGTGACATCCATGAGGGAAGCTGGGATAGACACTGACCCACTTCAAAAGTCATTCCTTAACGGGAGCTGCCGCAACAAGAGCAGCAGCTAAAGGAATGCCCCTACACTCAATCATGCTAGCAGCAAGGTGAGCTTCGGCCCGTACCTTGGAGACCAACTGATCTACAAAAGATCGAGTTTCTCAGAGCAACCACCAGGTATGTGGTAGTCTACCCACATGCTGTTGCTAGGTGGCAAGCCTACCGAAGAACAAAACACTAGTTTGCAGGAATCTATGACCTGCACACTGGATTTGTACTAGGGAATAGGATTGCCATCTAGCAACAGCTCCCACCCTACCCTCCCAATTTTTTTCTTACTCTCCTTTGCTAGGTCTGTTGTTTCCTCTGGAGACTCTCACTTGACTTTGATTAACCTTACCTTTCTCATCCTTAAGGCGCAGCAAGGGACCCAAAGAAGCCTCAAGCAACAACCAATAAAGAACCGAAGTAAGCCGGTACTCCGGACATGATTTCCTGCCTAAATTTGGAACAGCTGTTCCCCGTCCAGTCCAGAATCCACTGTTCAAACCATTTTTCCTTCTAGGAAATCATCAGTTACAGTTCAATAAAAATCGTTCTTGTTGTGAAGCATTTACGGTTTCATCCTTTTTATTTTCCCTTTCAAACAAAGGTCAAAAGGTCAAACAAAGGCATAAGGTACCCGGTTTACCTTCTCCCACACCATTATAATCTGTGGACTGAATTGTCATCAGCGAGATTCCGAAAAAAACTAAATTCGCGGGCTCAGGCGCACGCCCACGTGACCGCGGGCGTGCACGTGACCTGCGGGCGCGCGCGCCGCGTTATTCACAGGCAGAGGAAGTTAAAATTCTTTCACTTTCCTCTGCCTCAGCGTTTTTCGGGAGGCTTGCTGCCTAACCCACATGCTGTTGCTAGGTGGCAATCCTATTCCCTAGAACAAATCCAGTTTGCAGGTCATAGATTCCTGCAAACTAGTGTTAACTGCGTGGGAATCTGGTTGCCCAGCCTGCGCAATTGTTGGTTAGATAAGGGACCGGTGGCCGTTTTCCATCGGTGGTGGCAGTATATAAGCAAGGTATTTGTATCACGGCGCTCTTTCTATAGCAGAGCGCCGTGATACAAACGCCGTGATATACCCCCACATCAGGGGTATTTGTTGCAGGTCCCTGACACTCTTCTTGACATTCTGGAGTATATGCAAATTGCCATCATAAACACTGAAGCAGCAGACTGTGTGAAAACCAATACTTGTGTCATTCTCATAACTTTTGGCCATGGCTGTACATACTATACATACAGAGCCTGATTCAGACATGTACACTAATGCAATCGCAGCTGCTGTGATATGCAAATGTCGTAGACACCAAGAAATGTATTGAGATGCCCATCGGGGCCATTACAAATCCAAGCAACTGGGTACACATACACAGCCGCCGTTGCAGATCATTCGAAAATCAGCCATCTGAGTAGCCCTATGGTTGTGCAGAAGGGGCGCCTGAATTGAGACTTTGGAACCACTTTATCCGCATACGGAATTGCAGTTGCAGACTGAGACACGCAAAGTAAATGGTCGAGATACACCTGCGTTTGTGCCACCACTTCCTGAACGTCAATCACTTTGCAAATAAACCCTCATTGCGAGCGGCATCGCTAAGGTAGCTTGGCACGTGCGCAGTGCAACTGTGATGCACGCAGGGCCGGTTCTAGACATTGTGGAGCTCAGGGCGAAAGTTCACAGTTGCGCCCCCCCCCCCCCCCAAAAAAAAATAAACTAAAAAAACTAAAAAAATTATTTTTTACATGGCGTTCCTGCGCACGCGCTTCCGGAAAGGGGGCTTGTCCTTGTTGAACATCCCCAATTCATCACACTGTGGGGCGTGCCCAGCACTTATGAAGGTGCTGGGCTCCCCCAAGCTCTCCCCTAGTGGCGAATAATTGCCATGCGCAGTAATGCGCCTTACACAGTATGTCTTACACAGTAATGCCCTTTATAAACACATTATACCACATACAATAATGCCCTGTATAACACATTATGCCACATACAGTAATGCCCTGTATAACACATTATGCCACACGCAGTAATGCCCTTTATAACACATTATGCCACACTCAGTAATGGCCTTTATAACACATTATGCCACATGCAGTAATGCCCTGTATAATACATTATGCCACATACAGTAATGCCCTGTATAATACATTGTGCCACACACAGTAATTTCCTTTATAATACAATATCCCCAATTCAAATTACGCCACACATTAGTCCCTTATTCATGTTATGACACACAGTAGTGCCCCTTTTACACAATGCCCAAATTAGTGCCCCTTATACACAAGGCCCACAGTAGTAGTGCCCCTAATACAATGCCCACAGTAGAGGTGCCCCTTATAGAATGCTCACAGCAGTGGTGGCCCTTACACAATGGCCCTGGTAGTGGTGCCCCCCATGCAGTGCCCTCAGTAGTGCCCACAGTGTTAATGCCCCCATTGGTAAAGTCCCTTATAGTAGTGTCCCCATTGGTAATGCCCCCAATAGTTTTGCCCACAGTAGTAATGCCCCCTATAGTAGTGGCCACATTAGTATGCCCAAATTAGTAATGCCCCCTATAGTAGTGCCCAAAGTAGTAATGCCCCTATAGTAGTGCCCACAGCTGTAATGCCCCCATTAGTAGTGCCCCCTATAGTAGTGTCTCCAGTAGTAATGCCCACTATAGTAATGTCCTATTAGTAGTGCCTCCATTAGTAGTACCTCACGTAGTAATGCCCCTTATATTAATGCCCCATTAGTAATGCCCCTTTATAGTTGTGCCCCCAGTAGTAATGCCCTATAGTCATGCCCCCATTAGTAATCCCCCCTATAGACATGCCCCCAATAGTAATGCCCCCCCATAGCCATGCCCCCCTATAGCCATGCCCCAGTAGTAATCAATCCTATAGCCATGCCCCCAGTAGTAATGCCCCCCTATAGCCATGCCCCCAGTAGTAATCAATCCTATAGCCATGCCCCCAGTAGTAATGCCCCCCTATAGCCATGCACCCTTACAGCCATGCCCCCATGCCTCCCTTCTGAAAAAAAAATACAATTAAAATACAAACACAATACTTACCTTAGGCCCCGCTCCTGCATCCGCTGCCGTCCGGTCCGACCACGGCTCCACCACGGATCTATCGGAGAGACGTCATGGCCTCTTGACGTCCCTCCCATAGTGCTCTCTGCGGGAGCCGGAGCTCAGGAGTGAGCTGTAGCTCCACGGATCTATGGTAGAGATGTCATGACATCCCTCCCATAGTGCTCTCTGCTGGAGCCGGAGCTCAGGAGTGAGCTCCAGCTCCACGGATCTATGGGAGAGACGTCATGACGTCCCTCCCATAGTGCTCTCTGTGGGACCCGGAGCTTGGGAGTGAGCTTTAGCTGCCGCTGCAGGGAGGGAGCCGGGTGCCCACTGATAACAAATATCAATGGGCGCCCGGCAAATGGAGCCTCCCTGCGCCGGCTGGCGCGAGGGGGGGCCCGGCGCTGTTTTTTTGTTTTCTTATGGTATTATTTTTTTCCTTCTGGGGACTCAGTGGCGCCCTCTAGGGGCCGGTGCTCCGGGCAACTGCCCTGTTAGCCCGCCCCTAGAACCGCCACTGGATGCACGTCCAGTCTGCCAATAATCGCTGAACTGCGTAAATATTGCCATTCTGTACATATCCAAATCAAGCCCACACTTTGGTTTCTGTCACACAACCCCACCTTCTAAATCTCAGTATTGGGACAGAATATCCTCAAATCTCTAGATTGTCATTGGAGGACTCCTCCTAATCCTCCCCCTGTCTGATTTGTTATCTTTGATGGGTTTGATTTCCCTCTGCTGACCAGTTTTTAAATTTTCTGTGGGTTCCGAATTCTTACCTTTTCTTGTTGCCACTTTTATTTTAATTTTCTCATACTAAAACATTAAGCCAGTACAATAAGTAGTACAATATACAAAGGGAATGCAGTCAGGATGCCGGCAGCCAGAATGCCGACCGCCAGAATCCCGACACTGAAAGCCTGACATGGAACTAAAGATAGGCATCTAAATACCGACGCCTATCATTAGTCCCACGCTGAAACCCCGATGCCCGGCATACCGAACGTATTCAATTCATACTAGCCTACCCTCCCGAAAATCGGGTGCCGCTCCTGACCTCCCGGGAAGGCAGGCAATTCTCCCGGCTGCCGCTCACCCTTCCTATCCTCCCCGCTATAACCCCTGCAGCCCCCGCAGCGGGGGGGGCCGGTGACGCGATTCGTGTCATTTTGGCCCCGCCCCCTGCTTTACAATGCCTATTTTATCGGCATTGTGTAGCGGGGGCGGGGCCAAACTGACGCGATTGAGTGACTCCGCCCCCACCACGCTCACAAGTGATGTCACCTGACCGGCCACTCCCCCTTGTCTCGGCAACGCCCCCCCTGTCCTGCCGATCTGGCTGCTCCCTCCCGGAAGGAGCAGCCAGAAAGTCGGCAGGTATGATTCAATTAGAGGCTTTTCGCCTCTAATTGAATATGGCCAATATCTGTAAAATCCCGATGGACATAGATGTTTATAAATGACATAAGATTAATCATAAAATGGAAAGTGTGGAATGATTGGAAAAGGAGAAAGAAAGGGTTTGTTAGGGTGAGAGTGCATTGTCGGATTCCAGGGGAATTCAAAGGGAAATTATGGAGGTAATTACAGTGAATGCTAACACCAGGAGTTATGATCTGGGGGCCTAACACACAGTGGCGGATCCAGACTTTACTTTTAGGGGGGGCGGGGTTGCATGACACAGTGGCTCAGTTTCATGGTGTGTGGGACCCCTGGCATACACATAATGGTGGCACCTCTCCCAGTATAGTTTGACTTCTTGATTGTAATTCCTGCTGTGGTTGTTCCCCCTGCCATGTGCCCACTGCCTACTGGGGCCTACTCTTCACATCTTCCCCTGAACACTTCTTATAAAATAAATATTATTTGGTTGTCACTCTAAATAAAAAAGTAGGATTACTCCCTTAAAAAGTAGTGTCACTAATTATGTTTTTTTAATTAATTAATAAATATATTGCCCCATTAGAATGAAATCTAAATAAAAGTGCTGTCTGTTGGGAAGTGCTGGCCAGCGCTATCTCCTGTCTTATCTTTACATTCAGGACAATCAGAAGTTCATGAGGCCCCGGGAAAGGAAGGTCATCATTTGTGATTTATATAGATATAGATACTAAATAAATATATATATATATATAATATATATATATATATAATTATTTTTTTTGTGATGCCTTGGGGTTAATTAGCACGGCAGGGGGTAAATGGATGCAGTGTTTAGGTGCTTAATGAGGGTCCACACACAGCTTTCAGATGAAATAAACAAGGTGATGCTTTACTCCCAGCATGTGAAATCAAGAAACAAACAGAAAACAATAAAAAACCTAGCCCTTGTTTAGGGAACTAGCTCACTTCTTCAACCTTCTCTTTTTGGGAGCAGCTAGTCTGCAAACAAAAGTCCCAAAGTCAGCTTAGCCCTGCTTCCTGCAGGTCAACACAGGCTCCGGCCTGGTCTCTGGTTGGCTGGCTGCCACAGCCTCACAGTCTGGCCTGCTTCTTGCAGGTATCATAACTCAGTCACAGAGTTTGATAGCCTTCCCTGTACCTCACAGGTCTAGGCTCAGGTCTCCTGGCCCCCAATGGCTTCCTGGCACAATGAGCTCTGTCTGACTGTTCTGCCTCAGTCCTCCCTGGACTGAATCAACTGGGCAGCCCTTACACAACTTCCCAGAATCCTTTTCTAGTCTGTGTGGGCGGATCTCCCCTGCCCCACACAGAATCTGCTGCTCACCAGTGCCACCTCTGGTGACACTGCCACATATCCCCCTCCCCAGCTTGAAACCCCTGGGTTCAGCTACATGGGACGAGGCATTCACATGACGATGTCCCTCTTCACTCTCCTCACGAGGGAAATCCACTGTCTCCACGGTCACCCAGACTCTGGTAATTTCTGGGGGTCGCATACTCCAAGTGCCGGAGTTAATTTTCCTCCTCACTTTTATCCTCACTTTATGGTACCAACGATGGTACTTGCTTTCTTTGTGCAGTACTTAAGGCTCACCCTTGGGTACCACGTCAGGCATCAAGTACTTGAAGTTAATTTTCCCAAAGTTACATTCTTCATCTTTACTCTTGCCACTTAAAGCCATTAAAAAGCACATCTTTTGGCCAACTTTTACTTGACCCATCTTTAACCTGCAGCCTTGAAGCCCTATATTGGCTACTGGCATACTTCGCTGATGGCCCTTTGAAAGAAGAGGAGCTATCAGTATCTTGAGAGTCATCAGCATCACAGATTCTGGACCTTGGCTTTGTGTCAACAGACAACGTACTGGCACTGTCACCCTCAGATCCTGGACTCCCGTGTCCACATAGGATACTTGAATATTGACTCCACTGATCCATATAATTTATGTTTTCACGGCTTTGATGGCTATCTGCCACTTCATTAAGGCATAGATCTCTTGGATTTTCTTGTGCTCCTGATTTTTGAGCCTTGAAAATATAATGAACGTCTTTATTTTCCAATTCACTTTAGCTGGACGTTTTGCTTCAAGCTTTGTAGTTTGAGACCACTTCACTTCCTCACAGATAAATTCAGCTGTATTGCAAGTTTTATTCTGGTTGCATGACGGCATTACTTCACATATATGAGAATTACTCTTCATAAGACTGTTACCATTAACTGCCTGTAAGGTCCTGTTTTCCACTGCAACAAGATATGACTTGGGCACATTCACATCACTGTGATCACATAGTGACATCAGAGTCTCATCTTTGGAAGCCATCAACATATCTGTAAACTTTTGTACATCTTGTACCTTTGCCTCACAGGTTATGCGATCACCACCTGTATACGTTATTTCTTTATCGCCAATTTCAGACACTGTTTTGCCACCTGGACCTGTGTCCCTTTGGGAGGACTTCACACCTTCAGTTATTACTGTAAGCTGAAAGTCACTGCAAGGAATCTCATCCACTTTCCCAAGACGGACCTTTAGGGACTTTCCCAACTCCGATACTTCTGTCCAGGGCCGTCATCAGGGGGGGACTGCTGGGCCTCGAGTCCCGGGCCCGGAGGAAGGGGAGAGAGAGGGGGGCCCGGTGGGTAGCAGCACCGCTGCAGCAGTGACAGCAGGGAGGAATATACAAGCAGGGTGGCCGCAAGCCAGCCTGAAATCGCGGAACGGCAGCCAATCAGGAGCGGCCGTAGCCTATTACAGCCTTCTCTGCCCTGTACCTCCCCCCATAGTTCAGCCAGCCTTCCCTGTCCACCCCCCAGTACAGCCAGCCTTCCCTGTCCACCCCCCCAGTACAGCCAGCCTTCCCTGTCCACCTCCCCAGTGCAGCCAGCCTTCCCTGTCCACCCCCCCAGTACAGCCAGCCTTCCCTGTCCACCTCCCCAGTACAGCCAGCCTTCCCTGCCCAGTTTTCCCCCCCGAGTCCAGTCAGCCTTCTCTACTCTGTGCCTCCCCCCTAGTTCAGCCAGCCTTTCTTGTCCCCCCTAGTCCATGCCTTGTTCCTTTCCCTTGTCCGGCTAGCCCTTCCCTGCCCTGTGCCGTACACTTCTACACTTGGCCTTCCTTCTGGCTTTGTATGTGGATCCGGCCTTTTTAGTGTATTATTATGTGGGTCTGATATAGATATATATATATATATATATATATTAGAATCAATGTTGATTTCTCTCTCTCTCTCTCTCTCTATATATATTTATATATATATATATATATATATATGATGTGTGTGTGTGTGAGTTTTACAGCAGTTGTTGAACTGGTTTACGTACCAATTGATGCCCCCCCCCCCCCGTGAACTCTGCTCCATCCATCCCGGGGGAGAGGGGGGCCCAGCCTATTTTGCCAGTACCGGGCCCCAGGATTTCTGATGGCAGCCCTGCTTCTGTCCATTCTTGTACACTGGTATCGTTAATGAGGACATCTCTATGATCACATTGCTGCTGAAAGACATCATTCTGGAACATCTTGCTTAGTTCCCGCAATTCACTGTTTGTCCGCTGCTCATCACACAAGACACTCTGCAGCGGTAGCACATCACTCTGTGTGCCAGCCTTTCCAGGATCAACTTGAACCAATTGCTGCCTGTGGTTATGTACTTCTGCCACACTGGGTTCAGCAAAGACATCGGACGTCATTTTGGTTCCAGAATCCAAGTTCAGAATGTTATTTAACTTATTTTCCTCTTCTGATTTTCCCACTACCATGTGGAACTTTTCCTGAGCCATAGACAGCTGCTCTTCCAGCTGGGCAATTTTCACCATGGCGCTTTCCAACTTGCTCTCAGCTTGCAGTAGATTGCGCTCCACAACGTCATGTTCAGCAAGTCTCAACTTTTTTACATTTATTTCAGACTCTGCAACTTTTAATTCATATTGCATTTCGATTTCTTTGTTATTCCTCTCCACTTGGAGTCTTTGCAACTGGTCCTGTGTCCTTAGCAGACACTTCTCAAGGTTCTCACTCTGTACTTGCAAGTCCCAAGCCCTGCCATGGGCAAGGTTAAGCTCTCTCTCCAAAGATTCATTTTGCTTTGTGACTTTATGCAGACTTTCCTCTAGGAATCCATTTCTTTCCGTCAGACATTCTGTAACTGCTCTAGCTGCTGTCAAAATGGATTGGAGAGTTTGTACTTGCTCTTTACAGCTGACTTTAAGACGGACCATCTCCATCTCTTTACCTTCACGGTCAGTTTCCCACTGAGCGCGAGTCTGCAGCATCTGGCAATACTTCTCTTTTACTTCACAGAACTCTTCAGCCAGAGAACTTTTCTCCAATTCACAATCTTTAAGTTTTACTTGTGTGGACACAATTAAAGAGTCTTTTCCTTCTAACACCAGAGCCAGATCCGCCACTTTCACTTGTGCGTGCTCTGCATCACTCTGATATTTCTGGACACCTTCTTTCGATTCTTCCACTTCCTGCTGAAGTACAACATACATTTGCTGCAATTCAACAATATCTTGCTGCAATACACCACTCTGTCCTAGCAGCACATCTTTCTCATACTTTGTAACACACTTGAAAAGTTCAGCTTCCTCAAGGCGTTCAGACATAACTGCCAATTTGAGGTCTGTCTCTTTAAGAGCTTCACATTTTTTTTTATTTGTTGCTGCTCAAATGCCATTTTCAAAGTGGACAATTCACTCCGTAATTTCTTTTCAGCTTGTTCATGAACATTTCTCTCATCAGCTAATTGCTCCGTTAAGTCATCAACCTTCCCAGCATAATACGAATTGCCTTCATTCAAAGCTTTACGCATTCTGTCAAATTCCTACAGGCTGATATGGTCCTTTCTGAATGGACCTTGCACCATACACTGACCACACACACACACACACTGACATTTATTTTGCTTTGTAAACGTCTTTCAATGTAATAGCACTGTTTACCCCATCAATTTTAAAGGATTCACCACAGAGGATTTCAAACAGCTTTAAATCCCTTCCATGTAATCGACTTTCTTCATGTTCAGACTGTATATTCCAGTCCTGGATTTACAAATCTCCAGCCTTAAACTAGTCCTTTGTAGCAGGCTTTCTGCCTTTAAAACATTTATTTTTATTTGCCATAATTCTTGACACAAAATACACAGGAATAACTTATTTTTGTTTTCACTGTATCACACTTTGTCTTCACAAGTATTTTTAACCCAGCAAAACATTTTTTCTTCATGTGGCACTACAATTACCAGCATATATCAAAACAGTCTCAACAGCTTTTCAATAGGAGCCTCTGCACCCTCAGTATCACACCTTGGGCTCTATTTACTACAATCCGCATATTGAATGCGGATTGTAGTGTGATATTACCGAGTGAATTCGCATTGCGAATTCAGGCAATATCACAGCGATAAAGCTCTGTCCCTGCGGATCCCATTCGCACTCTAGTCGCGGTATTTTTGGAAAAAATACCACGACTAAGAGCCCGCGCATGTGCCGACCCACCGTCGCTTTTACCCCCCACCGACGCTAAGCCCCGCCCCCTGTGCTAAGCCCCGCCCCCACGACCCCCCCTTCCTTCATTACACACCTGCATCCTCCTGGCCTCCGGTGATCTTCTCCGGGCTTCCCGATCAGGTGATCTCCCATAGTGCACTGGGGCCCGATCACCTGATGACCAGGCAGCAGTGCACTGTGGGAGACCAGCTGACCGGAGAGGAGCCATCACCGGAGGCCCGATCACCGGTCCCTGGATTCAGGTAAGTAAAAAAAAATGTTTCATTTTTTTTTTCTTTTTTTTACAGCAATCAGCTTGCGGTCTGTTTAGACCACATAGCTGATTACTGGTACCGGCTCCCGGCTCTGCTCTCCCCGTTAGAGCAGAGTGGGAGCCCGGTAACCGGGGGAGACCCTGGATAACGCCACCTCCAGGTGGCGTTATTATCACAGGGCTTCCCCCGGTATTTTTTTACAATTTATTTTTAGTAACTATGGTCGGATCACATTTCCCATTACAATTATGGGAAATGCGATCTGCTTTACTAAAAATAAGTGATAATTAGGGGTTGGAGTAGAATTTTACTAATTCTACTCCAATTGCCCTATAGTAACTACAGGTGAAACTAAAATAATGTGAAAAGGGTGTGAAAACACCCTTTTTCACTTTATTTTAGTAAAAATAATGTTAATAAATAGAGCCCCTTGACTTAACGAGTTTGAGGATTAACAGAACTTTTAAACCACACAGTTTCTTTTAACCGTTCCAATGCCAAGGAAATGCACATTTCTTCTTCGCGGACAATATATTTGCACTTTTCACTTTTGCAAAACACTTGAATACTTTGTTTCTGGCAACTTTGCATCTCATAAGCAAAACAATTCTCCAGCAGCTTGTGTAACACTTATTTCTCTTCCTTTCCAAGGAAAAGATATACACTGCAGCATTAGTGCACACTTGCAGACAATTTCTGTTTAAACAAAGCTTCACTCACCACCTTGACAAACCATGCAGGTGCAGTGAGCCTCCTTATATCCATTAACTTGCGTAGAATCTTGGTGCGTAGAATCACATAATGCCCGCATTCTCCACCATATTGTGATGTCTTGGGGTTAATTAGCATGGCAGAGGGTGAATAGGTGCAGTGTTTAGGTGCTTAATGAGGGTCCACACACAGCTTTCAGATGAACTAAACAAGGTGATGCTTTACTCCCAGCATATGAACACGCACACATACACAGAAAATAAATAGACAAAAGACACAATTTTTGGGGGGGGTACAGAATTTGGGCCCAGAGAACAGATTGACGATGACTGGAGTCGGGCAGCACTAGGTTGCGTTGCCGACTTGCTAGATCTTGTGCGGCTAAGCCTAACACGCACAGACACAGACAATTATTAGAAAAAAATAGATTTTTTTTTTTCAGCTCCAGAACTTGGGCCCAGAGAACAGATTGATCACTACTGTAATCATACAGCAGACAGCACCAGCACCTCTCCCAGCCCTACACTACCCACCCTCCCTGTTCAGTCTCCACAGCCGGAGTGAAATGGCGTCTGTCGCGTGGTCCGTTATATACTACATTGATCATAGAGACGAAAGCTCGAGAACCATGAGATTTCATCTCTATGGTTTTACCTCGATTTGAGAGATCCGAGTAAGGTGATGACTTGCTGTATGTCATCAGTGTCCTAAACACATAACCTAAACCTACTAATATAATGTTTCTAGGAAAGTTTTCATGGTTATGAATTATCTGTGATGGTTACTATTTTGTTCCTGTTCTCTGTTACTTTATCATATACAGGGCCGGCGCTGCCATTAGACAACTTTAAGCAGCTACCTAAGGGTGCCGGTCCCTGGAGGCAGCCGCTGAGTCTACTAAATAAAAAAGTATGTCTCTGAAAGAGAGACTCTTCTGTTATGGTGCATACACACGATCAGATTTTTCCTTCAGATATGAACGATAACGATTTAAAAATCGTTCAGTCGTTCATATCTGAAGGAAAATCGTTCATATCTGACATGCCTGAACGATGGACGATCAACGATGCGCGTTCCCGTTTGTCAGATAACGATATCTGACATCTGATGTGTTTGCAGTCAGACTTGGACGATTCCATTCATTTTAATGCAGTCAAAAATCGTTCAATCGTTCAAATCGTTGAAAACTTTGGTAAAATCGTTCAAATCGTTCAAAACTTTGGTAAAATCGTTCAAATCGTCGTTCATCTGACAAATCTGACAAGTCTGACAAATCTGACCGTGTGTACGCTCCATTACACTGCACTGGTGCGGCTGCTGGTCTAATCATCCGACACAGCCGCCGGTACCTGTCCTGCCTGTATTGACTCCAGGCTGCCAGTCTCTCTGTGGTGGCCCCTGGGCTGTCAGTATGTGTGTGTGCTGTCTGTGTCACTGTGTGCTGAGGACGGAGACCCGAGAGGGAAGGGGTGGCTGCCACACTGCCTGTATGTTTCCTGTCACTGACTGCAGAGAGTGCAGGGCAGGTTCGTGTCGGGGGTGAGGTTCGAGGGGTCATATCAGAACTACTTTCCTGCCTGTCATGTATCTGAATTCAGTGGAACATGCAGGCAGTGTGGTGGCCACCCCTTCCTTCTCCTCGGGTCTTCTCCTAACCTGGGAGCCTGTCAATCACAGAAGGAGCTCCGCCCCCTCCAGACTACACGAGGAGCTGCGGTCACATTATTTGGTGAGGAAAATGTATATGTATGTGTGTGTGTATAGGTGTGTGTCTGTATATACTGTAAGTGTGTATTTATATAGGTGTGTGTCTGTCTATGTGTGTGTATGTATGTATAGGTGTGAGTCTGTGTATGTAATATATGTGTCTGTATGTCCCTATGTATGTATGTCTGGATATAGGTTCGTGTCTGTGTATGTATGTATGTGTGTGTATATAGTTGTGAGTCTATATAGTTGTATGTATGTCTGTGTGTATATAGGTGTGAGTCTGTGTATGTACGTATGTATGGAATGGGATTGAAATATCGGCGGCTGTTTAGCCAAATCCCAACTGCAAAATCCTGAAGGCTGAGGGTACCAACAGGGAAGGTAAGTACCCTAGCCCTACCCCTCTACCCCCTAACCTTCCCTTAGTGGTACCTAACCCTAAAACTTCCGGGGTGGTGCCTATCCCTAAGTCCCCCAGGGGGTGTCTAAACCTACCCCCCCACACCCTAACCCTAACCTTCCTGGGGGATGCCTATCCCTAACGTCCCCCCAGTGGTGCCTAATGCTAACCCCCCTCTCCCACCCCTAACCCTAACCTTCACTGGGAGGTCCTAACCCTAAGTCCCCCCAGGACATGCCTAAACCTAACCCCCCCCCGCACAATTGCTGCGGGGAGCAGGGGTAAGGTCAATCTTTGCCTATGGCGCCCAGACATCTTTCACCGGCCCTGATCATATACAAGATATGACATATCTACTGATCCTAGATCAATATCTTACATTAATAATTGATTTATAGGAGCACTTCCTTAATATCTCAGACAAAGTTAGAGACTTCTTTAAAAGAACATCTACATTTTAAATATGAAAGTGAATTTATTGCTCTGACTTCCCACTGTAGCCTTTTGTAATAATAATGTATAGGCTAAAGTCAGACTTAGGAGTAAATTTACTAAGCAATGGCTTTTTTATCATGTTTAAACAGGAAATTTAAGTTATTACTATTCAAAACACAGCGCATTTTGCCTTGAGTAGTCTTGCTGTTTTAAATTTCTTGCTTAAATACGATGAGAAGCGGTGACTTATATAAGCCACCACTAGTAAGTTTACCCCTAAGTGGTTGATGAGATGTTTGCTGCTGAGTTAAATTCTCCAATCTGAAATGAGGATAGAAACCTGAAAGCCACCCGCTCAGATGTGACTACTACTTCTGTACCAACTCTTCCTGTCAGTATAGGTGTGACTAATGACTGAGCACCATTTTGTAGTCAGTCCTCAATGTCTGCTTGTCTGGAATGTCCCAGCTTTTAAGTGAATGTGGATAGAACAATCTGTAGCTATTCATATCATCAGATGCACAGATTATTTGTGTACTGATTGTTTGGGAGATCATGTCCTGTCATCTCATGGAATTGTTGGGGAGATTTATCAAAGCTTGGAGAGAGATAAAGTGGAGAGAGATAAATTACTAACCAATCAGATTCTGTCACTTTTCAAACACATGTGAGGCAGATGTACTAAGCACTGGAAAGTGATAAATTGGAGAGGGATAAACTACTAACCAATTAGCTCCTAACTGTAATTTTTCAAATAGCCTGTGACATGACAGGAGCTGAGTGGCTGTCAGTATATCACTTTCCAATGTATCACTTTCCAGACCTTAGTACATCTCCCCCACAGCCTGTAAGGTGACAGTTAGAAAGCTGATTGGTTGCTACCTTATCTCTCTCCACTTTATCTCTCTCAAAGCTTTGATAAATCTCCCTCTGTGTGAGGTCAGGGTTGTATGTGATAGGCTGTACCATGATGTAGGGGATGACATTAGAGATAAGAGGGAAACTGACAAATGAGAGTTTAATGATGGAAGCAAGATTTAACAAGATTTACCACAAACCTATGGGGGCTGCGGGTGCAGTCAGCAATGCAGGGAGTGCGGCAGATATGGAGATATCAGTCATGGCCCCTACTTCATAATTCCGGGTGATAATTAATATTTGCAGAAATCACACAAAAATGGGTGTTTTCGAGGGATAGGCAGCAAATATTGAATGATAACTAGGCCTCTAAGTGGTCTATTTATCAAGAGGTGATTACCACTTTACCAACTTTTTGGCAAATGTAACAGGCTACTTTACTGAGTTTTTGGCAAATGAAATAGGTTGTCACTGCTTCATCCTATTTAACAAGAAAAAAACTGTGATGAAATCACTGATTTCTCCTGCAGTCCCGCTATTATTGCTTGCTTCCAATGTTCCCATAGCCTATACAGGTAATGTGGACGGCAAATTGGCTCTATTTATCGCACTGTGAAGAGATAAGCTTTTTGCAGTTTCTAATGAAAACATATGGTCATCTGTGACCGGTGTTATGGTCATGGATTAGTTGCCAGAGAGGAGAAACAGCACAGAAGACTCAGATCTCCCAGCATGCTGCTGATCAAGCTCCTCCCCATTGCCCCAGTGATTACACCTGAGCCCTGAACCATGCTAGTGACCATGCAGGTCCTCTACAGTCAGCACATGCACAGTAAAGAATTACCATATGATTGCCATGGAGCCTTTTGTTGGAGCATTACACTACTGACGAAAGCAAATCAATGACTTTGCGTAAACCCCTCACCCCTGTCCCAATTGTCACAGCTCATTGCAAGGTGTGCCTATTTTCATACATTTCCTCAATACATTATGTACGGCTACAATCAGGGGGTTGATGATATATAGGCCCACTTAATACAGTATATGCAGCCATACTTGTTGGTAAAAACAATATTTTATTAATTTGGGGAAAGGACATCTAGCTCCACTTCACTTGCCCCACCCCAGACTGAGCATACCTTTTATTACCCTTCCCATTAATTAGATGTTCTACTGTCTGTAATGATATCAGGTTTGAGCAGGGGTACAGGTCAGCTCGTGTACTGGAGAGATTACAGCTATATACAGGCTATTATAGATTGTGCATTTTATGGCACAAGCTCTGTAATTGCAGTTTAAAGCAAAGTGTCTCCATACTTGTGTTACTACCAATTCCCTCACTACTGATGTGGACTGAATTTCAGAAAGGATTGAGACCCTATTAATTTGAGAGCAATAATCATAATATTTTTTTAATTTTACTTTATTTTATTATTTATTTTTATATATGGACACTTAGTTCTGAATCAAATTTGATGAGATTTCCCCTAATATTATATATGTTCTCTTCGGCAGTTCTTACTGGTCTCCCAAACGACGTTGATAAGGGCGATTACTCGAGGTAATAGCATGTAAGCTATAAATGTTTTTTGTATTTACGTGAAAACCCTTGTTCTCTGCACCTGCGTAATGTGCTTCTTTGTGCTATAATTTCAGGTCCAAAACAAAACTGGCAAAGAGAAGAAAGTGGTGAATACAAAATTTAACAACATCCAGACTGACCCATCATTTGATGTGAAATCTGATTGGCTGAAGGTGAAGCAAACATAACTAATAACTAGAATGATGATCCTGTAACCACTTACCTGGAATGGTCACATAGGGTGTAACCACAGGCAGGTGGTCTTTCCCTGTGCCGTCCCATACAACTGCAGGCTCTCCTCCTCCATGGGCATTTCTGGCAGACTCAGAGTGGAAGAAATCATTTCCCCTTCCTGGAAAGGCTGTGACATCAGCGTTCTGCGATAGCCAATGTTACGTGTCCTTTGTGCGCCTTAGAATACCTTGAGGTCGCCATTCTAAAACTACAAAAATTCTTTATTTACTGTGCATAGTGGTATAAAGTAATCCTATTCAATTCTCAATAGATATATCAGTGATCTCTGTCAGATCTGATCATATGATACAGTGACAGTACTGCAGCTGGTGGATTAAACCTATTTTGTGTAATTATATACAAGCCTCCTGTGTCTAAATAGAAAGCAAATACTGATATATCTATTGAGAATTGAATAGGATTACTTTATACCACTATGCACAGTAAATAAAGAAATGTAGCTTTTCCATATCCCTTCAGGGTCCTAACTAGACCCTTTGCTTGCAGCTAGTGTTATCTAATTACATTGGGCTCTATTTACTACAATCCGCATATTGAATGCAGATTGTAGTGTGATATTACATTATCTTATACACTATTAGCACCGGGAAGTGTAGTGGTTTCACTACATCAATAGATTTAATCTCTAGATCATGGCTTAGCCCAAACTGCACTTTTCTAGCAAGCAGCATTGTGACACCCTCCCGGTATCATCTACTCACTATCCCAGAGAGAATAGCTGTTTGGTGCCATCAGCTTGAAGTGCAGAGATACCCAAAATTATATGAGGAATCCGCATTAAACAAACCTTCTGTTCTACTGACATAAGTTGCACAGACCATCCATCTGCATCTGTGTGTGTGCAGGTTTGGTGCAGATGGATGTAGGTTTAGTGTAGGTTGGGGAATGTTGTACATACAGTACTGGTAGGTTAATTGGCTTCTGATAATAAATGAAGCCCTGTGCATGTTACTATATGGTAGGGAATATAGTTTGTGAGCTCGGCTGGGGCAGGGACTGATGTGAATGACTGAAATAGTCTCTGTAAAATAACTGCAAAATATGTGTGTTACTATTAATTAATAAATACTATGACTGCAGTATAGTTACTTTTATCTAGAATTATACTATCCTGCAGAAACATTGGCTGCTTTGAGCTTAGTCTATATGAAGTTTTATTTTTCCACACAGAGTAAAGACAATCCAATTACACCTAATTTGGGTTTGGTGACTTGGATTTGGATTTTCATATCCTCACATTAGTTAAAGATTGTATGTTTTCATCTAGATTCGGGGAAAATTCAGAGGCTGGATGAAGCTTTGGTGCATCCTAAGACCAGGAGTGCTGATTCTGTATAAGTCTCCCAAGTTACAGCAATGGGTTGGTACCATCCACCTAACACCGTGTGATATTAGTGAGTGGCCATCACAGAAGAATGGATTCAGCTTCAAACTCCGTCATCCTAATAAGCAATCTATATGGGGTGTTACGGTAAGCAGAGCTTTGTACACTATTACATTTGTAAGACATTACAGCTACTGATAGAAATATGGTAAGGATCATGTAACATTGTAATGCATGCTGGCTTAGCAAATATACATTTTACAAGATCTATTGTATAAATCATAGGATTCACAGTAATATGAATGATGTATGTGTGGTTGGCTTAATATATTGACTATCACCTATAAATAATTATATCTGATTTTTAGGGGCCTAATGGTGAAACAATTCCATCCTTCACACTACCTCTCCCGGTCCACTACCTGATCATTCGGGCACCAACAGAATGGAATGGTAAGCTGTTATGTTCCTATGGGGAAGGGGAATAGGTTTGCTATAAGGAAAGTGCCTTCCCCTTTATATTACAGAGCAATGCACTAAGCACACACTGGGCGTGATTCTGAATCAGACATAATGTTGATGTTGGACATAGCGGAGTGATTTACTTTCTTCTGCGCATGTGTCCAGAGTCCGTGCACAAAGAATCACGACTGAGATGCGCGGCCTAGGAAATGTCTTAAAAACGTATCCTCACAAGAGGACAGGGCTTAATGATGTAACCTGGCCGCCCCCACCCCCAACACAGCCCACCTGCTTCTCCTCCCCTGGGTTCTCCTGGGAAGGGAAATTAAGAAGTCGGCAGGTATGTTTGGAGGTGGCTGTGCGTACACACAGAGAGATGGTCCATCTTATGGGCGTGTCACTGAATCACAATTGTTCCCATTGGAGGCCATACTCTGATAGACAATCTGTACCTACAATGTGGCTGGTGTAAGTTTCTATGGTGCGACCGATGGCTGAGTATAAAGATGCAGCAAGCAGTGCTCAGAGTGGGCGTCTCAGTGATGGCACATGCAGGCACGCGGCTGTACACCAGGGAAGATCAGGTAGTGGCATTGGCATAAAGTCACAGAAGTAATACTGGCAAAGATGCACACATGAGGGCTGCAGCGTCCTACCCAGAATCAGGACCTTTGTGGCGGCCATGTATAGGGCAGAAGTAATTAACTGAGGAGTAGCAGCCAAATGTTTATTCCCAATCCTAAATTTGATGGAAAGAAAGGACGTGGACTTATACAAAATGTGAAAATCAAATGACTTTAGTGTCTATTCATTATCTCTTAATTTCCACAAAAGCAGGTGAAAATCCAAATTTTCACCTTCTATTGTAGAAATTAAGTATTTAGGCCATTCATCATATCACAGATTTCTCCTGCTTACCTTCCTCTTGCGGAATGACCGGCTGTCCCCATACAGTATAATAGACCCTAAGGGGTCTATTAACATCATGAATAGACCCCTTAGGGGTCTATTCATTATAATAAAATTATCAGAAGTGATAATTTAGTTTTAAACTCGCCATGAGATTTTAATTACATATCTGAAACCACACAAGACATACTTAATAATTGGTTTACAAGGCCCTTATTAATAAATCACATGGGGTGCGGGATACATGCGATGCACCACGCTACTCATCGCAAGCATAATGGCGTTTACTAACGCCATATGCTGGAAAAAATCACAAAGGACAACTCTCCCCCCGTAAGAGCTGTCCTTTGCGATAAAAGGACTTCCGGGTTTAGGACCCAGGAACCCTTCAGCACACGCATCGAGTGACGCACGCGCCATCAGGGATGCTGGGAGTGGTCACCTGCTTCTCTGGAGCTCTATGGAGCAGAGCACCGGAGTTTATGGAAAGATAAGTATAACTAAGGTGTGCGGTGTGGCCCACCCTGGACCCAGGGGCCCATTTGCACCGCACACCCTCCACCCATTATAAATACGCCTTGTGTGTGCTCAGGGGGTGAGTGTACGTTTGTGGTTCCTGGGCACTTCCAGCACTTGATCACTTGTATGCATTCTTATAATGACCTCATTCTCTGTATACTAGGAATCTGCTGGTTTGATGCATTGGAGTTTACTATCAAATGCCCCAATATTTTAAAACAATCTATGATGCAACAACATGACCAACATGAAGATCTGGGAGAGGTGAGCTAATATTCCATAGCATGCTATTGATCCATGTTACACGGGCATATGCTATGCTCAGGGGCATCGGAGCGATGTTATGTTCCCTCCCCTCCCGGCCTCCCATCCCTCCCTCTTATCTGAGCGCATGCCACATAGACAGCCCAGGGACTCACTGTAGTGGCGGTCGTGCACGGTCAGGGGCTGCGCTTCACAATAGGCTGCACAGACCCTGCACCTCATGGAGAAGGAGGTGGTGTAATGTGCAGTGTTTTAACTTAAAGACCGCACATTACACCTCCTCCATCGTGCGGTGCAGGGGCCGTGCAGCCTATTGCACAGCCCCTGACCGTCTGCGGTTGCCGCACCCTTGCCCCCACCCCATTCCGATGCACTTGACTGTGCTCAATGAGTGATCCAAGAATGAGGAATGACTTTATTCTCCAACATACATTGCTTCAAGTGACAGTTTATTGCTGAGTGATAGTGACAGACACTTATGTCTAACATTTGTCTGTCTGCTCCAGTCTGCAGTAAATCAAAATTACAGCATCTGCAGCCCATACTTGTACCATACTTGCCTACCCTCCTGGATCGGCCGGGAGGCTCCTGAAAATTTGGTGGCACTTCTGGCCACCGGAGAAGTGGGCAATTCTCCCATAGACTCAGACCACCCAGCCAAGGCTGTCTCCTTCCCAAGTGTAGGGGGTGGCACAGGCAGCCGATAACGCAATTCATGTTGCATCTCATCAATCGTGGCTCCACCCACCGCTTCTGGTAAATGCTGGTAAATTGCACAGTGGGGGCGATGCTACGATGATACGGTGTTCTGCCCCGAGATCCACTTACCTCCACCGCACCCCATACTCCCACAGTGCCGACCTGACTGATCATTTTTCAGTTTGTTACAAAATCCAGTCTTTCTGCTCTGTCTGAGCAGCAGGATCAGACAGCAGCTGTAGAAAACAATATATTGCACTTCTTTGTCTATAGTAAAGAGAAAGGAGCAGATACCTCACAGATTTATCCTCCTGTCTGATTCCTGCAGTCGCCATAGATAGCTATAGTGGCTTTGCAGGTGCAGAATTTATAAAGATGAGAGAAGCTTTGGTCTCCTCATCTGTTGTTCAATACCTGTTGCCATCTCTAGATGGCGCTATGAGTGCTCGCACTGGTACAGAGAAAAGAAAGTTCTCCGCTGTCTCCCACAATGCAATGCTCTCATGGGTCACTCCCTGATTTGCGCATGTACTGGGCTACAGGTATATGTTGCAGGATTTTACATTTGTGTAAGACAGCAAAAAGAGCCCACAGCCTGTGAGGTTTCTCCGAGCCGGAACAGGTCTTTTTTGCTAGTCTTGTCCTGGCAGGTTATACTTTTATAAATATTGTGCAATCTGTGGTGCAACATTCAGCAAGAAAAGCCAAAAATTTTTACTGATATTGTGTCATTAAATAGACTCCAAAATCCTTTCAAGGTCATGAAGCCTATTGCATTTGTGTTTACATTTATTTACTGTAAGTGCTTTATGTTTGCTGCAATTTGACATCAATTTGACATAAAGAACTGTATGACCAAGAGATGCGTGGCCAGCAGAACACAGGAGAGAGTGAGTGCACTGACCCCGGGCTGCAGGAACCTTCTGGGAGTGGAGGTAAGATTTCATACACAGAGAAACATATGCACAGAAATCCACTTGCTTAAAGTTATTCTCCTGACCTAGACACTTTTCAATAGAGAAATTATTCTGTCACAGAATTTTTTTTAAATTGAATTTATTTATAAAACTTTTTTCACATCAAAAACTCAATACAAGAAACACAATCCCCCACCCCTATGAAACCCCCCAAAAATAAATAAATAAATAATAAAAAAACCCACAATAAACAGCCATTTACATAATAGTCTTATTAATACCAATGCACAGTCAAATCCGATATATAAGTAATACAGAACAAAATATCTGCACAGAAGAAATCTCAGCTATTCAATGTAGCAGAAAATTTATAAACAAAAAACTCAGACTATCAAGACATTATTGTGCCGTCTCGCTGGTCGCTAACCCATCAGCATCTGAAATCCCCCCACCTCCAGTAACATAATGGGAAGATGAGATCCATGGACCCCAAATACGCTCATATTTGAGAATACAGTTACGCTTAGTATATAAAAAACGTTCATGCCCCACCACTTCATTCATCAACCCACACCATTCAGCAAAAGTAGGGCCCCTAGATGCCATCCACGTACGGGCAATACAAACCATTGCCAGAGTCATTGCATTAATCACATACTGGACCGTCAAATGATTAGCCCTGTCCTCAAGACCCAATCCAAAAATACACATTTTAGGGGACAAAATGGGGATACCACGTTCCGTGTTGGTGACACAGTTAGTGACTTGGGACCAAAACACCTGGACAGCAGAGCACTCCCAGAGGAGATGCCAAAATGAGCACTGGGGAGTAGAGCATTTAGGACACTTATCTGAAGCTCCAGATCCAAATCTATTCAATAATATGGGGGTAGATACACCCTGTGTAATAAAAAAAATTGTATCTGTTGAAATCGCACTGCAGAGGTGGCAGTCACATGACTATTCAACATTAGAGACCACTCATCATCATCTAATGGACCCAAATCATCCACCCATTTAAGTCTAAGTGGTGCTAGGGTGTCATCAGAATTAATGATTAGGAGGTAGGAATAAAGTCGAGAAATCAATCTCTTACCACTACTCGCTTGCAGCACAGCCCTAACTGGATCAGGAGTAAGTTGCGGAGGGCCAGAGGAAAACTGGACAGATAAGGCATGTCGAAGCTGTAAGTAGCGGAAAAACATAGAATTCGGGACCCCAAATTCAGTCCTAACAGTGTCAAAAGTTTTTAAGACCCCATCACTATATAACTGTCCGAGGGAGAAAACCCCCCTCCTGGACCACAAAGAGCTACAATCTAATAGGGCCAGCTCTCCAAGAGCAGAAGAATGCCATAAAGATAAATCAGGATCAATACCTTCTGCCCCCACTAAAGCACGGGCCTGTTTCCACAGTTTATGAGCCTGTGTGACCAATGGAGCTCCCCCCGTAGGGCACCTGTCATCAAGTAATAATTGCAAAGGGGAACATCTTCTAGAAACAGCATGTACCAATAAAGTAGGCAAATCCTGGCTCTCTTCACCCAAAACCCACCCCCATAGATGAACCAATTGTGAGGCCAAATAATAAAGGCAGAAATTCGGCAATGCTAGGCCACCCAATGCTCTAGGTCTACATAGAGTCTTAAGTTTTATTCGAGGATGTTTTTCTGCCCAAACTAAAGAGGAGATATAACTATCTATCTGTCTAAATATATGAGGAGAGGGGCCTGCTGAAAAACATATAAAAATTTGGGGAGAACAATCATTTTTACCAAATTCACCCGACCTGTAACTGTCACGGCCAGGGTATTTCAGCATGGCGCTAGGCGAGTGTTACCTGTGAGGTCATTGTGGCGCGGGCTGTCTGGTGGCGGAGCTGGTGTCTGGCGGGGGGCTTTGGCTGCACGCGTTGTTGTGCGGGCCTGTTGTCACTCTGCGCTGGTAAGGCCTGGCGGCGTCTCCATTCCGTTTGGCATGGGCGCCGCCATCTTGCCTTCTGGCCATGTGATGCGGCTGGCCAATCCTGGTGGGTCACATGTTCCCTGCGGCCAGTAACAGCACGGCATGGGGTATTTAGGAATGGTCAGTGCCTTCCTTCTTTGCCAGTGCAACGTGTATCTCAGCCTAGCTGAGAGGGAGTTCTCTGTGCTTATCCTGTTCCTGTGTATTCGCTGCCTGCCAGTCTGCCTGTCAGCTCCTAGTTCCCACTGGACTACCCCGCTACCTCCGTCACCCTTGCCCATACCTGAGTGCCTGAGCCTGCTGACATCCTGTACTTCAGTTCACTATCTGCAAACCTGGCTTGTTTATTTTCAGTTTCACTACCTGCACACCTGGACTGCTCTAATTGTTTCTACCTGGACATTAACCCTTTTGCTCCCACCACAGAACTCTTGTGCACATTTATATTTTCCTGGACTTTTATTTACTGCCACATTATATGTCCACTCGAGCACTTATTAAAAATCCTAGTTTTATTTACAAATCTGCTTCTGTGATCGCTCCTGCTACCACCCCGGGTCCACAAATAACCCAGAACGTGACAGTTTGCATTGGCCCCATGGAGCCGGCCACGGATCAGGAATCAGGAGTGGATTTGTTCAGGTGCATTTCTGTTCGATTAGAAAATCTGGAAAACATGCAGCATCAGATGGCTAAATTTCTGCAAGAGATGTCCAAGCGACAGGATAGTTTGCAAACTTCCTTTTCTACCCCTGAAGTACCAGCAACTACATCCGCATCAGCGTCTGGGAATACAGGAGGCAGATCATCTCCCCGCTTACGTCTTCCTTTACCTAATAAATTTGACGGCAATCCTAAACTCTGCCGAGGATTCCTAAATCAGTGTGACATACATTTTACCCTGCAGCCTGACAACTTTCCAACTGCAAGAACTAAAGTGGCTTATATAGTCTCTCTGTTATCCGGCCAGGCCTTGGAATGGGCTTCCCCACTCTGGGAGCGCTCAGATCCACTGCTGGATAATTACGCAGGCTTTTTGTCATCCTTCAGGAGGATTTTCGATGAACCTGGGCGTACTGTATCAGCATCATCAAACATCATGACACTGAGGCAAGGGGTCCGTCCTGTCAGTCAATATGCCGTGCAATTTCAAATTTTAGCATCAGAGCTCAAATGGAATGAGGAAGCCCTAACCTCGGCCTTCTGGCATGGGTTGTCAGACCGACTAAAGGATGATCTAGTCACTCGAGAGCTTCCTACTAATCTGAAATACATGATTTCATTGTGTATCAAAGTTGATCTACGCTTCAGGGAACGTCAGGCTGAAAAAAACAGAACTGACCGGCAAAGGTCATTTACCCCCTCCATTTCTACCCGTCCCATTCCTTCTCCCACTGAAGAGGAGCCTATGCAGGTGAATCATACACACCTCTCCAAAGAAGAACGTCAGAGAAGAATGCAAAAGAACCTCTGTCTGTACTGCGGAGAGTCTGGTCACCTGCTGATCTCCTGTTCCCGTAAACCGGGAAATGCCAAATCCTAACTGATCCTGGAGACATCAAGTTAGGAGTTATGAACCCGTCTCCAAAAATTAAAGATTTCACGATTACCCTAGCCTTGGATCTTAAACCCAAACCTGTCTTTGCTACTACTCTAATCGACTCAGGAGCAGCCGGAAATTTCATAACGTCTAGTTTCATTGATAAATTTCAGATACCTTGTTTGACTCTCAACCATGCTATCTCTCTGACCTCGATAGATGGACGCCCTCTGACTAACGGGATAGTCACCAAAGAGACTCAACCTGTATTGGTCCGAATTGGGGCACTTCATTCTGAGTCCTTAAAATTCCTGGTGATATCAGAGGCCTCTCAAGAAATTGTTCTTGGTCTACCCTGGTTACGTAAACATAATCCCAGGATTGATTGGAGTTCTATGCAGATTCTGTCATGGGGTATGGACTGTCAGAAATCCTGTCTTCCAAAAATTCGACCTGTGAGAAAGACAGTTTCATTAGTTTCTTCTGCCATTCCCAAGGAATATCAGATGTTTGCCGACGTTTTTTCTGAACAACAAGCAAATATCTTACCCCCTCATAGGGAATGGGACTGTCCAATTGAATTGATACCTGATAAGATGCCACCTCGTGGTCGTACCTATCCGCTGTCCTTGCCTGAGACTCAAGCCATGACCGAGTACATCCGGGACAACCTGGCAAAGGGGTTCATCCGCCCCTCTACTTCATCTGCCGGAGCTGGGTTTTTCTTCATTGGCAAGAAGGACGGTGGTCTAAGACCATGTATCGATTATCGAGGCCTTAATGACATTACTGTAAAAAATCGATACCCTCTTCCCCTGATTACTGAGTTGTTTGATAGGGTCAAGGGCTCTGTCATTTTTTCTAAATTAGATCTAAGAGGGGCTTACAACCTCATTCGTATCCGAGCTGGCGATGAATGGAAGACCGCTTTTAATACCAGAGATGGACATTTCGAGTATTTAGTAATGCCTTTTGGATTATGTAACGCCCCTGCTGTCTTTCAAAGTTTCGTTAATGAGATTTTCCGGGATCTGTTATATGTTTCGGTTGTTGTCTATCTGGATGACATACTGATTTTTTCACCCTCTGTGGCTAAACATCAAGAACATGTTAAGGAGGTCCTGACCCCTTTGAGAGAAAACCACCTTTACTGCAAACTGGAGAAGTGCGTCTTTGGAGTGCCCAGTGTACCTTTTCTTGGCTATGTAATATCTGGCTCCAGTTTAGAAATGGACCCCAAGAAGGTACAAGCAATTCTGGATTGGACCCGACCTCAGACACTGAAGGCCATCCAGAGATTGTTGGGCTTCGCAAATTATTATAGACGCTTCATTAAGGGATTTTCTACACTGCTGGCTCCCATTACAGCCTTGACCCGCAAAGGTGCTAATCCTGCCCAATGGTCACCTGAGGCAGAGTCTGCCTTTCATCTTCTAAAACAGGCCTTCATCTCAGCACCAGTCCTTCGACAACCAGATCTGGACAGGCCTTTTTTGTTGGAAGTAGATGCATCATCTGAAGCTGTGGGAGCAGTCTTGTCTCAACGTTATGAGGACAACCGAGTCCATCCGTGTGGGTTCTTTTCTAAAAAATTCTCTCCTGCCGAAAGGAACTACGCCATAGGTGAGCAAGAACTACTAGCTGTAAAGTTGGCGTTGAAAGAATGGAGATATTTGCTAGAAGGTGCCAAGTTTCCATTTACTGTATTTACGGACCATAGAAATCTCCTATTTCTCAAAAACCTCCAATGTGTGAGTCCTCGTTTGGCCCGCTGGGCAATATTCTTTGCCAGGTTTCAGTTCACCCTGACCTTTCGGTCTGGAGCACTTAATCAGAATGCTGATGCCCTATCGAGATCTCTCCTCTGTGATGATCAATCTGAAAATCAAAGCAATACCCCTGTCTTGGAATCAAGAGTTTTCGCCGCATTACAACTTCAGCCTCCGACGGGAAAATCATTTGTGGCCCCGGAATTAAGGAAGCAGCTTCTCACTTGGGCACATTCCTCTCGCTTCGCAGGGCACTCAGGCACTCGGAAGACCTTGGAGTTCCTGAAAAGACACTATTGGTGGCCTTCTATGAAGGCAGACATAATGGAGTTTATCTCTTCCTGCTCCTCCTGTGCCCAGCATAAATCATCACGACAAGCTCCAGCTGGGGAATTGCTTCCATTACCTACTCCATCACGTCCATGGACGCATCTCTCAATGGATTTCATCACAGACCTGCCAGTCTCTCAAGGTTTCAACACTATCTGGGTTGTAATAGACCGATTTTCTAAGATGGTCCACTATATACCGTTGAAGAAGTTACCTTCTGCCCCTGACCTGGCACAGTTGTTTGTCCAACACATATTTCGTCTACACGGCCTTCCTGCTGAAATTGTCTCTGACCGTGGTGTGCAGTTTACTGCAAAATTCTGGAGGGCTTTGTGTTCTGTTCTTCAAGTGAAGTTAAACTTTTCCACGGCCTACCATCCGCAAAGCAACGGCTCCACCGAGAGAGTTAATCAAGATCTAGAGACTTTCTTAAGAATTTTTATGTCATCTTCCCAGGACAATTGGGCTGCCTTGCTGCCGTGGGCTGAGTTTGCACATAATGCTTCCTACCACTCGTCAACTAACCAAACGCCATTTCAGGTTGTATATGGCCTTCATCCTCGTGTTCCCGAATTCCGAAGCCTGCCTGTTTTCGATGTTCCGGCCGTGGAGGACACGGTGCGGAATTTTGCTGCCATGTGGACTCAAGTACGGTCTGATTTGTTGAAGGCATCCTCTCGCTATAAGACCCAGGCCGATAAGAAGCGTAGAATAGTTCCACGCATGCAAGTTGGAAGCCAGGTCTGGCTATCCACCCGGAATCTTCGTCTGAGGGTTCCTTCTATGAAATTGGCACCACGCTTCATCGGTCCCTTCTCCATAACAGAAGTCATTAATCCAGTGGCCTATCGTCTACAGTTACCCCCATACCTAAAAATCCCTAATTCTTTCCATATTTCCTTATTGAAGCCCCTGGTCCTGAATAAATTCCATAGTGCTCTACCTGCTTCTCCTCGAGTCCAGACGGAGAGAGGAGTTGAGTTTGAGGTCGCCCAAATCTTGGACTCTCGTCTACGCAGAGGTCATCTACAGTATTTGCTGGACTGGAAAGGTTACGGTCCAGAGGAACGTTGCTGGACTGATGCTCGTGATGTCCACGCTCCCACGCTCATCAGGAGATTCCATTCTGCCCATCCGGAGAAGCCTGGTGAGTGTCCTGAGGCCACCCCAAAAGGGGGGGTACTGTCACGGCCAGGGTATTTCAGCATGGCGCTAGGCGAGTGTTACCTGTGAGGTCATTGTGGCGCGGGCTGTCTGGTGGCGGAGCTGGTGTCTGGCGGGGGGCTTTGGCTGCACGCGTTGTTGTGCGGGCCTGTTGTCACTCTGCGCTGGTGAGGCCTGGCGGCGTCTCCGTTCCGTTTGGCATGGGCGCCGCCATCTTGCCTTCTGGCCATGTGATGCGGCTGGCCAATCCTGGTGAGTCACATGTTCCCTCCGGCCAGTAACAGCACGGCATGGGGTATTTAGGAAGGGTCAGTGCCTTCCTTCTTTGCCAGTGCAACGTGTATCTCAGCCTAGCTGAGAGGGAGTTCTCTGTGCTTATCCTGTTCCTGTGTATTCGCTGTCTGCCAGTCTGCCTGTCAGCTCCTAGTTCCCACTGGACTACCCCGCTACCTCCATCACCCTTGCCCATACCTGAGTGCCTGAGCCTGCTGACATCCTGCACTTCAGTTCACTATCTGCAAACCTGGCTTGTTTATTTTCAGTTTCACTACCTGCACACCTGGACTGCTCTAATTGTTTCTACCTGGACATTAACCCTTTTGCTCCCACCACAGAACTCTTGTGCACATTTATATTTTCCTGGACTTTTATTTACTGCCACATTATATGTCCACTCGAGCACTTATTAAAAATCCTAGTTTTATTTACAAATCTGCTTCTGTGATCGCTCCTGCTACCACCCCGGGTCCACAAATAACCCAGAACGTAACAGTAACAGTCAAGGGAAGTTTATTCCAGACGTGCAGCTTGGATTTCAAGAAGTCAATTTGTGGCTGAACATTAAGTGGGACAAAGTCCGACATAGATGACGTTACCCAAATTCCCAAATATTTAAACCTGGAGGTCCATTCCAATGGAGTATTCACAGCACCAACAGGAGTGGAAGGACCATGAACAGGAAGAATGCAAGATTTGTCCCAATTAATGTGCAGTCCAGAAAACCGTCCAAAAGAATCTAACACGGAGAGAAGGGTGATCAAAGACTCCGATGCATCAGACAAGAATAACAGCATGTCATCCGCATAGAGAGCCACCTTGTCAACCCTTTGCTGTATCTGAATCCCCAGTATTGTGGGGTGACTTCTGATAAGACATGCCAAAGGCTCGATGGCCAGGGCAAAGAGAGTCGGGGAAAGAGGACAGCCCTGTTTAGTACCTCTAAAGGGGAAGAATATAGTAATTTAACACAAGCTATAAATCTAGGTCCCATCCCAAAATGAAACAGGATCTCAATAAAGATAGTGCCACTCTACAGGCCCTGTAAATATTTTAATATCCGTAGAAAGGAGGGAGATCGGGCAATAAGAGCCAGGATCAAGGGGATCTTTGCCAGTTTTAGGGATCATAACAATAATGGCCTCTGACATAGAATAGGAAAGAGCACCTAGGCCACACAGTTCATTAAAAAGGTCAAGAAGCCTGGGAAATAAGAAAAGGGCATGTTTCTTATAAATCTCAATAGGAATCCCATCCACCCCTGGGGTCTTACCTCCCGGAAATGAAGAAACAGCAACCCCAACTTCCTCTACAGTAAATGGGGAATCAAGAAATGCTCTGCTGTCCTGGGAAATGGATGGGAGGGATATGTGTCCCAAATATTCAAATAATTCATCTAAAGTATAGTGGGCCTGTGAACAATAAAGACTATCAAAATACTCATAAAACACCTTCGTAATAGCAGGCGTAGAGGAGTGCAAATTACCTAAGGAGTCCCGAATTTGAGCTACGACTGTGGTGGGTCGGACCTCTCTAGAAAGATACGCCAGGAAAGCCCCAGATTTATCCGAACCTGAATACTAACTATGCCTAACAAATAGCAGACATCTTCTGGATTTATCTAAGAGGAAATCAGATAAAAGTTTAGCGGCCTCCATATATGAGTATCTAGCAGTAATAGAACCCGAGGACAGATATCTCTGTTACAACAAAGTACAACGATTTTCCAGCTCGGTCTCCTTTTTCTTATGAAAAGTTTTAATATTTATTACCCTACCAATTAAAGAACCACGCAAGATGGCCTTAAAGGCATCCCACAAAATGTCAAAGGAAACAGAACCAGCGTTCTCAGCGAAAAAATTAGCCCATTGGGATTCCAATTCCGAGCCCGCACCCATTAATGTAAGCCAGAAAGGATTAAATTTCCAAAAAGAGTGACCTCGTGGAGCAGCAACATCAATACTCAGTATTAAAGGTGCATGATCCGACACACCACGGGACCAGTACTCCACCTCTACAACCTTTCGGGCCAGCCTCCCGGATATCAGAGCAAGATCAATCCTAGAAAAGGAATGATGAGAGGCTGAAAAGCAAGATTACCGAGCCAAGCGAGGATGCTGAACCCGCCAAATATCCACCAACCCAAGCTCATCTACTAAATTGGCAAAAGAATGAGGGGAGGGACCAGACACACTCGAACTTTCACGCCACCTATCCAGGGCAGGGTGTAGCACATTATTAAAATCCCCGACACAGATAACCAGGGTATCAGGGGATAAAGAAATAAACACAGCAGACTTTTTCAGGACCTCACTAGTATAAGGAGGGGGAATATAAACTGCAAGAATATGAAGTGGGGAGGAGTGAATAAATGCCCGTATGAAGACATATCTACCCTAGGGGTCAACTCTAACTTCATCCAGCACAAAACTTATGGATCTACGAACAAGGACTGACACACCTCTGGAATACGAGGAGTGTGTGGAGTGATAAGTCCAGCCTATCCAAGGTTTACGCAAAGCCAAGACTTTCCCACCCACTAAATGTGTTTCCATCAAACAAATAATATCAGCCTGAGCCTTTTTCACCTGAGTCAATACTAAGGAGCGCTTGACCCGGTCATTGAGGCCTCGGACATTCCAGGAGAGAATTTGGAGAGGGGAGCCTAAACTAGTAGACATCATGGGGTTAGCCACACACCAGAGGGAAGAGGAGATACAGACAACTGAGACATCACAGCCGGGGGCAACCAGCGAGACATGGCAGCACTACATAATAAAGAATACAATAGAAGCTGAAAATATAATAAAAGCATAATAGTTTAGAATATGACATTGCAATGGCATAAAATAAAAACATAAAATAAATTCCCATATAATAACCCTGAAGAAAAAACCCACAACCCACCCTGTATATCCACTCCAACCAGATATACCTAAATCTCTAACCTACCGACTACTAACCCCGTAACAAAATACCCAATAAACCCCTTATTTTATTTAGTTATAATAAAGAGTAAGAGAGAGGGGGGGGAGCAATTCTTACCTCAGCCGTAAGGTGGAGTATCGGCCAAGCCCAGAAAGGAATTGCCCTCCCCGGCACCCAGCACCTAAGATTACAGTATAAAACGGGTACCACAATGACTTTACCACTTGGAAAGCAACTAAAATCTAATAATCATCAGACTATCTAAAGAACAAACACAGCTCACTGAATAACAAGTCCAGGTCAGTCCGGAGGAGCATCTTCACCACGGCCCCTAAGATCCAGCCACGACGAAGCTTCACGTGGGGAATCACAGAAATTAGATCGTCCATCAGCCACCACACGTAGACGGGCAAGAAACAACATAGCATAGGAGAGGCACAGATCACGTAGGCGACGTTTAATCTGTATAAATTGGGACCTAGACTTCTGGACATCCATAGAAAAATCTGGGAACACTGCCACCCGATTTCCATTATATTCCAAAGGACCACGTAGACGAGCCAAACGAAGGATCGAATCTCTGTCCTTGAAATGTAGGATCTTGGCAATTAATGAGCGAGGGGGGGCGCCAGGAGGCAGAGCCCTACCAGGAATACGGTGCGCTCTTTCTACTGCAAAGTGGGCAGTGAAATCATCCTGGCCAAAGGTGTCTACCAACCATTTTTCCAGAAATGACTCCGGTTGAGAATCCTCCGACTTCTCGGGTAGACCAACAAAACAGATGTTATTTCTGCGAAGACGGCCCTCTATATCAGAGATTTTGGTACGACAGGCCACCATCTGGGACTCCAAGGTTGTAAGCCATCCCGCCACCGGAGCAGTGATATCCTCTAATGTGGAGATACGAGTCTCAGCCTCACAAACACGTTCTCGCATCGTTTGCATATCATGACGGATAAGGGAAACCTCCACATGAACTTCAGAAATCTTGCCAGAGAGCGTCTTCTCTGAAGAGGTGATTGCCTGCATTAAATTACTCAGGCTCTGAAGGAGAATCCTCAGGAGCAGGCGGAGAGGAGGGCTGAGAGTGAGATGGAGTCCCTGAAGAGCTGGGTCCCGTAGCCCTGCCAGTTACAGAACGGGAGAACCTCTCCAGCCGCGCAGCAGCTGACTGCTGGGAGTTTTTTCCCATTATTACTGGATCACAGGGACAGATGCAGGGAACAGCAGGCAGTGGAGAGCAGTGCAGGGTGGTAGCCAGCAGCTGGGTTCAGGAGGAGGAGGACCTGTGTTTTCCAAATGTCCCCAGAGATCCAGGGAGAGGATCAGCCACCCCCCTAGCCACCCAGGACAATAACCAGCAGTGTGCTGCACTCAGCACTGAAGACAGGGGCCACAAGTCAGCCTGACCTGGATCCAAGATGGCGGCCGCGATCAGGAATCGCGGGTCCGCAGCGGCAAGCAGGACACTGTGCAGGCAGTGAGAGAGGGTCCCTTACCTCCCCAGCCCTCCAGGGCACCTTCCGGACAGGAGAGGAGACGAGCGCCAGAGCCAGGAGCAGCCTCAGACACTGGGAGCCGAATCCAAAATGGCGCCCGCGACGAGAAGACGCTGCAGGGAGAGATCTTCAGCTCCCACAGCAGCCAGCGCACCCAGACTGACCCTAGGACTCCTGGAGCAGGTAGTGGTGAGTGTTGATGGAAATAGTCAGTGACAGGGACCGGGTACAGGGATCAGGATAGTGTTAGGGCCTAGGAGCTACGTTATTAGCTTCCTACATCCAGCCCATCCAGGCCACGCACCTCTGTCACAGAATTTAGTATTGGTGTAATATCTGAAGTTATAACTCATTCCATTATTTCCCCGAGGTCTGGTGTTCACAAGGTTTGGCAAATCCTCTGAAGTCTTGCACATGCCGGTACCTGTAGACAACACACTGACTGGCCACATGGGCATAATAATGGAGTGTGTGGCAGATATCATGGCACACTCCATGCTCATGCTGATTCACACAGTTCAGACAGTGAGCGTGTTGTTTTAAAATCACACTACCAGGAGGCTCCAGCTGAGCCGTGTAATGTGTGTCCACAATGGCCAATATAGATTGTTTGCTCAGCCGACTAACGACAAATTGTCCAGACCGTCGGCCATTGTGTACACCTGATATTACTGTGAACAACGTTGTTATGATATATTGCATCAGCCGCGCAGCACAGCAGGTGAGATATATCTTTTAGATATATTGTGCACCTCTGCCAGTGTGCATGGGTGACTGACCGAACCATATGCTGGGCACTGGAACCAGCGACAGTGACATCACCAGTGGTCCCTGTGGCCAGACATATTGGTCAATCGGTCAGTCAGTAAGTGTGTACGCTATATGGCATACTTACCAAGTCGGCTGGTCTGCCAACCGGCTGGCCGGCTGAACCGTCGGCATAGTGTGTACCCAGCTTTTATACTCAGGATCTAGCAGATACTTTAGTAACAGCCAATGGGGGTGCTCCGCTGATAATTGTTTCATAACATTTGTCAGTTATAAAGATTTCTATATTGAGACTAAAAAAATTAAGTCCTTAATGCCAGACTGCAGAACACCATGCGCTCCGTGACCCGTTTTCCTCCTTCCTGCATCTGATACATATTACCCAATACCTCCTGCTCAGTCACACCTTACAGCTCACTCACCCTTTCACATTTAGTACATAGGTTCATGTCTCACTGCTTCTTTGTACAACAATTTATCATATGGCTGCAGAATATGATGGTGCATTTTATAAATGGATTACCAGACATCCACTGTGAGAGATTAGTAATGGCTGACAGTGTAGCAGTGATCTGAGCTGTGTATATAACACAGTCACTGTTACAAATAGGAATAAGTGTCCCATGTATGAGCTTTGACAATAATCATCATCATCTTGGGCTTTCTGGCCTGCACATAACACACAATGTGTCCCAGTATAATAAGTGTATTCTTGCTGCTATTTCAGAACAACTTCCCACCCGCAGCACCAGATGTGGACAGAAGGTGGCAGATCTGGGTGACCTGTATAATGAATTACATTCCATCCAAAGAACCAACGAGGAAATCATAAGGTAATTTTTGCTAATGTTACATGTAATACAGTGTACAGTATGTTCATAGCCATTTCTACCTCATGGCCATTACATTTATATACCTTAGGTTGTCCTTTTCTTTCTTTAGATTAGAAATTATTAGCTTTATGTCTGGGGTCTCATAAATTACACACACTGGGGCAGATGCAGCGCTGATTGCAAGTCGGCCATAATAGCTCCCGCATTGCGTGCACAGAACTAAATGCCTATACTCACCAATTGCAGCATTGCACTCATCTCTGCGGCTGGACCACCCATTGCATAGCTGTCCTCATAATCTGTGCACACTTGCTCCAGCCCCAGCCTTGGTGCAATTCTGCGTAGCCTGCAATGCCGTCAGTACATCCTCTTTGAATCCCCACTTGACATCACCAAAGTTATGATTACTCAGTTGCAACTGGAGATGTGGGAGATGCATACGGCTCTGCATCACCTGTAGCTGCGTACACATAGGACCCTAATTAATAATGATCCTTATTACCAGCAGCATATTTCATTTAGTATTACAGTGATACTAACGAATATGCCTTTGGTATTCAACATTACTTACTCCCTCTCCTCTGTGGCATCCTCCACTATCACTGCCAGTGACATGCTGTTGTGTCCTGTACGATGTCAGGTCTGCACGTGTGCATTACACCTACACCCAACAAGGACTCGCCAATTCCTTAAAGACTGTTGCTGGTTGCCCATTGCCTGCAATAGGGTCCATATCGCCATCTATAGATGACATAAGCAGTACAGTGACAGCTTACCGCTGTTTGTTAAATACTGAAAGCAGGACATAACCTCATTAGCGAGTGCTAACAGGGGTTACATCTCTGTAAATAGGGTCCTTAGTTCCAGAACATGTGCGCTGAGAAAGCAAGATACACTCTGCAAATGGACTTGTGTTCATCTCTGCATCACCCCCAGTGAGTGCAGCAATGGGCTTTGTAAAGGATCTCTAACATATCTTATATACAAAACTGTTTTATATTTTCGTAGGGTAATTATTTTCTCAACCTATCCTTGGAATTTATTATATATTATTGGTGCATTTAGTGTCTACTTCATATAGTCTGTTCATGTGTTCTGTACATTGCTATGAAAAACACAGACCTATTTAACAATTCTCCTTTCTTTTCTAGAAACATCATTTCCCGGCAAAGAGACATTTACATTGTCATCGTTATGATTTTAGTTTATATTGCCACAACCATCACTTGTAAATGTGCCATGTGAAGGGGCGTGGCCTGGACAGGCATGGAGTAGGGCCTCTTGGTTCTCCCCAGCCTGTATATCCATCACATACATCCTGTCACCTTCAGAGGACTCCCTCAACCTCTTACCATCATCTGATCTCCTGCTGCCCTGGGGGTGATTATGTCGGCTCCTGTGGCGGTGTGACACTCCCTGCTGCTCTGCTCCATTCTGGGGCCTCAACCAGCTGCAGAAGCCTGACTGACATGGTCTCATGCCAGCTTTCCTACTGACTGTGAAGGTTACACCCGGCGATTGGTTTCTCTGGGCTGACTACTGAGATTCGCTCTTGACCTGCGGCTGTTTTCTTCCAGTTCCATGTGACTCTGCCTCGCTGTCCAGACCACCAGTGTGCAGCGGCCATCTTCCCTGCTGGCTCCGTTTAAGAGATTCTCGCTGCAGTTCGTAGGATCCTCCTATTAAGGCTATCTCTATAAAAAATACTTTCATCCTATTTACAAGATGGAGCTTTTTTTTCATTCTGCTGGTGCGTACCTTTACTGATTGCTTGTTTGTCTGTTGTGCTGGTCTGAGTGGTGCCTTCGAACACCCGTCTTGTTGCTATTATGTCATATGGGGTTTAGGTACTTGTGCACTATGTGCAGGGGTTAAAGTGGGCAGGAATGGATTGGAACTAAGTTCCGTCACCTCTAATGGTAGGTGAAACTAGTTCCACCTCTACCAAGTCCCTGCACAGAAGTCCCACAGACAGAGAGCCACTCACTGTCTGCCTAGGGAGGCTCAATTTCTTCAGAGAAACCAGCATGTAGGTAAGGAAAGAATCAAGCAAAGGCAATACATAGGGGTTGCAAAAAAACATTGGGCATCCAAGTGACATACACTAGTTTGTGGGGACCCCATAAAAAACTCAGAGGTATAGCAGAAATATAACACTGATGATGCAGAACATTTTTGTTTTCTTTTTAAATGATCTAACATTGTAGTCTCACCTGATGGCAGGAGTGCTAAAAAAGTATCTAAAATACATTTCACACTTTCATAGCTCCCAAAGCTTCTGGGGGCCTAGACAGACCCCAGCCATTGTCCGGATTCTGTGGAATCCGAACATGTGGAATATGAGTCCTCGGGTGTTCATGTCTGACTCGTATTCCTGTTCAGGGCCGAACGTCATCTTCCCGACATCGGATTCTCACAAGACTTGGTTCTATATAAGGTGCCGGAACTCTGTGCCATTTGTCACTAAGCATGCAAGCTGCGTGCAGCTCTGCAAAGTCGGCTGCCAGTGCCTGTATAAAAAAAAGAGACTCCATTGGCTGTGCTGTTAATGTAAAATGACTGTAGGGGGATGAGTCAGTATGCTGCGCTACTCTGATAAAAATTACAGTGGCTGCAGTAGCCTGTGTCCACTGTCCAAACTCCAGACTCCATTGACTGTTCTGTTAAGTGGCTGTGCACTGCTGATGTATGCTCAGCTGCTGATTAAAGTACTGCCTATCTGCTCCAGTGTAAAAAAAAAGTTTATTATAAAAGTATAAAAAAAGAATTTTTTTTTTATATATTATAATAATTTTTGTATGCTGTATCTAACTGTGTAGTGTACTGTTACTACTGTATAGTGTATACAAGCACCGTGACTTCTTGGGCAGTAGCCCTCTGTGTGTATAAGCACTGTGACTACTTGGGCAGTAGCCCTCTGTGTGTATAAGCACTGTGACTAATTGGGCAGTAGCCCTCTATGTGTATAAGGTATACGTTCAGAAAGCCGTCCGTCACAATGCCGACAGCCGGCTTCCCAACTACTTACTACTTAATCCCGGCGAGGGTTAAATGACAAGTGTCTAAATCATCGAAGTGATGACAGCCGTGGGGGGGGGGGGGTTAGGTTATGGGCTCCCGGGGGGGACTTAGGGTTAGGCACCCCCCCGGGAGGTTAGGGTTAGGCTAGAGGGAGGGAGTGTTGGAGATGGGCACCCCCCTGTGGGACTTAGGTGTAGGCGGCGGGGAAGGGGGGATTAGGGTTAGGCATGGGGGAGGTTAGGGTTAGGTGGTAGAATTAGATTAGTTTATACTTACTTTTAGGACGATCGGCATTTCCTCCTCTGTCGGGCTGCAGTTGCCGGCGGTAAATCATACCGTATGCATGTATAAGCAAGCACCATGACTTCTTGGGCAGTAGCCCTCTGTGTGTATAAGCACCGTTACTTCTTGGGCAGTAATCATCTGTGTGTATAAGCACCGTGACTAATTGGGCAGTAGTCCTTTGTGTGTATAAGCACCGTTACTTCTTGGGCAGTAGCCCTTTGTGTGTATAAGCACCGTTACTTCTTGGGCAGTAGCCCTCTGTGTGTATAAGCACCGTTACTTCTTGTGCAGTAGCCTCTGTGTGTATAAGCACCGTTACTTCTTGGGCAGTAGCCCTTTGTGTGTATAAGCACCGTTACTTCTTGGGCAGTAGCCCTCTGTGTGTATAAGCACCATGACTTCTTGTGCAGTAGCCTCTGTGTGTATAAGCACCGTTACTTCTTGGGCAGTAGCCCTCTGTGTGTATAAGCACCGTTACTTCTTGGGCAGTAGCCCTCTGTGTGTATAAGCACCATGACTTCTTGTGCAGTAGCCTCTGTGTGTATAAGCAACGTTACTTCTTGGGCAGTAATCATCTGTGTGTATAAGCACCGTTACTTCTTGGGCAGTAGCCCTCTGTGTGTGTATAAGCACCATGACTTCTTGGGCAGTAGTCCTTTGTGTGTATAAGCACCGTTACTTCTTGGGCAGTAACCCTCTGTGTGTATAAGCACCGTTACTTCTTGTGCAGTAGCCTCTGTGTGTATAAGCACCGTTACTTCTTGGGCAGTAGTCCTTTGTGTGTATAAGCACCGTTACTTCTTGGGCAGTAACCCTCTGTGTGTATAAGCACCGTTACTTCTTGTGCAGTAGCCCTCTGTGTGTATAAGCACCGTTACTTCTTGTGCAGTAGCCTCTGTGTGTATAAGCACCGTTACTTCTTGGGCAGTAGCCCTTTGTGTGTATAAGCACCGTTACTTCTTGGGCAGTAGCCCTCTGTGTGTATAAGCACCATGACTTCTTGTGCAGTAGCCTCTGTGTGTATAAGCAACGTTACTTCTTGGGCAGTAATCATCTGTGTGTATAAGCACCGTGACTAATTGGGCAGTAGCCCTCTGTGTGTGTATAAGCACCATGACTTCTTGGGCAGTAGTCCTTTGTGTGTATAAGCACCGTTACTTCTTGGGCAGTAACCCTCTGTGTGTATAAGCACCGTTACTTCTTGTGCAGTAGCCTCTGTGTGTATAAGCACCGTTACTTCTTGGGCAGTAGCCCTTTGTGTGTATAAGCACCGTTACTTCTTGGGCAGTAGCCCTCTGTGTGTATAAGCACCATGACTTCTTGTGCAGTAGCCTCTGTGTGTATAAGAACCATGACTTCTTGTGCAGTAGCCTCTGTGTGTATAAGCACCGTGACTAATTGGGCAGTAGTCCTTTGTGTGTATAAGCACCGTTACTTCTTGGGCAGTAGCCCTTTGTGTGTATAAGCACCGTTACTTCTTGGGCAGTAGCTCTCTGTGTGTATAAGCACCGTTACTTCTTGTGCAGTAGCCTCTGTGTGTATAAGCACCGTTACTTCTTGGGCAGTAGCCCTTTGTGTGTATAAGCACCGTTACTTCTTGGGCAGTAGCCCTCTGTGTGTATAAGCACCATGACTTCTTGTGCAGTAGCCTCTGTGTGTATAAGCACCGTTACTTCTTGGGCAGTAGCCCTCTGTGTGTATAAGCACCGTTACTTCTTGGGCAGTAGCCCTCTGTGTGTATAAGCACCATGACTTCTTGTGCAGTAGCCTCTGTGTGTATAAGCAACGTTACTTCTTGGGCAGTAATCATCTGTGTGTATAAGCACCGTGACTAATTGGGCAGTAGCCCTCTGTGTGTGTATAAGCACCATGACTTCTTGGGCAGTAGTCCTTTGTGTGTATAAGCACCGTTACTTCTTGGGCAGTAACCCTCTGTGTGTATAAGCACCGTTACTTCTTGTGCAGTAGCCCTCTGTGTGTATAAGCACCGTTACTTCTTGTGCAGTAGCCTCTGTGTGTATAAGCACCGTTACTTCTTGGGCAGTAGCCCTTTGTGTGTATAAGCACCGTTACTTCTTGGGCAGTAGCCCTCTGTGTGTATAAGCACCATGACTTCTTGTGCAGTAGCCTCTGTGTGTATAAGCAACGTTACTTCTTGGGCAGTAATCTTCTGTGTGTATAAGCACCGTGACTAATTGGGCAGTAGCCCTCTGTGTGTGTATAAGCACCATGACTTCTTGGGCAGTAGTCCTTTGTGTGTATAAGCACCGTTACTTCTTGTGCAGTAGCCTCTGTGTGTATAAGCACCGTTACTTCTTGGGCAGTAGCCCTTTGTGTGTATAAGCACCGTTACTTCTTGGGCAGTAGCCCTCTGTGTGTATAAGCACCATGACTTCTTGTGCAGTAGCCTCTGTGTGTATAAGCACCGTTACTTCTTGGGCAGTAGCCCTCTGTGTGTATAAGCACCATTACTTCTTGTGCAGTAGCCTCTGTGTGTATAAGCACCGTTACTTCTTGGGCAGTAGCCCTTTGTGTGTATAAGCACCGTTACTTCTTGGGCAGTAGCCCTCTGTGTGTATAAGCACCATGACTTCTTGTGCAGTAGCCTCTGTGTGTATAAGCACCGTTACTTCTTGGGCAGTAGCCCTCTGTGTGTATAAGCACCGTTACTTCTTGTGCAGTAGCCTCTGTGTGTATAAGCACCGTTACTTCTTGGGCAGTAGCCCTTTGTGTGTATAAGCACCGTTACTTCTTGGGCAGTAGCCCTCTGTGTGTATAAGCACCATGACTTCTTGTGCAGTAGCCTCTGTGTGTATAAGAACCATGACTTCTTGTGCAGTAGCCTCTGTGTGTATAAGCAACGTGACTAATTGGGCAGTAACCCTCTGTGTATAAGCACCAAGACTAAATGGGCAGTAGCCCTCTGTGTGTATAAGCACCAGGACTTCTTGGACAGTAGCCTCTGTGTGTATAAGCACCATGACTAATTGGGCAGTAACCCTCTGTGTGTATAAGCACCATTACTATCTGAGCAGTAATCATCTGTGTATATAAGCACTGTGACTGATTGGGCAGTAGCCCTCTGTGTGTGTATAAGCACCATGACTTCTTGGGCAGTAGTCCTTTGTGTGTATAAGCACCGTTACTTCTTGTGCAGTAGCCTCTGTGTGTATAAGCACCGTTACTTCTTGGGCAGTAGCCCTTTGTGTGTATAAGCACCGTTACTTCTTGGGCAGTAGCCCTCTGTGTGTATAAGCACCATGACTTCTTGTGCAGTAGCCTCTGTGTGTATAAGCACCGTTACTTCTTGGGCAGTAGCCCTCTGTGTGTATAAGCACCGTTACTTCTTGTGCAGTAGCCTCTGTGTGTATAAGCACCGTTACTTCTTGGGCAGTAGCCCTTTGTGTGTATAAGCACCGTTACTTCTTGGGCAGTAGCCCTCTGTGTGTATAAGCACCATGACTTCTTGTGCAGTAGCCTCTGTGTGTATAAGCACCGTTACTTCTTGGGCAGTAGCCCTCTGTGTGTATAAGCACCGTTACTTCTTGTGCAGTAGCCTCTGTGTGTATAAGCACCGTTACTTCTTGGGCAGTAGCCCTTTGTGTGTATAAGCACCGTTACTTCTTGGGCAGTAGCCCTCTGTGTGTATAAGCACCATGACTTCTTGTGCAGTAGCCTCTGTGTGTATAAGAACCATGACTTCTTGTGCAGTAGCCTCTGTGTGTATAAGCAACGTGACTAATTGGGCAGTAACCCTCTGTGTATAAGCACCAAGACTAAATGGGCAGTAGCCCTCTGTGTGTATAAGCACCAGGACTTCTTGGACAGTAGCCTCTGTGTGTATAAGCACCATGACTAATTGGGCAGTAACCCTCTGGGTGTATAAGCACCATTACTATCTGAGCAGTAATCATCTGTGTATATAAGCACTGTGACTGATTGAGCAGTAGCCCTCTGTGTATATAAGCACCAAGACTAAATGGGCAGTAGCCCTCTGTGTGTATAAGCACCGTGACTTCTTGTGCAGTAGCCTCTGTGTGTATAAGCACCGTGACTTCTTGTGCAGTAGCCTCTGTGTGTATAAGCACCGTGACTTCTTGTGCAGTAGCCTCTGTGTGTTTTCATCAATGTGGATCACGATAAACAACCGATTGTAGAGCAGAAGCAGCAAGAAAATGCTAGAAGTGCAGCTGCTGGAACCAGTCATGATGACAATAATAGTCCTTCACTATCATCTAAAGCTGATGCTCAAGGGCGTAGTCGGCTTTAAAAAATTAGGGTATCTAAAATCCAAAAATCGAGATTTCATACGGGTAAACACAAAAAACCTCTAAAGGTTAGTGCAGAAAAACAGAACATTGGCAACATACCATTCACCACACACAGTGGCAAGGAAAGGCTCAGGCCTTGGCCTTTATTTCTTAGTGGTGGTACTGCACCTGTCAGTGAGGCATCTTCTGCCTCTCCTGACCGTGAAAAGGAAAGACCTTTTCACAGAAGTGTAAAAAAACTGGAAACCACTAATGCAGTAGATCATACTGTGCGTTCAGAAACACCAATGTCAGAAATCCCTGAGGAGAGTCTAAGGGGTAAATTTACTAAGATTTGAGTTTGGTCGTGTTTTATTTTTTTCTTTTCAACTCTCTTTGCATCGCCGAAACTTGGGTGAGTTTTACCGTTTTTCAACTCACAAATTTACTAAGAAGTAAATTTAGCTGAGAGTGAGTTGGCCGATGGTGAAGCAGATCGAGATTTCTCCCCCTAGTTCCGAGTTTAGATGAGATTACTCACCCGAGATTGCAGTGTTTTCACTCTGCCAAACTCTCCCGAGCATGCAGCCTGCACATATCAGTGAGATATGTGAAGGCTGCTTGTGTGTTGTACCTGTAAAAAACGGGTTAAATATGAAAAAAAAAAATTACGTAGGGTCCCCCCCAAAACCCATAACCAGCCCCGGACTGTTCAGCCAGCCCTGGTTCCAAAAATTATGGGGAACAAAACGAGTAGGCGTCCACTGTAATTTAGGAACCAGTACCTGGCTGCAGGGCCAGTCCGGGCTGACCGGCTTGGGGTGTTAATGCTTTGGCTATGGAGCCCCAGTGATAGTGTCTCCTGGCTGTGGCATTACACTGCGGACGGTTTGGGTCTGGTGCTTGTTTTAAATATAGGGGGACCCCTACACAATTTTTTCCCCCTATATTTAAAACCAGGACTGGCCCTGCAGCCAGGTGCTGGTTTTTAAATTACAGTGGAACCCTACTCATTTTGTTCCCCATAATTTTCGGAACCAGGACTGGCTGACCAGTCCGGGGCATGTTATGGCTTTTGCGGGGGACCCTACGTCATTTTTTTTTCAATAGAAACACTTTACATTAGATATATATGCAGAAACATACACAAATCACACTGATCTGTGTATGTTTCTGCCAAACTCGCAGCTCAGGAGGTGGTCTATTTGAAACTTCAATTTATCAGTGAGTTTGGTACAATCTCACCCGAGATTGTAATCTCGATTCTTGGAGAATCCCGAGTTGCATCTTTTTCAAGAAAAGTACTTCCTAGTTTGACCGATGGTGAGTTTATTCGAGTTTGCTATCTCACACGAGTTTTAACAGTGAAAAGAGAGAACTCTCTTCCAAACTCACTCGAGTTTGTCTTTAGTAAATTTGAGAAATGAAAAACATGCCTAAACTCACCCGTGATTGCAATCTTGACCAAACTCGATTCTTAGTAAATTTACCCCTAAGTGTGTCCATGAGTGCTATGTGTGAGCCTGACCTTTCACAGAAGCCACCTTCCATAGTTTCTGCTCCCTCTGTATTTGTGGGGATGAGCAGCAATAAGTATTGCTGATTGTGACGACATGAGATGGGTGTTAAAAATGTTCTGCAGCATCTCAGTCCCTGTAGCGATTAATGAACTTTTTAGCTCTTTGTGTTCCCCTATCCGTCTGCTAGTGTATGTGTTTTTATTCACAGGACTTATACTTTTGCTGTAGCAGGTATATTCTATACTGTAATATAAGGAAATGTAAGCCTTGATGTTTAGCCTTGTCCATATGTCTGTTTTATTCATAACCAGCAGAGCAATGTAACACCTCACAGAACAAAAGACCTCTTGAGTTATTTTCCACCTCCACAGAGGACACTCAGGACCTAATCCTCCTTCCATGTGCCTCTCTTTGTCCCTCAGTGGAGTCTGGCAGACTACACAGAGCCAACCCAGCAGGTGTTTGTCAGGGAAGTAATATCTGAGGGAGGTAGGAGGAAGTTACAGGATAAGGGACTCACACCAATCAGGGAACAGTGCAACTCCCCTGGGTGGTCACAAGGAGCGTGTGAAATTGGAAGCTTTCAAAAGAAGTCACTGAAGGCAGCTTCAGATAGTCACTGACCTTGGCTAAGAAGGGAATTTCTGCCAAGGTGCTTAGTGGAACGCATCACCATTTCTGTGTGGACGATACAACTGAAAATTCTGTGTGGATGCATACTCTATCGCTGCTGTGTGATCTGTGATATTTTCTATGGTGCGGGATCCTGGAAATGCTGGGGTGGACTTATACGTTATTCACTGCTGTGTGATCGGTGATAGTTACTACTGTGTGGAATCCTAGAAACGCTGGGGTGGACTCAGACACTATTACAGCTGTGTGGATTTGGTAATAGTTTCTCCTGTGGGGACTGAGGGTCTGTAGCTATTTTGTGGAATTGTTCTGGGACGTTATACTCTACTGGGACTGCCTCTCTTCGGACTGCTATCTGTTTATTACCTGTTTGCGGTATTTACCCCTTTGCCATTGCATATTACCTATTCCTGTATGGCGTGAGAAATAAACCATCACTTTGCTTTCATCTGCTAGGTGTCTGGGTGATTGAAAGAAACCCATATCCTCACACTGATGATATAAAAATTGAGGATACCAAAGTGGAATGTAAGGGGATGAGGGGGATATTTCTGTAGCTAACGCTGGCACTAAAGAGGATATTAAGGATGAGGATGTTGTTTGTTTAAGTCAGGCACCAGTGGAAGCAGCTCTTGGCCATGGTAAGAAGAAGTCCATTGTCATGCCTGGGCATAGGACCAACAAATCCACCTCTTATGTCTGGAATTATGTTTACCCAAATCCTGACAACATTTGTCAAGCCATATGTAGCCATTGTGGAACCACAGTAAGTAGAGGTAGGGACGTTTAGCATCTAGAAACCTCCACGCTACTACGTCATCTGCAGTGAGCTCATGACAAGCATTTTATAACACCAGAAACTGGTGCTAAAAAAATAACAACAAGCAGTCCAGCATCAGTTAGCTCCCTTCTCTCTACTAGATCCCAGCATCTGCAATATCCACCACCAACACCTTCATCTTCAATATCCTCTAATGATCAGAGGTAGTTCGACATCCAATTTACTAGGTGACTCATCCTCTTTCCAGGACTCCTCACAAGAATCCTTGAGCGCTAGGCCTGCTGCTGCTGGGGGTAGAACCTCATCCCAGAAGTGGACCAAGAAGACTACGAGTAGTAGTTTAACAAAACTATTAACTGTTAAACAATCCTTTGCAAGGGGAAGCAAGTATGACAGCTCTAACCCAGTCGCATAGCGGATCATTGATGCCCTGATGGCTATGCTTGTATTAGATCTGTGTCCAATATCCGCAATTGATGCAGTGGGTTTTTACACAGTTAATTGTGGTCCTGTGTCCCCGGTACCAAATTCCATCTCTGTTTCATTTTACCCGAAAAGCCATTCCTCGGCTGTACCAGGACGTTAAAAAGAACCTAATTAATGCCCTACAAAATGCCATATGTAACAACTGTCCATTTAACCACCAATATGTGGACAAGCGGTAGTGTGCAAACTAAAGATTATATGACAGTGACAGCCCACTGGGTGGGTGAATCGCCTTCAGCAGCAGCAGAATCAGTATGTAACAAACAACATCAGCTCATTCAGAGGTAAGCGACTCTTTGTATCACTGGATTCAATAAGAGGCATACAGCTGACAACATCTTAGAAAAACTAAGAGATGTCATAGAAACATCACTTACCCTACTTGGACTCTCCTCAGGATTTGTGATTTCTGTCAAAGCCACAAATATTGTGAAAGCATTAATGCTGGGTGAATTTCAACACATCCCCTTTTTTGCTCACACAATCAACTTAGTGGTGCAGGTTTTTTTAAAAAAAAAAATGACAAGGGTGTGCAGGAGATGCTGTCTGTGGCTATGAAATATTTTGGGACATTTTCGGCATTCAGCAACAGCATGCAGGAGATTGCAGCACCTGCAAGATCACTTTAATTTGCCCTGCCATCAACTGAAGCAAGAGGTGGTAACAAGGTGGAAGTCCACACTTTATGCTTCAGCGGATGGATGAACAGCAAAAAGCAATACATACATATTGTACTATAGCTATACAACAAGCCATGACATTGGGAGAGTACTTTCAGTCATGTGCAAGGTGCTCAAACCATTTGAAGTAGCCACATGTGAAGTGAGTGCTAACACTGCTAGCTTGAGTTAGGTGATTCCCCTAATTAGGCTTTTGGAAAATCAGCCAGAGAAATTGAAGGAGGAGATTAAACAAAGCGAATCTGCAAAGTATGCCGGACTTGTAGTTTAAGTCCTTTATTCGCTTCGCCAAGAGCCACAGGTGGCCATGATCTTGAAATCTGATCACTACATTTTAGCAACCGTGCTTGATCCTAGATTTAAGTCATATGCTGTGTCTTTCTTGCCAACTGACCAAGATCTTAAAAGATGCAAAGAGCTACTGGTGAGCAAGTTGGCAAGTGTCACAAGCACTACGACGTCCCCTCCTTCAATTTCTTCAGAAGCAGCCTGAAAAAAAAATCAGCTTTTCCAAAAGACCGAGTGGTGATGCAAATAAGTCAACCATACATTTTGACATCTGGCCAGGTCTAAAAGAATTGCCCAACATTAGTGACACATCTACCATAACTACTTCTGACATGATCACCATCCAAAGAATGGTGAAGGATTATTTTCATCACACCGTAAAAATAAACATGTCACAGAGTCACTTCGAGTACTGGAAGGAAAAAAAGGCAATTTGGAGGCCCTTGTATGAACTGGCTTTACATTGCTTAAGCTGCCCACCCTCCAGTGTGTACTTGGAGTTTTCAACATAGCTGGGAACCTTGTGATCGAACGGCGTAGGAGGCTACTTCCTCAATATATGGATATTCTACGAAAAAGACCTTTCCCGGGAAATTACGTGACAGTACAGAGTCTTCTGTAATGGTGTATTCCAGCGGGGATGAATTAATATTGTGTGAGGATGATGTACACACTGATTAGGGTGAGGATGGCAATGACAATTACATCTTGCCACTGTAGAGCTGTTGCCTTGAGCCGATTGGTAGCTTGTTTTGTGGGGGCCCAAACAAACCAAGCACTTCAGCCACAAAAGTGGCAGTCCCTGTCGCTGAAGTGCTTGGTTTGTTAAAGTGTGCATGTCCTTTTTAATTTCCAACATAAGGGTGGAGGGAGGGCCCAAGGACAATTCCATCTTGCACTACCTTTCATTTCTGCCACTGCTGTGTGGCAATGTTTCATAGATGTGCTTTAAACTTTGGTGCCTATGCCGCTGCGCCACTGCTCTGTTGCTTAGTAAACAGTCAGCTCACTGCAACCTTTGTCTAATAATGGTGAAAACAACATTATAAGCTGTGAGGTGGTCTAAATTGACTGTAAATGACTGGATATTAATGTTATATAGCTTAATAATAATCTAGGAACAAAAAAAAGCCCAAATTATGTGATTTTAGCTTTTTGTAAATTTAAAAATAAATCCAAAGCCAGACAACGAATCAGAGCCAAATCCAAATCCAGGAAAAATGGAAGTAGTGTTGTGTGTGTGTGTGTGTGCGCCTGTATGTGTTTGTGTGCAAAGAACTGTTTTCACACTTGTTTTGGCCTGTCAGACTAGCGTGGCGGGGGAGGGGAGGAGTAGGTGGCTGAACTGTTGAGTTTCACCATCTCTCCAGGACCACTTTAAGCCCTGGCTATGTGTATAATATTACTTGCTGACTCTTGATTGTCTGTTGTATTGTTGCCTTAGTCCATACTTACCGACCTTATAGACATCCGTTCCGGGAGCAGCCTCAAGAGCTACCGCTACAGGCTGGTTCAGTGGTGGGTGGGCGTTACCAGAATGATGATGCGATTAGGCCCTGCCCCTTTCATACAAAAGTCCACCATTCGCTAACCTGCGAGGAGGGGGCAGAGCTAAATAATGCGAAATGTGTTATTTAGCCCTGCCCCTCCTTGCGGACCTGCAAATTCCCTATTAAATCTCCCCATCCTGCCCGCTTCATTAGTAAGTGGGCAGGATACGGGGGATCTGCCTACACTTCCGGGAGTGTGGGGGCCGGCTGTTTTAGAAGGATGTTTTAGAGATGAAGACCAGATTGTAGCATGTAAGGGAGACCCTCCCATACATGCTACAAGCTGGTCTTCATCTCTAAAATTTTCCTGTCTGACACTGGAGAGCCACACATGGAAGTATAACTGCAAGGAGAGAGTAAGCTCCGTGAGTGCTACACGTTGAGCCCTGTCCGATTTCCACTGACAGGCAGTGACATCCTTCTAAAACAGCCGGCCCGCGGTACTTTCATGAAAGTCAGTTCCAAATTTCTGTACCTAATCGGCATCATTAAACATCGCGGTGAAAGTGATCATCATTGATTCAGTGCTATGGAACATTTACAACAGGTTAATAATAACCTATTGTTGCCTATCTGAGGAGAACCTGATGGGTGGCTGCCTAATAATAAACACCATATAAGAAACATCTGAGGTGTATATATTTTAATCCGTTTACATAAACGGCGATACCATCATTTCTTACCCGCAGGACAGAGACTATTACTTGGAACCACAGTAACTGATGGTTACTTATTGCATACTAATATAGGAGACACCTTCTGCAGAGGTTGTTCTCCTTTCCATAGATATGAGCCATTATTGATATACAATACCAGCTTGTATTTTATGTATAACTATATGTATATGTGTGTCTTGATTTTTTATAGTTCCTTTTATAGCTTATAATTATTTTGTCCTACAATAAATTGTTAATTTTATGTCAAGCGCTCTTTTGTCTGGTTGAATTCAAACAATCCAATTGGCCTATCAAGGCATATAAGTTGAATATTCCATATCCAGGCTTTTTGTACTTTGATACACAAGTGTTTATTGCAGATTATCACAGTTAGGAGCAGCTTAACTATATCTAGTAATTATTATTTATATGTGCGCCTGAATTATATATGCGAATTGTATATATATCCTTTGCAATTTTAATTGCATTTCTTAGTACATACCGCCATAATTCTGGTATGTATCCGATAAGAGGCGGGATGTACCGCTTCGTGGATGTGATGCTTAGTACATCCCGCCAAATAGGAGGTAAAAATTGTTCAGAATAGTCTGTTTAATTTAAATTATTTTAATGAATAAACAGTAATTGGATAACAGTGTAAGTGAATAAAACAGTTAAACTTTCATAATGGATTGTTTAACCAGTTGAATATTAATAAGTACTGTCACTTTTAGTAGGAAGTAGTTCAGGAGTGCGGTCACACTGTGTGGTATGTGGTTGTTGGGAAATAATGCATGGGCATGTGATTTAGTGTTTCCAATCATGTTAGTGGGATTACTGTCATTTTAAAACACCATTTAAATACATTATAAATATATATATTAGGCATTTGCGCCGACCCCGTGTTTTGGATCTGGATTGGTTTTGCCAAAACCTCACCTCCGTGTTTTGTTTTTGAGTTTTGGTTTTGGATTTTTATTTAAAAAATAAAAAAAAAACAGCTAAAATCACATAAAATGGGCCTTTTTTTGTTCCTACAGTATTAATAACCTCAATAACATTTATTTCCACTCGTTTCCAGTCAATTTTGACCACCCCACAGCTTGCTGGCTCAAAACTGATTGAAATAATTATTAATAGAGTTGAGGCCTGTGCAAAGATGATGGTTGGGATACCCTTGAGGATTGAAGAATTGATAGTTGGTGCAGCCCCTGGCTCTAAAATTGATAATAAATTAATTAAAAAACAATTCATTGGTGCAGCCCCTGGCTGTAAAATTGATAATAAATAAATTTTAAAAAAACAATTCATTGGTGCAGCCCCAGGCTGAATAATTGATAATAAAAAGAAATTCATTGGTGCAGTCCCTGGCTGTAAAATTGATAATAAATACATTAAAAAACAATTCATTGGTGCAGCCTTGGGCAGAATAATTAATAATTTAATTTAAAAAGTAAAAAACAATTCATTGGGTGCAGCTACTGACTGAATAATTAATAAAAAGAAATTAATTGGTGCAGACCCTGGCTGTAAAATTGATAATAAATTAATTTAAAAACAAATCATTGGTTCCTAAACCAACCATAACATTAATTTAACATGACAGGCAGCAATGCCCCAAACAGCACATAATGGAAAGGAAAAAGGTGCAAGATGGAATAGTCCTTGGGCCTTCCCACCCACCCTTACGTTGTATATGAAACAGGACATTTACAGTTTAACAAACCAATCATTTCAGCAACAAGGACTGCCAATTGTGGCTGAAATGATTGGTTTGTTTGTACCCCCATAAAACAAGCTGCCAATGTGCATTGGACATAGAAATGAAAATGATCCCATACACAAACTGGTTTTACATTACAAGTTGTCCTCGTCATCCCCATCAGTGTGTATATCCTCTTCTTCACACAATATTAATTCATCCCCGCTGGAATCCACCATAGGCGCCTCTGTAATGTTTTGATGTAATTGTTGGTAGAGGTCTTCCTCGTGGAATTTGTAATTCATTTTAATGAACATCATCTTTTCCACATTTTGAGGAAATAACCTCCTACGCCGATCACTGACAAGGTTGCCAGCTGCACTGAAAATTCTCTGAGTAGACACTGGAGGGTGGGCAACTTAAGTAATGCAAAGCCAGTTTGTGTATGGGACTCCAAATTGCCTCTTTTTCCTGCCAGTACTAAAAGGGACGGTCTGACATGCCTATTAGGATGTTATCTCTGAAATAGTCCTCCACCATTCTGTGAATGGAGACCGTTTCACACACAGTCTCGGTAGAAGATATGTCACTAGTAGGCAGTTCTCTCAGGCCCGACCAGATGTAATTTTTTGGTGAACGATCTGCATGACCAGCATGCATTCTGTAAAGAAAATTGAGTTTTTTCCTGGCAGCTGCAGAAACTGACAATTTTTTTACCAACAGCTCTTTGCATAGTTTTAGATTTCGGTCTGTTGGAAAAAAAACTCACAAGGTAGGACTTAAACCTAGGATCCAGAATGGTCGCCAAAATATATTTTTCAGATTTCAATAGATTGATGACTCTTGGATCCTGGTGAAGTGAATCAAGGGCTTGATCCACCAGTCCGACATACCTTGTACAATCGCTCCATTTCAGTTTGTCCAGCTATTTTTTGCAAAAGTCTGATGAGGGGAATGACCTGACTCAAGCTGGCAGTGTCTGAACTAACTTCACATGTGGCAAGTTCAAAGGGTTTGAGAACTTTGCACAACACAGAAATTATTCTCCAATGCGCTTGAGTAAGGTGCATTCCCCCTCCACGGCCTATGTCATAGGCAGTTGTATAGCCCTGGATGGCCTAAAGCTCCTCCATCCGCTGAAGCATATAGATGGTAGAATTCCACTGAGTTACTACCTCTTGCTTCAGTTAATGGCAGGGCAAATTTAACAGCACCTGCTGGTCATGCAATCTTCGACAAGCGGTTGCTGAATGTCTAAAATGTCCAGATATTTTGTGGGCCACAAGAGCATCTCCTGCACGCCCCTGTCATTTTAAAAAAAATGTTGCACCACCAAATTAATTGTGTGAGCAAAACATGGGATGTGTTGGAATTTGCCCACATGTAAAGCTCTCTCAATATTGGTGGCATTGTCCAAAATCTCAAATCCCGAGGAGAGTACAAGTGGGGTAAGCCATTTAGCAATGATTTCCCTGAGTTTTTCTAAGAGGTTCTCAGCGGTATGCCTCTTAGTGAAACCAGTTATACAAAGAGTAGCCTGCCTCTGTTTCAGCTGTCTTTTGGTAGATGCTGCTGCTGCTGTTGTAGGCAATACACCTACCCAGTGGGCTGTCACAGTTATGTAATGCTTAGTTTGCCCTGTCCCACTTGTCCACATATCAGTGGACAGTGGGTACGGCATTTCTGAGGACATTAATAAGGTTTTTTTTAATGTCCTTGTACAGACTTGGAACTGCTGTTCTAGCGAAGTGGAATCTAGAAGGGATCTGGTAGGGAGGACACAGGACCTCAATTAACTGTTGAAAACCCACTGCAGTAATGGCGGATACTGAATGCACATCTAATACCAGCATAGCTGTTATGGCGTCAGTAATCCGCTGTACAACTGGGTGATTGCTGTCATATATGTTTGCCCTTGCAAACGATTGTTTGACAGTTTTGTTTGATTGTTTTTTGGAGGATACACTACAAGTAGTCTTCCTCCTTGTCCCCTTCTGGGATGAAGATCCACTCACAGCAACAGGCATAGTCATCAAGGATTCTTCTGCGGAATCACGGATAGAAGAGGAGTCAATCATGCTTTGAATAACAACATTGGATGCAGCAGGACTACCTCCGATGACAAATGAGGATGTTGATGATGCAGGTGTTGGTGGTGATCGAATGCGCTTGGATCCCACAGAGAGGGAGCAGGTAGGTGACACTGGACTTGTCACGTTTTGGAACTTGGCGACATACACTTTGATATTTGATGAAAGTGCTCCAAGTGACGTAACAAGGAGGAGGTTCCTAGGTGGTTTAGGTCCCTCCCTCTACTCACTCTTGCTTGGCAATGGTTACATATGGCTTGACTACTGTTGTCCGGATTGGGGTGGAAATAATTCCACACGGTCTTTTGCCCTGGCGTGACAACAATGGGCTTTGGCTTTTTCAATCCATGGGCAATAGCTGTTGCCTTACTTACACAAAGGACATCCTTGGTATCAACATCCTCATCACTAACATCTTCATCATCAACATTCTCATCATCCTTAGCGCCTTCAACTACCAAAATATCCTCCTCCTCCATGTGCAATTCCACAGAAGCATCCTCACTGACTACGTCTGCAAGATGTTGACTGCCTTGCCCCACATTTACAGAGGGCACACAAATGTTGGAACTTGGAGGATCCTCCAGTACACTAGTACAGTGGTTTCCAAACTTTTTTGAATCACGGCGCCCTAGAGTATCAGCATTTTCACGGCACCCTTAAGCCAAAAGTTTGTTATTGAGAAATTCAGAATTTTTTTTAGTAAAGTGAAGTAAATCCATACGTTCAGTTATGTGGTGGGGGACAAGTTTGCACTTGTTTGTCCACATATTTACATTAAATTGACCATAAATAATTTGATTTGGTGTTGGACCACCAACCTGAGGCATCCCTGCAAGTATCCCGAGGCACCCCAGAGTGCCACGGCGCACAGTTTGGGAACCACTGCACTAGTATTTAGGTCTGGCTCACACATGGCAACCGCGGACACACTTGCACTCTCCTCGGGGATTTCTGATTTTGATTTCTCAGGGCACACAGTTGGTTTTTCCGGAGCTGTCTTACTCTTCTTAACAGCTTTCAATTTTTTAGTGGTACCACTACCACTACTACTACAAGCAGAAGGGCTATCAGAACCAGCAGTCGACATAAATAAAGGCCAAGGCTTTATCCTTTCCTTGCCACTTCGTGTAGTGAATGGCATTTTGCCAATTTTTTGTTTATCTAAAGGCAACTTGCCTTTCGATTTTTTTTTTACTAGAGTAAAAGTAGCTTTACCATATCCATGGCATGACTTAAGCCCTGGGGCATGGGCCTTCATAGAGGACAAGGAAGTTGACAGCCTTGCATTATCATGATGACTGCTGGCGGCAGCTACAACATATGGTTCTTGGCCTTGCTCTCCTGTCATGTGACAGCCCTCCATATTTTCTGTGGTCTTGAAGCTGTGTCACAGGCACCAATAGTGTTGCCAAGAATCGGTTACAAAATTCACACACGTGCAGTCGTGCGCACACAGAAAAAAAATATACAGTAGACACTGATCGGTCGTTCAGTGTAGGCACATCAATCATCCCCTAACATGCTCAACCTGACGTTATCATTGGATTGACCAGCATGTTTCGACAATGATTGATGTCAGAAACGACCAGCGGGAGCGCACATCGCTGGTCGTTTCCGACATTAATGTGCCCGATTCATGAGCTATTGAACGATAACGATATAGTTATCGTTCAATCGCTCAAAGAAATTGGCAAGTGGATGTGCGCCTTAACTGTGTAATAGTGGGAAGATGATGATGTGGGGTATAGGGCAGAGAGCTGATGGGAAGCACAGCCATCACCAACTGCCGCCCGCATGCCACATTTAAATGTAAACAACATTGTCCATGGTCAGGTGCCCACTAAATGGGACGGGTATAAAAGCCCAGCGCATGGCTATGTCACTGGCATTTCTTCAGTTGAAGCTGTTGCTGATGCATGAGAAAGGCCTCATAAGACAGAACGAGTTTTCACACTAGTGTCAGCTTCCGGCGACTCACCAGTGACCGTCGCTCAGCACACAATCACATCTGTGCTTTTTCTTTCTCTTTTTTTTTACATTTGTGCACCTACCTTTTTCTTTATTTCACACTTTATTACCAGCAGCAATGAGCCAGAGGGAATTAGGACAGATTTTTGGAAATGAAGGTAAGTAAAATGTTTGTTCAGTAAATTACATTTTAGACCAGTTTCTCATCCTTTAACAGTTGCACTTTGAAGTGGGACAAATGATGATAGTGGTCTTTTGGCCAGTGTACCTGTGTACTGGGAGGCACCTTCCATGCTGTTAGTTACTGATCAAGAACCAATAAACATTTTGGGCCTGCATCCATATACATTTGTACTTTTTGCAGTTCTTTTTTGAGTTGTAAGTATCTTAAAAATAATATATAATCCTGTTATGTCTGTAACTCATATTGGGACAGGTGTAGGAAGGCAAATTTCATGAAAATTTACCAAAAATAGCACAATGCATGGTATCCATCTAATTTATATTTTGCGATATGTATTCAGTTAGATAGAATTTCATAAAAATACATGGGGGAACAGGACTGTCAAAAGCAGTAATGGGACTGGGTATGGGGGAGGCTTGGGAAATTTTTTTGAGAAGGGGGGGCGGATTTGTCCTACTTGGCCAGGGGGCAGATCCACTTGCAGGGAGAGAAAGGAGACTGCTGCTGCTCAATGGCAGTAGCGTATCTGGACCCTCCGCCGCTCAGCACACAGCTGCACGTGCTGAGCTGGGGAGAGGGACTGCAGCTACTGACCAGCAGCCATCTTCTCTCTTTCACTGTCTGCTGTGCTACTAATCCGGGCTCCTGCCAGGCCCCTCCAGCCGGCCCGGGCCCTGGTATACGGTACCCGGTTTCCCACGACGGCGCCCCTGTGGGGAAAGGCATGTTTTCTCATCCCTCCCCTGAATCTCTGTGCTGCTGCTTCTCTCCCACCACAGTGAGCATATTTGTTTAGCAACAGAAGATTGAATAGATTTTCTCTACTTCTCAAAACAACTGGTACATGGCACTCCAGCTGCTGTAGAACTATACATCCATTCATTTTTACACAGTTGTTTATTATTGTCCTCAGTGAGTGCTGTCAAATAATTCTGTCTTTCCATAATTTATTTTACCATATAATAGCTTTCAAATAGTTTAAAAATTACTTATTTATAAAATGTTTATCAAAATTTACTATAGATGTTTTTGTGGTCTTATGCCAAGGCCATTTCTCAACTTTTTTACTTATGGCTGAAAGACTTTCTGAATTTGAATTCACCTTGATACATTCGGGTGAAAGTTCTTTATTATCGCCACAATATCAAGTGATAACTTTTGCATGAAAAATAATATCAAATTTATATAATTCATCTGACCTGTTGTATACCAACAATAATTGATCTTTACAAGTTACATATGGCTAGTTGTTATATCTACAATATATTAAATATCTTTTCAGATGGACAACGCCAGAACACTACTGGGATGTGGCTCAGGTCAGGACGCCTCAGACCATTCTTAAGAAGACGATCATCAAGAAGGGCAGCACCATCATCAGGACAATCAAGAAATGAGCCAACTGCCAGCCAATATGGAGCTGTTGCGCAGAATGAAGAACGCCTCATGCTGGACACAATCCCGAGGCTCATTCTACCGCTTCTTCCCACCTACAGCAGACACATCATTGGAGAAGGAGAGGAAGTAGAGTTTTGTACCATCTCTGAAATTGGAGTTGGAACGGAAATTGCCATATCATCATGCCACCATACTTTACATGTTCTTTGCTTGAAACAATGGCTACAGATTATCACCATCTGCCCCCTATGCCGCACGCGTTGCTACGACTTGGACATTTTCTCACAGCGTATTTGAAGGACACCAATCTGAAAGAGACACAGTGAAAAGATCAAAAACCTAATGCAGAGAAATCTATAATAATTTCTAACATTTATAGTTTTTCTTTTTTTTTCTTTTTTCTTTTAATACAGGTGGATCTATGGAGGGATATAAGCCTAAAAGAGAAGACATGTACTGAACTGAAGGCTGTTTATGAAAGCATGATGGAGAATAAACTACAAAGTGTTTTAAGTATTTCAACAGCTTTGAAGGGCTGGCCATCTGGCACCTTCCCCTGTCGATTATAGGCACCTGATCAATATTTTGCTTTAATCCCATTTTTTAGACTCGGTTATGACAGTTTGTTATTACGATTATGAAGTTTGCCTTTTAAACCGAGTTTTGCAGTGGCCTTGCATTGTGTCTACCAGCAGCGGCTCCTACCCTCTTACCTGAGGGGCTGCCGCTGCTGCTCGTTTGGCCATGTCCGGCTGGGTCCCGGTGCCTGTGCAATGAATCTGGCAGACGCTGGGACTGGCGCATGTGCTTAACACTGGCTTCTGGGGACTGTATTGGTTGCAAGGCTGGCTGAAAGGCAGAGCAGTGGCTTCCACTGGAAGCTGCTCTCTGCTAATCGCAGCCTGGATTGGTAGTCCTAGGGGGAGGAGACATCTTCCTCTGGGGCTGCCTGTCCTTTGCGTGATTGGCAGGTGGTGCTTCCAGTCACAGTGTAGCCAGTGCAGTCATGGACAGCAACTGGCTCACTGAAGTAGCTGATTTTACTGGGGGGGCTGTAGCCCCTTAGCCCCTACGTAAATTCCACCACTGGTGTCTACCACATCAGTGAGCCCCTTCTAAATATGTCAAGCCGCCTCTAAGGGGTAAATTTACTAAGACTCTCGGGTGATTTAATAATTATTTTCTGCTTGCAAATTTTACTAAAGGTAAAGTCGGGTGAGTTAGCAATCTCGAATCAAATCACCATCGGGCCAAATCGGAAGTACTTATCACCTAAAACATACATCTCTCAAATTTATCAAGAATCGGGATGACAAACTCGGGAGAGATAGGAGCAAACTCTCTGTCAAAATCACTTTTCAAACTCTCAACCTCCTGAGCTGCGAGATGGTCAGAAACATACACAAATCATTGCGATTTGTGTATGTTTATTTCTGTAAATGGTTAAAATAGGGTTAATTTTAGGGAAAAAATTACGTGAGGTCCCCCCCCAAAAGACTAACCAGCCCCGAGCTTGCAAGCCAGTCCTGATTCTTAAAATTACAGGGAAAATAATGTGTAGGATTCCACTGTAAATTTAAGAACCAGCACCAGGCAGCAGGGACAGAGCTGGTTTTAAATTTAGGGAGGAACTTGAATGTTTGGATGGAGATAGAGGCCCACAGATTTGGATAAATTCACCACATATCCTGATATTTTCCAAATTCCCAAAGTTGGGATAGATTTTTTTCCAAAGAAAACTGACGGTTATTAATATAAAGTAGCAGATTGTCCGCAAAAGCAGGTCTGGAGAATCCGAAACAAAGGATCACTACATAAGTTGAACAGCAACGGGGAAAGAGGGCACTCCTGGCGAGTTCCTCTATGCATTCAAATCGGATCCCCACGAACCCCGTTGACTAATAAGGTTGTTGTTGGACATGAATAAAAATTCTGTATTAATTCAATAAATAAAAAACAAAAAATGGCAGCTGTTTGTTGTCATGAGTTGCATGAATGAGCCAGCATTAGGAGGGCATGCTGGTTCTAGTAGTGACTCCCAGGAAAGCTGGCTCTCAATTTGGATGCATTTATGTATGTACCTTTATCATGAGGCCTTACATTGGACAAAATATATATGTGCCTCTATCATGAGGCCTTATAATTGGTATATATTACAGTTGGGGTGAGCGTTTGGGTGTAGGGCCCCTGAGGCTACTCTGGCTGGGCCTCCTCAGGGCATCACCACTTAATACACATAGTTACTTCTCACATCACCTTTTATGTTTGTTTTTTAATCATGTTAATTTTTTCTTATGTATTTTAACCCCTTTCTCAACACTTATTAACTACTCGCACACATCTAAACTTTACACTGCACTGTCACTCTTTTTCCATTTTTCGTGTGATGCCCTGGGGCGGTCCTTGGCCCCGTACGTGAACCCCTTAGTGTTAGGGACTGCTAGTGACAGAAGCCGTGACGTGGCCTAGCAGCTTCCCATGTATTTGCAAATGCATGCAACTAATATCTCTGAATTTCTATTACCATATAGTCTTCAAATATTGTTGCAAGTATAATTCAGTGTGCTGAGGAACAATAGGGGGTTAACCCCCCCTTTTTTTCTATTCAATTCAATAAATAAAGGATCCAATCCTCTTCTTTCCAGAATAGCAAAAAGATACAGCCTAGCCACCAAATTAAAAGCTTTGTGTGTGTCTAGGCTAAGTAACATGCCCCTCGGCCTTTCCCAACACGTACCTGCCAGGGCCAAGTGAATTGCCCTAACAGAATGTCTGCCTCTGACAAATCCTGTCTGATACGGGGTTAACAAATCCGGCAACATAGTCTGCAATCTATTGCCCATTATTTTAGCAAGTAATTTAAGTCTTAATTCAAAAGCGAGATCGGGCGGCATGATTCCGCTAATAGTGGGTCTTTACCCGATTTTGGAATAAGTTTGTGTAATCATCTGTAAATGAAGGGAAGGCCGGCGCTTCATGCAATATTCTATTAAATAATTCTACCAAAGTGGGTGTTAAACTATCTTTTAAGAGTTTATAATAAGAGCCTGAAAAGCCATCAGGTCCAGGAGACTTGTGAGCGAGCAGACCGGCAATCACACTACGTAATTCTTCCTCTGATATATCTTTTGATAAAAATTCTCATTGTTCTTCAGTTAGAACAGGTGGTGGGCTGCTGATAAAAGTTGTTCCTGTAGGCCCCCCTCCACTGAAATTGACTGATAAAGATTTGTGTAATAAGAATGAAAATGAGACAAAATGTCTTTGGTGGTAAAATATGTTCTATTGGATAAGGGATCCTTAATGGCTGTAATAAAGGACCTCCTTGCCCACGGTCTGGACATAAGTGCGAGGAGATTGCCAGGCTTGTTACCCCATTTGTAATACATTTGTTTAGAATAATCTAGACGAGTTCTAGCTTGTGCCGATAGAAAAGACTCCAAGAGTTTCTTATTTTGGAGATATTCCTCAAGAGTGTTCTTAGATTGATTAGATTGATATTGCCGAAAAGCCACTGCAGCATGCACTTCATGGTATTGTTTTCTCGATTCTCTTTTGAATTTGGATACCTACTGCATGAGATGGCCTCGCATAACTGCCTTAGAAGAACTCCAGAATAAAACAAAGTCTTGCCAATTATCTATATTGTCATCCAAGTAATTGGACCAAGACATTGTTAGGAATTGTATAAATGTTTCTGATTTAGTTAAATAATCAGGAAAACGCCATAGACGATCCACAGAAGTTAAAGAAGCGTGCCACAAATCCAAAGACACTGGGGCAGGGGCTGAAATTAGTATCTCATGAATCTCTGACACACATACCAGAGACATTAAAGAATTGGAAATGAGGAAAAAGTAAATCCTAGGTAATGATTGGTGAGCTCGGGAAAGATGGGTATATGTATGTTCTGAACCATGTAGAAGTCTCCATGGATCAGAAAGTTGATGTAACGTTTTGAGGGACTGTATATAGTACCAGGAAGGAGTATTAGGCCTATCTGCTGGTGGGGACCTGTCTATGGTGGGGTCATCCATGGAATTGTAATCACCTGCTAAATTTAGCTCATGCATCGTCCTGTGTGCCAGAACCTGGGCCAATTCGGGCAAAAATTGGTTTTGAGATACATTCGGAGCATATAAGTTAAATACTGTGTAATTACGTCCCTCGATAGATAAATCCACTAACAGGTAACGACTTTCTGGGTCTATTATTTTGTCTAAAGTGGAATATCTTAGATTTTAATTAAATAGTATCGCCACCCCTCTTGATTTAGATCTATATGACGCTGTAATGCATTCTCCTATCCACCTTGCCCAAAGAGCACATTTATCTCCCTGTATCCAATAAGTTTCCTGTAACATTACAATATCTCGGTGTAATCGGCGTAGGTGGGTCACAACCTTTTTGTGTTTAATAGGTGTGTTGAGGCCATTAAATTCCACAACACTAAATTAAAATGCGGAGGGATAGTAGGTCTATTCCCCTGGTTTAGCTGATCAGACATGAATTGATAGGATGAAAAATAACTGCAGAGGACCACTCATCGGAATCAAATTAAATAATGCAAAAAAAAGAAAAGAAGGTGACCCCCGTCAGCTCCGCCCCCCCCCAAACCACACAGTACACTCCTGAAAGTCAAGGAATCTAGAAAAAAGGTGTATCAAAAATGTGATATGCAAATGAACGATACAGAGTATATGCAGAATTATCAAGGTGACGAACAACTAAGAACATGGTGTTTACTATTTTTTTATTTTGTTGAAATACAATATGGTGGGTATATACCACCACCTTCCACTGAGGACCCCATCCCAAAGCAGGAGGGATGCTCCGGACAAACAAAAGACATAATATAGAATGGAAAAGGTGCCATGAGCCATAACAATCAAAATACAAAGTAGGAGATAAAAGAACAAAACACAGACCTATATACCTATAGGGCGCATATAAAAATAAATTTGTAGAATGTCACCACTTCCTTTTTCCCCTTTCTCTTTCCTGTCTCTTTTCAAGGAACAGGTTCTATATGAAATTGTACATTATAATGAGAGCAATAAAGTGACATAACGGAAACAAACCACCTAACAAATATTAAACCGTAGTGACATATTCGAAAGGCATTCTAAACACCCTACCAAGATTAATAGATGAAACCTAACAAGTGAGTAGACCATTTCAGTCATCTGGATGCGGAGGGGAACCAGAAGGGTCCCTAGTGAGATGATCTTTGGCCAACCTGTGATAAGTAAAGAACAGGGGGCGCCCATTTTCCATGATCCTCAACTTAGCTGAGTACATCAATGCAAACCGCCTATTTTGTTCCACCAACATTTTACATACATCAGAAAATTTACAACGTTTCTGGGATACCATCACAGGAAAATTTAAATTTTTACATTATCAACCATGAGGGATTGTGCAGCACGATAAGCGTTGAGAAACTTTTCCTTCATCCTGAAGTCTAAGAATTTAGCAATTGCAGGCTGGGGTCTGGAGTCACGTCCAGAGTATTCCGGGCCTATTCTATGTGCTCTCTCAATTTGTGGGATGGATTGACCCGTAAGAAATCCCCAAAGCCTGAGGGATACGAATGCTAAGAAAATCCATCAACCGAGGACCTCTCACAGTTTCCTGGATCCCTATAAATCTCAGATTGCGTCTTCTATCTCTGTTCTCTAAATCATCTAATTTAGTAGAGAGGGTTTGGATAGTTTGTGTCTGATGATCTATAGTTGGTTGTAAAGCATGAACTGTGTCCTCAGAATCACTGGTCCGTTACGCTACTGTCATTATCCTAGCTGTGTTAGCATCTATCTTACTAAGGGACGCTTCTAGTCGGGTGTGGAGGTCCTCACCTTATTAATTGTTACCTTAGCATTGTCCTCTGATGAGGGAATTAAAGTGGGTTGAGAGGTACCCATCGCCTGACTTCCTGATGGACCATCTGCAGAAAATAATGGTTGTGATGGGGGAGAAGTGGGTGCACTTGACTTCTGAGTATTCCTACCCATGGTCGTCTCTGATGAAGAATTAGAATTGTGTGATGATGGAAACTTCTCTATATACCTGTCCATGACCTAATATGGGCAAGCTAGAATAGATATTTAACCAAACTGTCTACAATACACTCTGGGCTAATTACATTAATATCCGATAATAGCCTGTGTTTGCCTAAATTGGCTCAAAGACCCCTTAGAGGTTCAATGGTTACATTGTTAAGACCTATAAAGGTCCTCCCTATCTTCCCCTTCTGTGTCACGCCTGTCTGCCCCTCCCCTTTAGAATGTAAGCTCTCACGAGCAGGGACCTCTTCCCTCATGTGCTTCCCTTTACATTTTCTTCTACTCCTTACCCCCCATAAGGGCACCTAACACGTCTCTGCCAACTCCCTGCTGCTTATTGTGAGTGCTTTAATCGCTATTGCAGCAATGTATATAAGTCGTGTCCTTGTCCTGCACTGTAATGTACTGTAAGTTACTTGTTTCTTGTTCACTTACTAGCTTTATGTACTATGTAAGGTGCTGCGGAACACTTATGGCGCCATATAAATAAAGGATAATAATAATTAATAATAAAGCAATAAAATTGAGTCTAGATGTTATCCACCTGTATTTCAAGTAACACGAACCTAGGCCCTGATTCAGACCCACTCGCGAGCGGCTGTCCACTCGCAAGTGGGTCGATGTTCTGCACTGAGCATGCGCACGACGGAGGGAGCTCGTTGTGTCTGATCAAAGGGGGCGTGCTGTCGATGTTGATTGACAGCACGCCCCCTTTGGTGGGCGTGCCGGGGGCGTGCCTCCCTGACGGGGGCTTTCCCACGGGAACGCCTACCGTCAGAAGCCGGCCCACTGACATCACTAGTGATGTCAGTGGGAGTGATTTTGGCTCTGATAGAGCCAAAATCACTCCGGAGCTTGCGGTTGAAAACCTCAACCGCAGGCTCCGGCTCGCAGTTTCGATGGTCGCGATGGTCAAGACCATCGCGGCCATCAAACTGCACGCTCGTATAGGCTGTGGGTGGTGACCCACAGCTATACGAGCGTCCAGGAGGACGCTCCATTTTTATGAAGGGCGGCCCTCATTCAGAGCGTGCGCTCTGCTCAGAGCGTACGGCTCTGAATGAGGGCCCTAGTTCCAATAATAGAGAGGTGGTGTTGAAAAATCCCAGGCAAGAAGCAAATACTAACAAATCTTACAAAGGCATCATAATAATTACATTGTTGTATAATAATATACAAAATACACATAAATTGAATACTGTACAGCACAGGCTGTTGTTTTAAAGATGTAATTAGAAAAAAAAAACACTAGATGGAGACAAAACTAAAACATAAATACAAAGTGTACCAGATGTTATATTAAAGCATTTAGAAAAAGCTCCACTAGGTGGAGACAAAACCTAAGAAATCAAGTCCACCAGCAGCTTTTTAGTAATATACTCTGTATGGTCCTAATACAGAGGTTCCCAATCACGGTCCTCAAGGCTCCCCAACAGTTCAGGTTTTAGAGATATCCATGGTTGAGCACAGGTGATTTAATTAGTACCTCAGTCAATTTGATTTAACCACCTGTGCTTAACCTTGGATATCTCTAAAACCTGAACTGTTGGGGAGCCTTGAGGACCGCGTTTGGGAACCTCTGCCCTAATATGTAATTTTCAATAGAGAGAAAAAAAAAAAGATGGAATAACACAATTGAGGATTTTCAGTCCCTTCCTTATAGGAAGTAAAATAAAAATGAATGTCTCTGCAGTAATCAGGGTACAGAACAATCTTGAAAAGTCCTTAAACATATGGAGCTTGACACAAAGAAAAATCAGCCCTCAATGTAATAAGGAGTAATGATTCAACTAAAGAGAAATAAGCAATGAATGAAGTGAGGGGAAGATATGAATCGGTAGGGATAAAAGGGGATTGAGGGGAGGCACGGATCACACACAAGGGGGGTAGGGACCAAGTACCAGGGAAGTAAAAGGGATATCATAGAGATGTTAGTTAGAGGAGAAGGACAAAACAATGTTAGTACCTGGAGGGAGCCAGATCACTTCGTCCCTCTCCTCCAGGCACCACGATTTCGCAGGATTCTCAGTCACTTCAGGAGGACAACATTCGGGCCATCAGACACCCAGCAAAATCAATGGAGGAGCGCTCTTCACGTCACCGGAGCGATCACAGTTCTCTTGTACAAGTGCAGCCACAGAGACCGCACCACGCGGGCAGGAGGGAAAGGCAGTGTCTGGCAGGTCTTATGTTTATGTAGACATCAAGATTCGTATCCTTCATAATACACAAGACAAGGCTTCTGCACACATATACAATTGTCTTAGCATTATTCATATGACCCTGTATACCTGTGAATACAGTTCTGTCAGGGGTGTGGCCAAATGACACCTTGTATAAATGTAAAAGGGAGAAAGACGTTGTCTTACGGTAGCGCACATTAAATTAAAACTTCACCTTTAAAAAAGTCATAAAATGTCCAAATTTGCACAAATAAAACAGTGAAATATAAAACAAACACATATAAATAAGAATTCTTGGGTATATGTTTGTTTTATCTTTCACTGGTTTTTGTTAACATTTTTACATTTTATATGAATTTGTTAAAGGTGAAGTCTTAACTTAGTATGTGCCACGTTAAGACCTCATCTTTTGGGCGGACATTACATAATACAACACTGATATATCTCAATGATTTCTGTACCCAGTGGCGGCAATTAGATTTGTGGCGATGCCTGTGAGGAGCCATTGTTCCTCCAGCACCTGACTACCAACACTGCAGCATTTTCCTTGCACTCCATAGAGGTGCAGATTTAATACTGTGATTTTGGAGTACCGACGTAATAACCAGTGATGTGCCCAGCCACACAATGATCATTGAATATGGCCTGTAAAGTGTGTCCAAGGCCTTAGGGAATTCTACTGCGACCAGTTACTTTATAGAGAGCAGATACTTTCTCAGAACCACCCACCACGTTATGTTCCCCAATATGCTGCCTGCACATATTAGGGAACAATACTGCCTGCACATATTAGAGGAAGAATACGATAAAAACATACCCCTACACATCATTGTTGGGAAGGAAAATTTATTTATTTATACACATAATAACACCGCAGTTATGTACAGTATGTCTGTCCTTATCAAAGATCTTTAACCCCTTTACTAGAAGGGTGAGCGGAAATTGCTCTCCGCAAATACCTTAAGACTGTTAAGGATGAGACCCACTCAACCTCCACAGTGATGGAAGTGAAAACAAAAATAACAATATGACCTTCTTCCCAACCCACAAGTTATAAGTCCCCCTGTCTCCATCCCTGGCACCTAAACATATGAGTTAAAGAAAATATTTTTGGTGCGCCATCTGTAATTGAATAGGTACATAAAAGACCACAGAAGTACAATTATATTGCTTTTCACATTGTACTTGGGTGGTTTTTGTTATCCTATATAGTTTTTATCAATGTATAATATGGTAAATCTGCAAACTATTAATTGTTTTATCATCCTAATAATACATCCGATGCCATTTATTGAAGGCAGTGGGTATCTGTCTGAAATCATGATGGGGAAGATGCAGAAGCCTAAACCAAGGGGTTATATTAAGGCTCTGTAATGAAAGTCTGCTCAGCCAGTATCCAGATTAAAGATCGAGAGTGTCTAGACACTCAATAGGTCGACACCAGATGGTCGACAGGTACAAAAGGTTGACTGACAAATAGTCGATACAAAAATGGTTGACGTGTTTTTTTCAACATTTTTAAAGTTAGGGTGAGGGTTAGACATTTGTCGGAGGGTTAGGATTAGGCCAGTGGTTCCCAAACTTTTTTGACTCACGGCGCCCTAGGGTATTCAGCATTTTTTCCACAGCACCCCTGGGCATAAGTTTCTTATTGAGAAATTCAGCAATAACTAAATGAAGTAAATTGTGCTTATATGTCACCCTTAGGGTCAGTCATGTGGTGGGTGACAGGGCTGCGCTTCTTTTTGTCCAGATATTTTCTGATTGGCAGCCATTAGCACTGGTTTTGCCTATCACACTGACTAACAATCATTTTATCTGGTACTGGACCACAAACGCGAGGCACCACTGCAAGTGCCCTGAGGCACCCAATTTGGGAACCACTGGATTATGCACTAGTAGGTTAAGATTAGGTTTAAATGACAAAAGTGTCAACCATGTGTCGACCTTTTGTCCCTGTTGACCACTTGCACTATCGATCTATTGTCTGTTTACATCTGCTATCAATCTATACCACACCCCTGTCCAACATGGGGATGAAAGCTGGTGTTCAGTCTAACCCAGTGATTCCCAACCTCGGTCCTCAAGGCACACTAACAGTCCTGGTTATAGTGATATCCATGCTTAAGCACATATGGTTAAATCAAAATAACACAGGTACTGATTATGTCACCTGTGCTCAAGTATGGCTACCCTTAAAACCTGGACTGTTAAGATGGCCATACACCTCCACGATTTCGGGCCGATTTTCGATCATAAGATGAATCTTGTGAAAATTGTGTATTATCTTAGTAAGATAAGATCCGATGCGCGCTCCCGCAGCTCCTATAATTGGATCTTATGATCATCTTGTCCATCGTATTGTGTGCAGATCGTGCAGTTTATTTTGTGCATGCGATCCATCCTGTGTAAATTCAGGTCATTTCAATGACTGTTTCCTTTAGGAGCCTGTGAGACAGGATCGATCTTAGGACAGATCCTGTACTAAGAAAAACAACAAACATGCTGCCAGGACTGCCAGGGAGTTGGTGGGAAATTGTATGATGAATCTGATCTTATGCTGATCATGTAGGTGTATGGCCAGCATTAGTGTGCCTTGAAGACCGTGGTTGGGAATCCCTGGTCTAACCTGTGGGCTGAAAGGTACAATGTCTCTATATAATATATAATCTATCATTCCTAAATGTTCTATGTCTATTTTATTAGTCCTATAAAGACGATTATAGAGATATAGTTTTCCAAGCTGTCTCCATGCACAACCTCTTCCCATGTGCAGCATATTTATGAGAAAGCGTCAAATTATATTCTGCTCCTGCCGGTGAATAGTCTAAACTGCTCTTACGGGCAGGACACATCCGCTCAGGCTATTGCCGCACTGTGCCCGCACATCAAGCAGCGACACCACCACCGGCCACCGCAGAGTCTGCGCTACTGCTTGCTTTCCCCCGGGCCCTTACCACTAAGCTCTAACCACGTGACTCACTTCACGCGCAGCCATGGTAACGGCCGTAGCCGTACGTAGTGGGGGCAGCGCTTTAGCACACGCTCGCCATAGCAATGGTTGCCAGGGCAACATAGGATGCAGCTACATGAAAGACTCGAGCGCCACCGCCGACCCGTGACGAAACCACCGGAGACTCCGAGCCCCGCTGTGGATCCGACTGGTGAGGAGCTCTATATCCTTCTCTCACTAACCATATTTCTGCCACCCGTGGTTCTGCAGCTCTTATAGAACTACAAGTCGCAGCAAAAAGTTCTAAAATAGCTGCTGGAGTCACAGGTTGCCTGCCTCTGATGTAAGACGAGCTGATGTCTGTACGTGACATACACTGCATTTCATTTTGTAATGTAATTATAGTTATTTTTGTTTTGGAATTATATTTGAATTACTATAAAGATAGTGGAGAAAAACACATACATTTCTATGAATAGGTTATTTATATGCAGGTGCAGATTTGCCAGTATACTGTACATAGACATTTTTCTTTTTCCACTGTGCAAATTTCTACTACTCCATAAACGAAGATCTAGAGAGGCTGAATGGAGACAGGTACTTTCATTACAGAGGGCTTTGCACCGCGCCGCTGCAGATTGGCTTGCTGGTAATGAGGTCCAATGTCTGTTCCATCTTGTCACTTTACATATGGGATAATGTGCTGCTCCCCCCTACTGTACATTCTAATGGTATTATGGCACTGTTTAAATGATACTAAAGGACCTGTGTAGCTTGGTGCAATGTGTCTCTGTGACAGAAATAAATAATGTTTTATTTAGTATTTCACAGAAATGTGTAAAAGCGCATTGCGCATGGCCTCAACAGACTTTGGGCCATATTCTATTAGGCTGCGAAAAGTCGTAATTGGTGATAAATTATCGCCGATGACGTCATTTTCGCATGTTTCAATTATCCCCGTATTCAATTTCAAAGACTTTTCACTGGGGCAAAAAGTTTTTGAAAAAAAAAAACGGGGATAAGTTTTCACCATGTTTTACATAGCGAAAAAAAGTGCAAAATTGGGGTTTAGGGGTGCAGACGTAAAAAATAGCCTGCACCCCTGGGAATAGCCCCTAAAAACGAACTGTGTAAAAAAAAAAGTAAAAAAAAAAAATAGGGACACCCCAAAAAAATTATTTTAATTTTGGGGTAAAATATATATGGGGAACAAGTTTTTAAATAGCCAAATTAATTCAGGGGGGGTTCCCAAGTATGCGGCAGGTGTTTTAAAGAATGCGGGTGATAGCAGCAGGTGCATTATTTAAGAATTTTCAGAATGCACTTTTGGGACTTAAAAATATGCTTGCACCCATTTTCATGTACCCCAAATTTGATGGGCATATTTGTTTTTGGCAAAAAAACACCTAAGTGTTATTCTTCACCCCTTCTTCACAGGCGCAAAAAAGCACCTGCCGCGGCTATTTAAAAGTCCGACTTCCCTTCAGCAGCCAAAACGGGGGTACCAATAGTGATCCCCCATATCTGGACATCTTTATGGGGGTCCCAGGGACAATTCCCGAAATTTCTCATTATTTTTGCAAAACTTACCTTTCCGCCGGCTCCCGTTTTCGCACATTCCTAATTGAATACGGGGATAAAGCGGGCACGCACCCGATACTTTATCCCCGGAAAACCTCCGATGTGGAGCGAAAAGTCCAGCACGAACTTTTCGCTCCAAATTGAATACCCCTTTTTGTGTCTAATTGAATCACACCTGCAAGTCACCGGTGAGTTCCAAAGAACAAAAGCTTTCTTACACAAAAGGTGACTTGTAGACCCCCATTTATTAATGATTTAATCGCTGGTGCAATGCGATCTGGGCATGACATTACCGCCCATGATCACATTGCAATATGTGATCATAGCGCCGGATGTATCACCCGGCACATGCGATGTCCTCGGAGAGCTGCCGGGGTTCCGGAGCAACCCTCCACTGGCTAATTATGGTGTAGCCCATAGGCTACAACGGCTAACGCATTCTTCAGATAGCGTTAGCTGCGGGGGCCAATATCCGGAATGCATCACATGTAGCCCATAGGCTACAGCGACTATCGCCATCTTCAGGTTGCGTTAGCTGCGGGGGCCAATATCCGGAATGCATTGCATGTAGCCCATAGGCTACAGAGGCTAACGCCATCTTCAGATAGTGTTAGCTGCAGGGGCCAATATCCGGAATGCATTGCATGTAGTCCATAGGCTACAGAGGCTAACGCCATCTTCAGATGGCGTTAGCTGCAGGGCCAATATCCAGGATGTATCACATTCCTGATGTTGTTAAATTTGGCAGCATTGTATCTCCCATAGAAAACTATGGGGGATGCGGCTGCCAGCGGGAACGGAGGGATCACAGGTCCCTCCTGCGGTCCCTCCTTCATACATCTGGGGGAAACTTAATATTTGTGGTTAAACCTCAAATATACAATGGTAAATGGGCCCCCTAATATCTATAATTTATAGTAAGGGGTATATACGCTATATTCATATAATGTACATTTCCTAATTCATTCGGTTTTATACATATTTGTATATGTATTAAATATATAAAGAGAGAGAGAGATATTAGATATATAGGAATCGGTATGAATGACTGCCAGACCTAAGCCCGGCAGATGAAATACCGACGCTGGAAGGTCGGCACATGGTCGGGCGCCCGACTTAGGTCTAATGACAGGCATTGGGATTTCAATGCCTGTCATTAGTACCTTGCCAGGATTAAACAGTCGGGAAGCCGGCGGTCGGTATTTAGACCATCGGCTTCCTGACTACATCCCTCGGTATTATGACCGCATCTCGTACAAAGACAACATTTTACCTAATGTCACTACAAATATTGACAAGAAAAAAAAAATAAAAGCAAAAAAATTGATATAGAATTCTGTATGACTTGTACCATATATTTACATATAACTTCTATAATATAATTGTTCTTTTTTGTATTTTTTAGGAAGTAATATCATGGGAGTATGAGCAATTCTCACAGTGTTTTCAGGTGCAGAGAATGGTAATAAATATCATTTTGTCTCTATCTTGGTCTATAATGGGTTTGCTAGCCTTTTTAGCTTGCATATATTTGAACCTTTATACGTCATAGAAATAGCTGAAATTGCCATTGATAATACTGTTAGCATATTACACAGCACCATACAAAAGTTGTAGTACATACAACATTTTGCACACACTGAATTGGTGTTGTAATCTCTGTTTGAGGGCAAACTAGTGCTGAGCTTTGTTATAGTACTGAGATATATACAAAGCAGCACTAATAAATGATAAAAGCATGTGAAGCCACTAAATGGTACACATATAGGCAGAGGGCCATTTCTGTCCCAGCATATTGGTAAAAACTGAGTCATCTAAATACAAGTGAACATTGGACTTACATGGGCTATGTTATTAAATTGTTACTGAACTTGTGACTTATGTAGCTTTAATTAAACTGGCCACACATGATGCCCTGGCTTTATCATTCATCTTGAGCCACATGATCACTGTCATGTTCGTGGGGGACAATTTGGAGGAAATCCAACAGAAACTGTAAGGCCGATTTGTGTGTGCCGTTATCTTTCAGCCGCACTGACCAATAGAAGTTACGTTTTGAGCAGCTGATACCAGACCGTGCACTTTCTCAGGTCATTTGGCCGATATCTCATTATAAGAGCGTCAGAACACCACTCTGTTCTGTCTGATAAATAATAGCTTTCTAAACTAAATCTGTGACAGCAGCCTTACATCAATTGTACAATTGGATAGAGGTGGAAAAATAATTTATTTGCTGTCTAAAGTGTTACATAAAGATTAATACTACATTTTATGGATCCTATGTATGTAAAATGGCAGATAGCTGTTATTTTCTGAGTTCATTTCTATCGGCCTATTCACTGCACATATTCTTCAATCGGGTACCACATGCACCAAATAAATAAGGAGGGGAGGAGTAAGCACCAATCAGAGACAAGATGCGCAAAGTTAAGCTTTTTGTTACTTGCTTAAACTTCCATATTTGCCATGTCCATAGAAAACTATAGTAGCAGCTCCTGCGATCAATTATGTACTGAACACAGGAGATATTTCCAATAAGTCCTGCATTACAATATTCTTAAATAGCAATGATAAATATTGTTATTATCCTGCAAAAACTATCCTTTTCACTGGATTTAAGGTCTTAGAAGAGTGGTAAATAGGCCCTATATGATTTGTGGATTTTATAGACTAATTTATATTTTTGAGTAATTATAAATAAAGAATATTAGGACTATTTTATAAAAAAAATTTATGTTGAGTATTGACCATCTCGTTTCTATTTCCGCTCCTCCTGGAAGGGAGGCATAAAAAGTAGTCATGTTAAGGTGCGTACACACTGGGCGATAAAGTGGACGACTGAACGATAACGATATCGTTATCATTCAGTCGTCCACTTTATCGTCCATTTTTAACCCCAAAAAGATGAACGATGACGACGACGCGCGTTCCCGTGGGTCGTTCGTCATCATCGTTCATCGGGCTGACATGCAGGCCAACCTGACGATCTCGTCAGGTTGCTGCATGTCAGGGAATGGGGGAGAGAGCCCGGCGCTGAACGATATCGTTAATGATATCGTTCAGCGGCTGTGCTCAATGTCATGAACGACATTGAGCACAGCATGCCGGGGACAACACTACACGATATCGCTCAGGGAGCATATCGTGTAGTGTGTACCCACCATAAGTTTTAAACACACAAAAATGTTCAGTGAAAGTAAAGGCCAACTGCCACCCTTCTGACTCTCCAGCAAAGTCCCCCAGTGTCTCTCCAGCTCTGCAATGTATTTCTCGCTCCCTTCTGTCTCTCCAGCAAAGTCCCCAAGTGGCTCTCCAGCTCTGCAATGTATTTCCAGCCAGCAGGATCTCTTCAGCTCGAGCCCCCACATCCCCCCGGCTCCAGCCCACAGACACTTACCTTCTTCTGTGTCTTTTGGCTGCTTTCATCCTCTTTCGGGCCACGACTCCTCTGCCTTTCAGTGGTGCAGTGTGATGTCATGATGTCACTCATGCTACACTGCAATAAACAAAAAAGCTTTATTGCATAGGCCACTGGAGCAGGAAAATACACAGCGGCTGCCGGCTCCCCAGATCCCATACGTGCCTGAGGGGATTCCAGCGCTCAGAATGCCGGTGCCGCAATCCCGGTACTTGTTAGAACCCCGGCACCAGCATCCCGACCACCGGAATCCTGAAGGTAAGTAGGAGGGCTGGGGGGAGGGTTAGGGTTAGGCACTAAGGGGGGAGGATAGGGTCAGGCATCGGGGAGGGAGTGTTAGGGTAGGGGGTAGGGGAGGATTAGAATACTGACCGACAAGTGTCGATATTATAACCCTGTTAGGAAGCCGGCTTCAGGATTCTAACCACTGGGATCCTGAAAGCCGGCATCCCGTACCCATCCCGTGCCTGAGACCTACAGATCGCTGCAGCAATGCCTGAAAGTGGTCGTATTTTCAAACCGCCGCATACCGTCCCAGTTAAAGCACTGATTCAAAGTGAATTACAGTGGATTTGCAGAAACGCCTTGATATCATTTTGGCTGAAAGTCCATCAGTTTCCTTAAGTGAAATCTCTCCACAATAGCAGGCGATACCCATATAGTGTTACATTGTAAGGAAGAAAAAAGATACAGCTTCATCAAGATCAACCTTGCATAAATATTAACGGTGTAGATCATGAGCAAGGCAGAACAAAACCTCCAGTGCTACAGTTGCCAAATGATACCCCACAGTGTTAAAATATGACAGCTCTTCCTGATCACAAAGAAAATCAGATAAATCACCTGGATCAATCACCCGATATAATGTCCTGCACTAATTATAGCTAATAATTAGAGTAAGGAAACTGGAGAAAGGCATTGTTCTGCAGTGGGTGTCATAGCACTGTGAATAGTTGGCACGCATTTGTTCTGTGGTTGGAATGGTGCAGTAATGGTCAGCATAGAAAGTTACTTTAGTTGGCATGAGGCTATATATAAGGGGTACAAAACATTACTTTGGTGAGCATAAGGGTGTAATGGTAGGCATATGATTATTCTTGTGGGCACAGGATTGTACCAACATTTGCATTAAACGTTGGTGAACTGTTGTGCTGGCACATGGCAGTTATGCAGGACACTGGAATATCCATGTGGTGGCAATGGGGCTGATATTTTAGGTATAGGGTTGTAAATAATACACATGGGACATTGGCTGCGATTCAATTCAAAGCTATGTTAAATAGCCCCGGAGGGAGCTACCAAAGCTATTCAATTCAACGCGATGTTTGGTCAGGCTAAAGGATTTCTTCTCGCACCCTCCTTGAATGCGAGAGGAGAAATGCGACAAAAGTGCCGGCCACGCAGCTGTTTTCCGGGTTAGCGAGGCGCTATCAGCCGTGCGGCCGGCACTTTAGTTGGAGAATGTCGGTTCTCGCAACTAAACACCCAGGTTAAGTCGCGAAACCCGGCTTTCTCTGATTTAACAGTTCGGGGCTATTCAACATCACATTGAATTGAATCGCGCCCATTGTGTAATGTGAATTGAATCGTGCCCATTGTGTAATGGTCATGTTTCTGCTGGGGTGGGCATAGAGCTTCATACGATGACCATGGGGCTCTTATGCTCTTTTGGTCTGTTATGCAGTGTTATTTTCTTGTTACACCATGTATGTTTAATATTTATATCCACTATGTATTATGTATGCGCAAAAAAAGAATTCCTGTATCACCATAGCATGCATGCAGAGGTTTTGTCTCTTTGCTGTACTGTACACCTTGCATACTAGACACATTGGGGCTGATGTACAATTGGCGTATGGGAGTTTGCGTAGTGAATCTTGTGTGAATTAATTCATCACATGCTCAGAAAATCAGCATTTGTAAATGTGAGGATACAGTCAAACGCCTCTTAGTAATATCTACAGTAACATGGGAGAGTAATGTATTTACATATTACTTCCAACTTTACATTGGCCCTATTGAGTAACTCCACTTCACTTTACTATATTGGCTATTTACTTTTTGTTGTTACCATACCAATTGTGTCTAACCCTCCCTCCTCCATTTAGTTCCAAAACTGTGTAACTCCATACTTAAGAAGTTAGACAGTACTTATTATTGTTATTATGCACATGCGCGGAACTGGTCATATCCCCGCCAGTGGAGTTGTACGCAAACCTTGGGGTTTGCGTACAACTCTGAATCAGGCCTGTTATCCTATATAATGAGTGAAATGTTGTGCAACAAAGGTAAAAATTATCAAATAGTAGTGACATCAGTGTTTCAGCTGATATTAGGATATGTGCTAAAACAGATGACTTCATTTCCTTTAAGAGATTTTAAAAGTTTCTGTTATCCACCAGCAAAATACAGTCATGGTAACTTGAGATCGCTAAATGACCTTTTACTTACAGCAATGGCCAAAAGTTTTGAGAATGACACAAGTATTGGTTTTCAAAAAGATTGCTGCTTCAGTGTTTTTAGACCTTTTTGTCATATGTTACTATGGTATATTGAAGTAAAATTAGCAGCATTTCATAAGTGTCAAAGGCTTTTATTGACAATTACAGTAAGTTTATGCAAAGAGTCAATATTTGCAGTGTTGACCCTCCTTTTTCAAGACCTCTGCAATTCGCCCTGGCATGCTGTCAATCACCTTCTGGGCCACATACTGACTGGTGGCCGCCCATTTTTGTCTAATCAATGCTTGGAGTTTGTCAGAATTGATAGGTTTTTGTTTGTCCACCCGCCTTTTGAGGATTGACCACAAGTTCTTAATGGGATTAAGGTCTGGGAAGTTTCTTGGCCATGGACCCAAAATTTCGATGTTTTGTTCCCCGAGCCATTTAGTTATCACTTATGGCAAGGTGCTCCATCATGCTGAAAAAAGTTCATCACCAAACTGTTCTTGGATGGCTGGGAGAAGTTGCTCTTGGAGGATGTTCTTTACTCATGGCTGTGTTCTTATGCAAAATTGTGAGTGAGCCCACTCCCTTGGCTTAGAAGCAACCCCACACATGAATGGTCTCAGGATGCTTTACTGTTGGCATGACACAAGACTGATGGTAGCGCTCACCTTTCCTTCTCCGGACAAGCGTTTTTCCAGATGCCCCAAACAATATGAAAGGGATCAGAGAAAATAACTTTACCCCAGTCCTCAGCAGTCCAGTCCCTGTACCTTTTGCAGAATATCAGTCTGTCCCTGATGTTTTTCCTGGAGAGAAGTGGCTTCTTTGCTGCCCTTCTTGACACCAGGCCATCCTCCAAAAGTCTTCGCATCACTGTGCGTGAAGATGCACTCACACCTGCCTGCTGCCATTACTGAACAAGCTCTGCACTGGTGTTGCCCCAATCCCACAGCTGAATCAACTTTAGGAGATTGTCCTGACACTTGCTGGATGTGCTTGGGCACCCTGAAGCCTTCTTCACAATTATTGAACCTCTCTCCTTGAAGTTCTTGATGATCCGATAAATGGTTGATTTAGGTGCAATCTTACTAGCAGCAGTATCCTTGCCTGTGAAGCCCTTTTTGTGCAAAGCAATGATAACTGCACATGTTTCCTTGCAGGTAACCATGGTTAACAGAGGAAGAACGATGACTTCAAGCTCCACCCTCCTTTTAAAGCTTCCAGTCTGTTATTCTAACTCAATCAGCATGACAGAGTGATCTCCAACCTTGTCCTCATCAAAACTCTCACCTGTGTTAACGAGAGAATCACTGACATGATGTCAGCTGGTCCTTTTGTGGCAGGGCTGAAATGCAGTGGAAATTATGTTTTAGGGATTAAGAGCCTGATTCAGGTTGGTTCGCAAGGCCGTGTTCGCACGCACCCCGCTCGCTTCGAAAATATATTAATGAATGCAATCGTAGCTCTATACCAAGACGCCCCCCATTGTATAAAGCCACACACTTCCCATGACATGCAACCGCAAGTCAGCGAAAACATCGGTAACATCGAGTAAAGTCGGAGCCATCCGCACAGTTGTGGTTGACCTGACCCAACCGCAGAAACTGCTATACTTCCTGTCACCATCTAGACCTCTGCCAGAGTATGCTATCGCAGGGGCTAAATTATACCCCTGTAAAGGGGTTTAAATGCCGATCGCAGTGGTCAGTTCGCGCGCGCGCACTGTCTTATACGCATGCGCAGAATGAAAACATCGGCTGGCTGCGTGCGAAAGAAGCCTTGCAATCCAACCTGAATCAAGCGTTAAGTTCATTGTCATGGCAAAGAGGGACTTTGCAATTAATTGCAATTCATCTGATCACTCTTCATGACATTCTGAAGTATATGCAAATCGCCTTCATTAAAACTGAAGCAGCAGACTTTGTGAAAACCAATACTGTTGGCCATGGCTGTATACAACGACTAGTAGTCAAGGAAATGTTCTGTTTTTTTTGTTTTGTCTTTTGAAAAACATTTTATTAATTTTTCAATAGTACAAAATAGAAAGTATTGACATTGGGACCATACAATTAGTCATCAACATGTAAACAATGCAAGAATAACACAGCGTACAAACATAAGGATGACTTAAGACGCAGATAAACAGCAAAAGTACTCCGCATGGCACATTCATGTACCAGTAAAAAAGTCTTTGTGGTCCATAAGGCAGAAGTCACACCAAGAAGAAAATACTATGGTGATCCTGCAGTAGCATGGGTTGAAGCATAACACAGGATTATGATATGGGGAAGCAATACTGTATATATGAAACACAAGTTTTAACGACCTGTATAACACAAACCAATACCAGCAGCACAATCAAAAAATAATAATAATAAAAAAAACATAGACAAGACAAAGGGTTGTTCGTTAAAGCATATGTTTTCCATTAACTAGATGTCTAATGTAATAAGGCGCTTAAAAAGAGAAAAAAAAATGTACTGCAAACTGAAGCATAAATAATCATGAGACCTATCTGAGAAGGTACAAAGTGGTGGATTCAAACATCTTCTGTGTCATGGCCAGGGTATTTCAGCATGGCGCTAGGCGGGTGTTACCTGTGAGGTCGTTGTGGTGCGGGCTGTCTGGTGGCGGAGCTGGTGTCTGGTGGGGGGCTTTGGCTGCGCGCGTTGTTGTGCGGGCCTGTTGTCACTCTGCGCTGGTAAGGCCTGGCGGCGTCTCCGTTCCGTTTGGCATGGGCGCCGCCATCTTGCCTTCTGGCCATGTGATGTGGCTGGCCAATCCTGGTGAGTCACATGTTCCCTCCGGCCAGTAACAGCACGGCATGGGGTATTTAGGAAGGGTCAGTGCCTTCCTTCTTTGCCAGTGCAACGTGTATCTCAGCCTAGCTGAGAGGGAGTTCTCTGTGCTTATCCTATTCCTGTGAATTCGCTGGCTGCCAGTCTGCCTGTCAGCTCCTAGCTTCCGCTGGACTACCCCGCTTCCTCCATCACCCTTGCCCATACCTGAGTGCCTGAGCCTGCTGACATCCTGCTCATTTGCCTTAGTTCACTACCTGCATACCTGGCTTATTATTTCCTGCATCACTACCTGCATACCTGCTTGATTATTTTCAGTCTCACTACCTGCACACCTGGACAGCTCTAATTGTTTCTACTTGGACATTAACCCATTACTCCCACCACAGAACCCTTGTGCACATTTATATATTTCTGGACTTTTATTTACTGCCATATTTTATGTCTACTCAAGCACTTATTAAAAAACATAGTTTTTTATTCAAACCCGCTTCTGTGATCGCTCCTGTTACCACCCGGGTCCACAAACAACCCAGAACATAACAGTTTGCACTGGCTCCATGGAGCCAGCCACGGATCAGGAGTCAGGAGTGGATTTGTTCTGGTGCATTTCTGGTCGTTTAGAAAATCTGGAAAACATGCAGCATCAGATGGCTCAATTTCTGCAAGAGATGTCCAAGCGACAGGATAGTTTGCAAACTTCCTTTTCTACCCCTGTAATACCAGCATCTACATCCGCATCAGCGTCTGGGAATACAGGAGGCAGATCATCTCCCCGCTTACATCTCCCTTTACCAAGTAAATTTGACGGCAACCCTAAACTCTGCCGAGGATTCCTAAATCAGTGTGACATACATTTTACCCTGCAGCCTGACAACTTTCTAACTGCAAGAACTAAAGTGGCTTATATAGTCTCTCTGTTATCCGGCCAGGCCTTAGAATGGGCTTCCCCACTCTGGGAGCGCTCAGATCCGCTGCTGGATAATTACGCAGGCTTTGTGTCATCTTTCAGGAGGATTTTCGATGAACCTGGGTGTACTGTATCAGCATCATCAAACATCATGACACTGAGACAAGGGGTCCATCCTGTAAGTCAATATGCCATGCAATTTAACATTTTAGCATCAGAGCTCAAATGGAATGAGGAAGCCCTCACCTCGGCCTTCTGGCATGGGTTGTCAGACCGACTAAAGGATGATCTAGTCACTCGAGAGCTTCCTACTAATCTGAACGACATGATTTCGTTGTGTATCAAAGTTGACCTACGCTTCAGGGAACGTCAGGCTGAAAAAAACAGAACTGACCGGCAAAGGTCATTTGCCCCCTCCATTTCTACCCGTCCCATTCCTTCTCCTACTGAAGAGGAGCCTATGCAGGTGAATCATACACACCTCTCCAAAGAAGAACGTCAGAGAAGAATGCAAAAAAACCTCTGTCTGTACTGCGGAGAGTCCGGTCACCTGCTGATCTCCTGCCCCCGTAAACCGGGAAATGCCAAATCCTAACTGACCCTGGAGACATCAAGTTAGGAGTTATGAGCCCGTCTCCAAAAGTTAAAGATTTCACGATTACCCTAGCGTTGGATCTTAAACCCAAACCTGTCTTTGCTACTGCTCTACTTGACTCGGGAGCAGCCGGAAATTTCATAACGTCTAGTTTCATAGATAAATTTCAGATTCCCTGTTCGTCTCTCAATCATGCCATCTCTCTGACCTCTATAGACGGACGCCCTCTAACTAACGGGATAGTCACCAAGGAGACTCAACCAGTATTGGTCCGAACTGGGGCACTTCATTCTGAGTCCTTAAAATTTCTGGTGATATCAGAGGCCTCTCAAGAAATTGTTCTTGGTCTACCCTGGTTACGTCAACATAATCCCAGGATTGATTGGAGTTCTATGCAGATTCTGTCATGGGGTATGGACTGTCAGAAATCCTGTCTTCCAAAAATTCGACCTGTAAGAAAGACAGTTCTATTAGTTTCTTCTGCCATTCCCAAGGAATATCAGATGTTCGCCGAGCAGCAAGCAAATACCTTACCTCCTCATAGGGAATGGGACTGTCCAATTGAATTGATACCTGATAAGACACCACCTCGTGGTCGTACCTATCCGCTGTCCTTGCCTGAGACTCAAGCCATGACCGAGTACATCCGGGACAACCTGGCAAAGGGGTTCATTCGCCCCTCTACTTCACCTGCCGGAGCTGGGTTTTACTTCGTTGGCAAGAAGGATGGTGGTCTAAGACCATGTATCGATTATCGAGGCCTTAATGACATTACTGTAAAGAATCGATACCCTCTTCCCCTGATTACTGAGTTGTTTGATAGGGTCAAGGGCTCTGTCATTTTTTCTAAATTAGATCTGAGAGGGGCTTACAACCTCATTCGTATCCGAGCTGGCGATGAATGGAAGACCGCTTTTAATACCAGAGATGGACATTTCGAATATTTAGTAATGCCTTTTGGATTGTGCAACGCCCCTGCTGTCTTTGAGTTTCATTAATGAGATTTTCCGGGATCTGTTATATGTTTCGGTTGTTGTCTATCTGGATGACGTACTGATTTTTTCACCCTCTGTGGCTAAACATCAAGAACATGTTAAAGAAGTTTTAACCGGTTTGAGAGAAAACCACCTTTACTGCAAACTGGAGAAGTGCATCTTTGGTGTGCCCAGTGTACCTTTTCTCGGCTACGTTACTTCTGGCTCCAGTTTGGAAATGGACCCCAAGAAGGTGCAAGCAATTCTGGATTGGACCCGACCTCAGACACTGAAAGCCATCCAGAGATTGTTGGGCTTCGCCAATTATTATAGACGCTTCATCAAGGGATTTTCTATATTGCTGGCTCCCATTACAGCCTTGACCCGCAAAGGTGCTAATCCTTCCCAATGGTCACCTGAGGCAGAGTCTGCCTTTCATCTTCTAAAACAGGCCTTTATCACAGCACCAGTTCTCCGACAACCAGATCTGGACAGGCCTTTTTTGTTGGAAGTAGACGCATCATCTGAAGCTGTGGGAGCAGTCTTGTCTCAACGTTATGAGGACAACCGAGTCCATCCTCGTGGGTTCTTTTCTAAAAAATTTTCACCTGCCGAAAGGAACTACACCATAGGTGAGCAAGAGCTACTAGCTGTTAAGTTGGCGATGAAGGAATGGAGATATTTACTAGAAGGTGCTAAGTTCCCATTTAATGTATTTACGGACCATAGAAATCTCCTATTTCTCAAAAACCTTCAATGTGTGAGTCCTCGTTTAGCCCGCTGGGCAATATTCTTTGTCAGGTTTCAGTTCACCCTGACCTTCCGGTCTGGAGCACTTAATCAGAAGGCTGATGCCCTATCGAGATCTCTCCTCTGTGATGATCAATCTGAAAATCAAAGCAATACCCCTGTCTTGGAATCAAGAGTCTTCGCCGCATTACAGCTTCAGCCTCCTACGGGAAAATCATTTGTGGCCCCGGAATTAAGGAAGCGGCTTCTCACGGGAACATTCCTCTCGCTTTGCAGAGCACTCAGGCACTCGGAAGACCTTGGAGTTCCTGAAAAGACACTATTGGTGGCCTTCTATGAAGGCAGATATAATGGAGTTCATCTTTTCCTGCTCCTCCTGTGCCCAGCATAAATCATCACGACAAGCTCCAGCTGGGGAATTGCTTCCACTACCTACTCCATCATGTCCATGGACGCATCTCTCCATGGATTTCGTCACAGACCTGTCAGTCTCTCAAGGCTTCAACACTATCTGGGTTGTAATAGACCGATTCTCTAAGATGGTCCACTATATACCGTTGAAGAAGTTACCTTTTGCCCCTGACCTGGAACAGTTGTTTGTCCAACACATATTTCGTCTACATGGCCTTCCTGCTGAAATTGTCTCTGACCGTGGTGTGCAGTTTACTGCAAAATTCTGGAGGGCTTTGTGTTCTGTTCTTCAAGTGAAGTTAAACTTTTCTACGGCCTACCATCCGCAAAGCAACGGCTCCACTGAGAGAGTTAATCAAGATCTAGAGACTTTCTTAAGAATTTTTATGTCATCTTCCCAGGACAATTGGGCTGGCTTGCTGCCATGGGCCAAGTTTGCACACAATGCTTCCTACCACTCGTCAACTAACCAAATGCCATTTCAGGTTGTTTATGGCCTTCATCCCCGTGTTCCTGAATTCCGAAGCCTGCCTGTTTTTGATGTTCCGCCCGTGGAGGACACGGTGCAGAATTTTGCTGCCATCTGGACTCAAGTACGGTCTGATTTGTGGAAGGCATCCTCTCGCTATAAGATCCAGGCCGATAAGAAGCGTAGAATAAATGAGAAATAACCAAACGCTCCTTGTCAGCTGCGACGCTGACAAGGCCTTTGATAGGGTGTCGTGGAACCATCTACTGCGCATCTTCCAGCTACAAAATTTTGGTCCCGAATTTATTACATTATTCAAAACAATATACCACACCCCTATAGCATTCCTAACAGTTAACGGCCTGAATACTCCATCCCTTAGACTACATAGGGGCACCCGACAGGGTTGTCCCCTATCCCCTTTATTATTTAACCTGGCTATAGATCCTCTTATCCGCACCTTTTTGCTATGTCAACAATGGCAGGGAATAAGTATCGGAAATAACACTTTGAAAGTCTCCGCGTATGCGGATGACTTATTACTGTATTTTGAGAACCCACATTCTGCCATACCTAAACTCCTTCATATCCTGAAAGACTTCCATATTATCTCTGGTTTTTTGATAAATTATAACAAAACAGAGGCCTTGGCCCTACACTCGGACGTCACAAAAAACTGGAAAAATTCTTTCCCATTTAAATGGGCCAAAACAACTCTAAAATACTTAGGCCTTAATATCCCGGCACATCCCTCCGCCCTATACTCAGTCAATTTCCCTGCTTTACTACAACGTACACTTTTAGATTTAAAAAAATGGAAACATCTCCCACTCTCATATCTCGGTAGATGTCAATTAATTAAAATGATATCTTTTCCTAGGATTTTATATTTTTTTCAGATGCTCCCCTTGCTTCCTTTAGAATCTGATTTAAAATTGATTAACAAAGCGATCAGCAAGTTCATTTGGGCGAACAAAAAACCCAGGATTTCACTATTCAAACTCAGCCAACCACCTGCTTTAGGCGGAATTAATCTCCCTTGCTTAAAATTTTATGCTATTGCGTCAAATTACCGATACGCAATTGACTGGATTAGAGGAACAAATGGATTTGCTGACACGCTAATAGAACAATCTTTTAGTGTTGAAATGCCATTAGCTAGTTTGCTACACACACGACCCTTGTCTCTTCCACCTCACGTAGCACAAAATCTACTACTACATACTACATACTTGGCTTGGCGACGAGCCAGAACTCAAATGAGAGTCCCTCCCAATGTGTCCTTGTTCCTTCCTATCGGCCATAACCCAGGGTTTGATGCTGGTTTTCTAACACAGACTTTCAAAACCTGGAACACACAGGGATTGCGTTACATATATCAATTATTGGATCTCTCCACAATGACTATTTACTCTCATAACCAAATACAGGAAAAATTTCCATGTATCCAAATCCCTTTATTTATATATTTCCAAATACGTAGTTATGTCAATATTTTACTCCCTAAAATTCCCATTATACCTGGGAAAAATGGTTTGGATGATGTGCTGTCTCGCTGCCTCTCTATGTAATTTTCCACTTCTATGCTATACACCTATATACGCCGGGAAATAAATTTGGAAGTGGAGACGGTGGGATTTGCCAAGTGGCATTCCACATTCCCTACTATACCCCTATCCACCATTTTAAAATCTTTTGTTAGACTTAATAAGCAATTAATTTCGGCTTCATACGCGGAAATGCAGTATAAATTATTGCATCGTGCCTATTTCACCCCCAAATTAAGACTCATCACAGGTACTTCCACAGACTCAAATTGTTTTAAATGTGGTCAACCTGATGCGGATCTAATGCATTGTATGTGGCACTGTGCGGAGGTACAGAGGTTCTGGTCCTTGGTACACACCTATATATCCACCAAGTTGGGAATTGCTTTTGAACTAACACCCGAGTGGGCTATGTGGGATATTGTACCATCATCTGGGTCATCCTGTGCCCCTGGAGGTGCCCATCTATTACTAGCAAAGATTGCAGCAGCTGCGAAAAAAACAATATTATCTCAATGGATATCCACTGACACTTTAACGCTCAGTCTTTTACAACCTAGAATTACGTACCTATTTAATATGGATTGGCTAGAACTATCCCTTAATAAAGACAAGGAAGCAGAGAAGTTCTTTAATATTTGGCTTCCATATGTTCACACATTAACACCTCAGGTTAAACACACGCTTCGAGCTGCAGTTCAACTTACAGCCTGGTATAATGAAGAAACCTTGTCTTCAGGTGAACCACCATTTTAATTCCTGTATTGTTACGTTCCTCATGGATCCATTGTATTGCACATTACTGTTGTGGTCCTGTTGATCTCTTGTCATTTTCTGATCAACATGTTATATTGTTTATTGCGGTCTTACAATAAAAATATGTTTTAAAAAAAAAAAGAAGCGTAGAATAGTTCCACGCATGCAAGTAGGAAACCAGGTCTGGTTGTCTACTCGGTTCCTTCGTCTAAGAGTTCCTTCTATGAAATTTGCACCCCGCTTCATTGGTCCCTTCACCATAACAGAAGTCATTAATCCAGTGGCCTACCGTTTACAGTTACCCCCATACCTAAAAATTCCTAATTCCTTCCATGTTTCCTTATTAAAGCCCCTGGTCCTGAATAAGTTCCATAATGCTCTACCTGCTTCTCCTTGAGTCCAGACGGAGAGAGGAGTTGAGTTTGAGGTCACCCAGGTCTTGGACTCTCGTCTGCGCAGAGGTCATCTACAGTATTTGCTGGACTGGAAAGGTTATGGTCCAGAGGAACGTTGCTGGACCGATGCTCGTGATGTCCACGCTCCCACGCTCATCAGGAGATTCCATTCTGCCTATCTGGAGAAGCCTGGTGAGTGTCCTGAGGCCACCCCAAAAGGGGGGGTTACTGTCACGGCCAGGGTATTTCAGCATGGCGCTAGGCGGGTGTTACCTGTGAGGTCGTTGTGGCGCGGGCTGTCTGGTGGTGGAGCTGGTGTCTAGCGGGGGGCTTTGGCTGCGCACATTGTTGTGCGGGCCTGTTGTCACTCTGCGCTGGTAAGGCCTGGCGGCGTCTCCGTTCCGTTTGGCATGGGCGCCGCCATCTTGCCTTCTGGCCATGTGTGACGGCTGGCCAATCCTGGTGAGTCACATGTTCCCTCCGGCCAGTAACAGCACGGCATGGGGTATTTAGGAAGGGTCAGTGCCTTCCTTCTTTGCCAGTGCAACGTGCATCTCAGCCTAGCTGAGAGGGAGTTCTCTGTGCTTATCCTGTTCCTGTGAATTCACTGTCTGCCAGTCTGCCTGTCAGCTCCTAGCTTCCGCTGGACTACCCCGCTTCCTCCATCACCCTTGCCCATACCTGAGTGTCTGAGCCTGCTGACATCCTGCTCATTTGCCTTAGTTCACTACCTATCTGGCTTATTATTTCCTGCATCCTGCATCACTATTTCCTGCATCACTACCTGCATACCTGCTTGATTATTTTCAGTCTCACTACCTGCACACCTGGACAGCTCTAATTGTTTCTACTTGGACATTAACCCATTACTCCCATCACAGAACTCTTGTGCACATTTATATATTCCTGGACTTTTATTTACTGCCATATTTTATGTCTACTCAAAAACCTAGTTTTTTATTCAAACCCGCTTCTGTGATTGCTCCTGCTACCACCCCGGGTCCACAAACAACCCAGAACATAACATTCTGGATCTGTTGTTGAACAGTAGGGTCTAACTTAATATATGTTTCCCACTTTTTATAGAAACACTTCACCCCCATCTCAATCTCCGGCAATGCAGCCTGGCGATCATAATAGATCAGTTTTAGCACTACAGCCTTAACCTCAGCAAGTAAAGGAGGTTTTTTTTTCAATCCAATCCATCAAAATCATGTTTTGAGCCGCCGCTAAAATAACAGAGAGTGCCGGAACTATATGTTTAAAATTAGAACCCAATTTCCAATGTGAAAAATGTAGAAACAGACAGGGAATAGGAAGTTTGAGCAGATTGATAGAAAATACTTGGTTTATAAATGCTACTACCTTATCCCAAAAACACCTTATTCTGCCGCATTCCCAGAAATTGTGGAAGAATTAAGCATCCATCGCACCACATTTTGGACAGTAACCAGATTCACCCGGGACCATGTGTTTTCTCTGTGCTTGCGAGACATATGCTCTGTTAAGAACTTTTAGGTGAACCTCCTGTGTAAATATTTGAGTGTAAATATTTCAATGAAGTGGAACAATGCTGTATCAACACCTCAGAAGACTCCAGGGAAGGGATACCATTGACCCAATTTTTCCGTGTACCAGCCCAAAAGCAGTGTTTTTTTATTTCTAAGTAAAGTAACGTATCCTAAATGTATTTGTACGGCTAAAAGACAAAACAGACAATATATTATCAGAGTCATCATTTGTGGCAACAGGCAAAGCGGGGGGTCTCTTTTGAGCAAAGTGCCTAATTTGTAGATACATAAAGAAGCACTTATGAGGAATGCTAAAGGTTTCCCACAAATAGTCAAATAGGCGCATAGAACCTCCAGGGTCAAAGATATCCTGAATGGCAGCAATACCAAGTTGTTTCCAGGTCACAAAACACCACTATTCAAACCAGGAGAGAAACAGGGATTACCCCAGAAGGTATTATAAGGGGAGCTATAGTGTGATTTTGTTCATGTTTCTTATTGATAGTGCACCACGCCTTGTAAGTATGTGAGAACAGTACATTGGAAACTATTGTGCAAGGAATCTGTTTCTTGGGAGTATGCAATAGAGCACTGGGGGAGTACGGATAAAAAAGGCTTCTTGGTGACAATTAGTGAAATGAGTGTTCCGTAGGAGCCAGTCTGAAATGTATCTGAAGAGAGCTGCCTGGGCAAAGGCAGAGACATCTGGGAGGCTGAAGCCAACCTCCGGCTTAGGTAGAATCAGTTTGGCATATGTGATACGGGGCTTCTTGGCATTCCAAATAAAAGTGGTAAAAAGGTAGCGAATGTCTTTAGCATCAGATATAGATAATGATAAGGGAAGCATCTGAAGGAAATATGACAATTTGGGGAATATGACACTTTTAATCACTGCTGTGCAGCCAGATAGTGATAAAGGCAAAGACATCCAATTAGTGATCAGTGATCTGGGCTTTAATCAAGGACAACACTGGTTTAAAGTTTACAGAGTAGAGGGAAGATAACGCCTTTGGAATAAAACCCCCCAAATATTTTAGAGGGGAGCTGCAGCAGGAGAAACGTGATAGAACAGAGTTAGAACTAAAATAGGAAGAGTCAGTGGCTAAAGGCAATAGCTTAGACTTGGTGTAGTTAACTCTGAAGCTGGCAAACGTACCAAAACTATCAATAATAGCAATAATAGCTGGTAAAGATTGGAAAGGGTTCGATATAGATAGAAGCATGTCATCAGCGAATAGGCTTAATTTGACCTCGAGGCCATTCACAGAAATGCCTGTACAAAGGGGGGGAAGCCCGTAAGGCTATTGCTAAGCGCTCCAAGGCTATAGGGGGCAGCCCTGCCTAGTACCTTTAAGTAGAGAGAAGGGGGGGAAAGATAATTATTGCTTAAAATTTGGGATGATGAACCAGAGTAGAGGGATTGAAGCACAGCGATGAAATCCCCTGGGGCACCAAAGCGACGAAGAGAGTCAAATAGGTGTTCCCAGGTAACTAAATCAAAAGCCTTCACAGCATCTAATGAAAGGATCGCATGATGGCCAGGTGCCCCTGAGGATTCCAACCACTGCATCACTGAAAGGACTTTTCGTATATTTACTACAGATATTTACTTCATGTATTATAGAGAGTAAGATGAGCTTAATTCTATCTGCCAAAATGTTCATAAACAGTTTGTAGTCTGTATTGAGTAAAGATATAGGTCTATATGAGCTAGCCAGTTCTGAGTCCCGGCCAGGCTTATGTAATACTTTTAACAGAGCCGAATTAAAGTAAAGAGGGGGAGGAGTACCTATAAGTAGGGAGTTAAATACAGAAAGCAGAGTGTCCTCGATTCTGGGGCGTAGAATTTTATAGTAATCATTGGAGAGGCCATCAGGACCGGGTGCTTTACCCAATTTCAAATGACTGATGGCCTTTCTAATTTCTTCTACTGTTATGGGCACTACCAAGGAAGAAGCCTGTTCCTCAAACAGCTGTGGCGAAGAAACTCTACTCCAAAAAGCAGCCCTCTCAGATACATTTACATTAAGATGAGCATATAGGTCAGCGTGAAAAGAGTGCAAGATAGTGGAAATGGCTTTTCCCCGACTTAGCTATGGTGCCATCAGGGCGCCTCAAAGACTTAATAACTGTAGGGGGGCGTTGGCCACGTAAAAGACTTGACAGCAATTTACTGGATTTATTACCATGTCGGTAGAATCTGAAACCTGATACAAAAGTGTACTTTGACTCTGATTGGGACAACAATGCATCAAAAGCAGCTTTGGTGGATAAATATCTCTCACGATTGAAAGACGGGGCATCTTTAAATGTCTGATAGGCAGTTGTCAGTGTAGATTGCAGATCAATATAGTTTTCTTTATAAACCTTATCACATAAAGAACAATAAGACATAATATCCCTCTAACAACCGGTTTGGATGCCTGCCAGAATAAAAGCGGAGAGGTACTTTCTAAAGAAGAGTTATTAAGTTTATATGCCATCCAGGAGGCGTAATTTTACCCAAAATAATGAATGGTCAGAAATGCACATTGGCTCTATATTTGAGTCAAGTAAACCCGAGGAAAAACAGTTGTGGACATCAAAATATGATCTATCCGGGACAGGGTCCCATGTGCTGCAGACAAACACGTAAAATCGCATTCTAGAGGGTGTGATGCTCTCCAAACATCTGTTAGGTGTAACTGTTATGTGATATAATTAATGCTCACTTTCGGAGCATGCATCACAAAAGGCGAGGGGGAGGATCTATCCATACGAGTGGACGCCACAATATTAAAGTCGCCACCTAGCACAATAGGGACATCACCATATGTGTGTAAATGGGAGATAAGGAAAAGAAAAAAATATTTTGAATAAGAATTAGGGGCATATATGTTACATAATATATACCTGGAGGAGCCCAGGGTAACATCAGCAATAACATATCTTCCCTGAGGATCTATCACAGAAGAATGCAGTGTCACGCTAATACGATTGTGCACTAAAATAACTATCCCTCTAGCCTTAGAGGTGAAAGGCGCTGACACCAGGACCTTCCAGTGTAATGAGTTTAATTTCAGAATCTCAGGAGGTAGGAGGTGGGTTTCCTGAAGCAGGGCAACATCAATATGCATTTTGTTTAAATATATTAACACCTTTTTCCTTTTCGCAGGTAAATTAAAACCCCCCACATTGAGTGAGCCCACTATCAAATTAGACATGGCAATAGCAGCTCAAACCACATAGCAAAGGAAAAACACGTCCAACCAGTATATGAACATATTCCAGCAATAAATAATAAATTGAGAACCCAATGTCAGGGGGGACAGGACGAGACACATAAGGAAAAAAATGGGAAGGGGGGAAAACCGAATAGAACAAAGATACTAGGAAGAGCCCACCGCTCTAAGAGAAGCGCAGCTCCTACCATTAAATCTAATTATCAAATATAGACAACCTGTAATTAAGTATTATACGTAACACAAAACCAGACAGGTCGCTATCAGCAGTTCCCAGCTATATGTACTAATATGAAAACATATTATAGTAGGTGTGGGAGTAAGGTACAAAGAGCCGGCATATACATTAAGAATAAATTATGGAAAAGGCCTAAAGTGGCCGCCAATAAAATCAGAACATTGGCAACAAAAAATACAAGGGCATACATATAAGGCATCCTGACACAGAAAGAGGCAGACTATAACGTAAGAACAGAGATCAATGTAAAGGTTATTAAACACTTAAAGTACAAATGTACATGCAATTATGCTTTCAGAACCTGTAGCACATACATACAAAAATGAGGCATGAGGCAGACAAGAGGAGTAATAGCAGCAGACCAGCCTCAACAAATCAGGTAATAACAAGAAAAATAAAGTAGACAAAGAAGAATTTCACATCATTTGGTCACAGTTCTCACGGGATGGAGAGGAACAATCCGCAGCCAGAACAGCTTCCATTAGATAACTAACAGCTTCCGCCACTGTTGAAAAATCTTTAAAAGAGTTTCCTTCAAAAAGGCATAACCGAGCAGGGAACAATAAAGCAAACTTTTTATTTTCCTTGACAAGGAATATGTAATAATTCTAAAAGAGATGTCTGCAGAAAAGTAAATAGGGCAGGCCCTTTGAGTGTTTCAGGAAGTCTTATGATGCGGAGATTACCTCTCCTCGATCTGTTCTCCAAGTCATCTACTTTTGATATCAGCTGGTAATGAGATTTCTGTAACTGCTCATAATTAGTTTTCAGTTCAGACACATCTTGAAAAGTTTCTCCCATGCGTTGCTCAGTATTAACAACTCTCTTAGATAGTTGCTTAAGCTGGGATTTCATGTCTGAGACAGCCTGCTGCAGCTTAGCAGAGTGAGCCTCCATAATGGGCCCCATAGCATTAAGTACTGCTCTGACCACATCAGCATAAGTAACAGCACTGTCAGCAGAGCATTCAGGCATGTGAGAGTGCGTAGCTAGTGTTAAAAAGTCAGAGGGGACACTGTGAGGATCAGAAATTCCCACCTGTTTAGCAGATGTGGTGGCCATCTTGGATTCCTGGGTCTGTTTTTCTGACCTAGATCTCTGTAGTTTAGCAGCCATAGAAGTGGATAAAAAATAGTCCATCAAGTGCCCCTGGTGTGCAAGTAGACACCCAAATTGTCAGTGTAGGCGGCAGGATGCCAGCGCTGTAACTCCCTGAAGCTGGGGCTGCTGGAGAGCTAATGTAACCAGCTTCTCCTCACATGGGATCTGGAACAGGAAGTCCTGTTTTATCTCTTACTTCCGCTTTGTATTTTCCTGCTTCCGATACTGTACTTTACAACTGTGTGATTTTCTTTTTAGCCAACCAAAAGTGCCAAGGTCAAGGGCTCAGCCAAGCCCAAAGGTAAAGGAAAGAAGTCAAAGAAGAGTAAAGAGCCCAAAGCTGTGGTGGACATACTCAGCCCAGAAGCCATGCTGGATGCTTACTACATCTGTCACAATGTTGTGGACTGCTTGGAATTTCGAGGCTTTAGCTGGCCTGGAGCTCCAAAAAAGAAAGGAAAAAAGAAAGGAAAGAAAGGAAAAAAGAAATAAACAGAATGTACTAGTGTGGGGTATACAGTAACAACCTTCATGATCTTTTTGTGCCAAATACTGGGAATGAAGAAGATCAAAATCAAAAGTGAATCACATGACGATACCCTGTAATTGTGACCATCAGCATCAGATGCCAACTTGGATTTCCAGTACTAAGTCTGTAGCAATAAACTGTAGATGTTAGTACCAATGTAAGTTTATTTGATTTATATTCAGTGTATTTTACAATAAAGACATTTTAAGCATTTTATGATAATTATTAATCACCATTCCTACATTTAGTAAAGTGATGAGCAATAAATGGTCCAGAGTTATTTCCCTAATAATTGTCTTCCTACTGGATGGTGGGGCCATCTCAGACGGCTGAATAGACAGCTATGTCAACCTTCTCTTAGGGTAGCATGATTTGCACCTTGGTATAACATGTTCAGACAGATTTAGAGCTGGGAGTGGACCACATTGTTGCTTAACTCCAAATTGTAGTATTAAAATGAAGCTTCCCTGTATTTCTATGTTACATGCAAAAGCAGACAGTATTTTAACTACATGTAAAAATATGCTTTTGTACTCTTTCCATTTTGTACTCATCCTAGCTCCAAATGTGTTCCTTTATGTTGATGTGAACTGATGTCACTCTACAAAAATAATGCATGGTCTCCTTTTGTGATGAACGGTCACTTATGTAGCCTTTGAAAATATTATGTTGTCCACCAGAGATCAAGCAGGTTCTTGAACAAACTGGTTATTAAAATTGCATAAGACCTAGGGGTATATTATTTACTAACAGGCAGTTTGTCATAGACGCTGATCATCTGTGGCATTGAGCAATCAGTGCTAAACAAGCCCAATAAATACACCCTCTAGTGTAAACTGGGGAAAACAAAAAGGGTAATGTACTAGCTGCAAAATATGCAGGTTTGCATAAATAGCACCTATTGGCTACCAGTCTCATACATAGGTGCACATCAACTTTTTGCTTTTGGAATGTTTCTCTGTGTATATATTTTGCATGACTATTTGCAAAATAGCGAGTCCATCTGAGAATCGTCAGTTTAAAATTTAGCTTACTGTAACTTTTGGTTACAACTATTTCTGCATTTTTTACATTGACATCTTACTTATGAGATATTCCCTACAAAGTACACACTGAGCGATATGTACTGGTACAATATGTCAGCCCGACTGGCCGACCTATCTCACGTACACATTAGAACGAGGGAATGATCAACGGAATGATCCCTCGTTCCGTCCTTCATTACCTGCAACGGGGCAGCATGAGATATCATCCGGTTGGACATGCAGCATGGCTGACCGGACGATACCGCATGCGACCGCAGGAGCGCACATATTGGCCATACACACTGAGCGATGTGGCCAATATGTCACTCCGATTCATCTGGAAACTACATATCGTGCTGACATCATCTCAGTGTGTACCCAGCTTTAGGGCAGGATTCAAGTAGATGCGGTAATTTAGTGCACCAGGAAAAGGGTGATAGCCTCGGGCTTTAACGCCTGGGGCTATTCAGTTACAGCCCCTTTTCATCTCGTGGTAACTTACCCGCTAATGTGCGTTAACCCATAGAATACGGGATAAGATCCCAGTGCTATGGGTTAACACTAAATAACCGCATCTAATGGAATCCGGCCCTTAGTGTTATGTGCACAGCTATTCTCTATCCACAAAATTTGAAGACTGGGTCTCATCCTATGCTTTCACATTCCAGTTGCATGTTTGCTGACAAGTACATGTAAAGGCGCACATTTAAACATATAAAAGTGACACAAAAATATGATATATATTATAATATAATCATGTGCAATGAAATACATTAAACATTCCCATCGCTATAATGAAGCTGCCTGTTCAGATGGCCTGTTCTAAATAGACCCCCCAAAAAAGAGAAACCGAAAAATTATTTATAACAGCATTGGATAAAAGCAGGACAACACAATATACAAAAAGTTTTGCGCCTATTAATAGATAAAAAAAATCATATGGAATCATAAGACAGAACAATTCCAATTGCGGCAGCACTCAGATATTCAAATAATCAACACAACAGCAGGGTTAAACTCCAACGTTTCGATGCCAAGTTTATTGCATCGTCCTTAGGGCATATACAAACATTAAAAAAGTACATACCTATATACCAAGCCGCCGGCTTCCCATACTCGGTGTGTTGCGCCCACAGCTGACTGCGAACTAGGATCTAGAATGAAAAGAGAAACAAAGGCGTAATAGTTTTTTCAATACATATTACTGGCAAAAGTAGCTGTTTGATGGTTACGGGACTTAAGCAAGTGATGGAAATCACTCAAATTCAGTCCATGAATAATAGTGAGTGACTGGCACATAGCTATTGCTATATATACATATATGAAATGCTAAGTCGCAAACAAATGCAGGAGCTATATGTCACAAGTTCAGATCTGTAATACCCCTTTTAGATCAAAATGCTGGGATTTTGAAACAGGTCCAACCTGGATGCGACCCGACTGAGACCCCTTTCAGACAGGCTGCTTATTCACGAGTCTGATGACCCAGGTTACCTGTTACACTGCACCGCGACCCGGGTAGATCCCGGGTTCAACCCTTGTAATTACCTGGGTTGAAATGCTCGACCTCGGGTTTTTTTAAGGACCCTTTCAGACTAAGCAAAATCCCGGGTAAACGTGCAATAACCCAGGATTTTGCTTCTAGTTTGAAAGGGATATAAGTGGAAACTTCAGTAGTAAAGTGCTGACAAGCCGTGTTTCCTCCTTAGAAGTGCTTCACATCAGAGGAGTAATTAAATACTTTGATCATCTCTCTTCCTTGTCTCACTCTCTCACCCCCTCTTCCATCTCTCTCCCTCCCCCTCTTCCTCCGAAGGTTCGCTGGGAGAGAAGTGTCCGGTTGTCAGTGAGAGCTGTGAGGTGAGAGGCAGGGCCTCCCCCAGCTCTTACTGCACCTGTGCTAGATGGATAAGCCTGTTATATAATAGGCTAGTAAATAATTGGACCCAGTATCTGCCAGGTAACCTCAGCCACTTCGCCTCCTCCGATCCTGTTATCCTTACTGTTCCCAGTCCTTACTGTTCCCAGTGTACGTCACACCTAACATGCATGGCCGGCAACAGAAATCTTGGGGGCCGTTACACGGATATCTCTGGGGGCCCCCATCAATACAACCCACATATACCTCCCAATACATGTATCACCAAATATAAAACACTGTAATTGTGCTTTCTATCTATGCAGCATTAGAAAAGGCCAGTTGCCCTCTGTGGTAAATCAATAATCAAAGACGTGAAGGAAGACGGCGGCACTTGGAGAGAGCAATATACCTGTATAGATGAGGTTACCATGACAAAATGGCTTGCAAGCCCTGAAACGTTGGTATTTTTGGAACAAATATATGAACTTTACTAAAAGAGCGAGGGTCATCGTCAGGGAATAACACAAAAAACACAGAAGAACGGCACTCTACTGGTCTTATAAAATCTGAATAAATATACTCAAACAGCCAGATTGATGGTACAACGTTTCAAGGTTTAGTCGCACCCTTATCTCCTTGAAACGGGCAAATAGAGCCCGAAACATTGGATCATCAATCTGGCTGTTTGAGTATATTTATTCAGATTTTATAAGACGAGCAGAGTGCCGTTCTTCTGTGTTATATATATACACACACTCTGTACATATATATATATATATATATATATAGATATACATATATCAGATATATATAGATGCATGTAGGCACATGCATCTATATCGATTATATGCACCACAGGCTAGCAGGACCCGGAAGTGCAGCTCAGATGGGCGCTCCCTTCCTCGTGGCTGACGCTGATTGTGAGACAGTTTGGAAGATGGGTATTTATTGGAGGTAAGTGTTATGTGTCTGTGGTGTTTGTTACTGCAAGTGTGTCCTGACGAAAGGGCGGATGCCCTGAAACGTTGACATGTTCTATAATACACTTGTTTTTTTTGCATCTTATGTCGTGTCTCTTGAGTGCCCATGCACTTGTTTGGACGATTATATATATATATATATATATATATATATATATATAATCGGTAGATATAGATGCATGTAGCCTACATCCATCTATATATATCTATCTGTAGATATGTATGTGTATGTATATATATATATATATATATATATATATATATATAGTTATATGTCAAATGCAGCACACTTAGCAAACTTAAATGAAAAATCCGAGGTGCAAGATCCATATAAGAAATCAAAATAAACTCAGCGGGCACCCGGCTCCCTCCCCGCAGCGCCATCCGGAGGCTGGAGCTCACAACTGAGCGCCGGCTTACGGCTCCCACAGTGCACTATGGGAGAGACATCATGACGTCTCTCTCAAAATTCCGAGGAGCGGCCAACCGGATGGACACGAGAGAGGGGCTTATGGTAAGTATTGTTTTTTTTGTGTAAGCGGCTTCATATTGGGGGCATAACTTCTGGGGGCATTACTATTGGGGGAACTACTAATGGGGGCATTTACTCAGGGGCATTACTATTGGGGCACTACTACTGGGACCTTTTACTCGGGGGCATTACTATTGGGGTACTACTACTAGGGCATTACTACAGGGGGCATTACTATTGGCACTACTACAGGGGGTACTACTACAGGGGGCATTACTACTGGGGGCATTACTTCTACAGGGGGCACAACTAAAGGGAGTACCACTCCTGGGGGCACTGCATAAGGGGCACCACTACTGGGGGCAGTGTTTAAGGGGCACCACTACTGGGGTCACTGAATAAGGGACACTACCACTGTGGGCACTGCATAAGTGGCACTACCACTACTGGGGGCACTGCATAAGGGGCACTACCACTACTGGGGGAACCACTACTGGGATCAGTGCATAAGGAGCACTACCACTACTGGGGGCACTACCACTACTGGGGGAACTGCATAAGGGGCACCACTACTGGGGGCACCACTACTGGGATCACTGCATAAGGGGTACTATCACTACTGTGAGCACTGCATAAGGGGCACTACCACTACTGTGGGCACTGCATAAGAGGCATTACCACTGTGGGCACTACATAAGGGGCACTACCACTACTGGGGGGAACTGCATAAGGAGCACCACTACATGCGATCACTGCATAAGAGGCACTACCACTACTGGGGGCACTGCATAAGGGGCACTACCACTACTAAGGGAACTGCATAAGGGGCACCACTACTGGGGCCACTGCATAAGGGCCATTACCACTGTTGGCACTGCATAAGGGGCACTACCACTACTGGGGGAACTGCATAAGGGGCACCACTACTAGAGTCACTGCATAAGGGACACTACCACTACTGTGGGCACTGAATAAGGGGCACTACCACTACTGTGGGCACTGCATAAGGGGCACCGCTACATTAGGCATTGCATAAGGCAGTGTTTCCCAACCATGGTCCTCAAGGCACACTAACAGTCCAGGTTTTAGGGATAGCCATAGTCACAAGTGACTTAATTAGTACTTCAATTATTTTGATTTAACCATCATGGATATCACTAAAACCAGGACTGTTAGTGTGCCTTGAGGACCGAGGTTGGGAATCACTGGCCTAGTACAATCAGGAGACCCCAAAAACAAGGATCCCATTCCCAGTCCTGGCCCACAGGTCGCGTCCCTCTGTGGCAAAGGGCTCAGTCCGTCCTCTGCAAGAACGTCTGACAGTGGAGTGTGGGTGGGGAATTAGCAAAGACACACCAGTTCTGTCCCCCTAAGTCAGTGATTCCCAACCTCGGTCCTCAAGGCACACTAACAGTCCTGGTTTTAGTGATATCCATGCTTAAGCACAGATGGTTAAATCAAAATAACTAAGGAACTAATTAAGTCACCTGTGCTCAACTATGGCTATCCTTAAAACCTGGGCTGTTAGTGTGCCTTGAGGACCGTGGTTGGGAACCCCTGGCATAAGGGGCACTACTGCTGTGGGCATTATGTGTAAGGGGCACTACTGCTGTGGGCATTGTATAAGGGGCACTGCTACTGTGGGCATTATGTGTATGAAGGGCACTACTGCTGTGGGCATAGTGTATAAGAGGCACAAATGTGGGCATTGTGTAAAAGGGGCACTGCTGATATTAAGCAGTGTATATTATATTTAATAGTCTCTAGCATAGTAAGAGAAGAGTGCCGGGTTGCTGAAAAATGAAGGTTAAACCTGTCTGATATTCCCTCTCGCCAAAAGACCTGTTAGTACTGTAAAACTACATTGATGCAGTAGGCGTACAGACATTGCATTATCAAGTAAGTATCTTTGCGCCTCTGGGCTTGTTAATATCAATATCAATATAAAGAAATATCAATGTTAACATGGCTAAATAGTCTGATACTAATGATTCTAGTGTCAAAATTGTGCACTTGTCCCTATAGATCCATGGCTTAACTAACAACATGTGCACTTACCGTAAAAAAGTATTTATATAATGATGTCATACATCATAATATATGGAAAATAAACATTTTGTACGGTCATCTTATGTATGAAACAAATTTGTTAACTAATCATTTAAGAGTCAGGCAGATGAGATACCCTGAGTGGTTACCATATAAATTTACAGGGCATTTGGGACTGCAACTTGCATTTTTTTTTTTTAATGATCTTGTGCCTCTTTTTACTATGCAGGTTTTTTTTCAGGCAACTTGCACATGCGATTTCCTATGACAAGGGACTAGGTCAGGGGTTGGAGGGGGCACGTAGAAAGCCAAAGTTCAGTAGGGGTCTGATATGGACATGTTGACGCAAACTGTGTGAAGGTATGTGACTTCTGGGTGCTCAAACCATGGAGCAAGTTGTGTGATGATGACGATGGCCACAGGTTGTGTTTAATTGGTCAAATACATCCAAAACACACATAGGAAAATTAAGTGTTACCCCTGCAGAGCAAAGGAAGTGTTCACCCTCGTTGGTTTTGACTTGGGGTTACAGCTCCTGTTTGATAGATCTTGGAGTCATGAATCATACCTATCATTGAGATTGTGGAAGTCTCCATGGACCCTGCATGTTTGTGAGTCTGCCTGAAGTCAGTAGACATTGAACCTACTTTTAAAGTAGAGGAGTAGAAGGTTGAGGCTCGGGAGCCGGGATATCCTATATGATGGAGTGTTCCTTATACAATTAAGACAATTTGTGCTTGTAACCAGCTGCCTTCCTATGTGATTACAAACATCATAAGGTTATTGGGTGTGCCAGGCTGACTCATAAGGCAAACCAGTCATCTGGCAGAGAAAAAGAACTGAATAAACAGAAAAATAGAAGAAAGGGGCACACAATAGTAAAATATACTTATAACAATTGAATAACTAATTTCGCTATAACTTATATGTACATTGAAATAATAAAAGCTTTCATGTATTATTTGTTTCATATGGATTAGCTAGAAATGTCCGTAAACAAAGAGAACAAAATGGAAAAAATATTTTCTATTTGGCTCCCATATATACATACCCTACACTCTCAGGGCCTGATTCAGAGCCGGACGCAATCAGCTGTTCGCCCGCAGTAGGTATGACCGTCCAAATGTCAAACCATGCGCTCGCACGTGTGGTCGCTCGTAGCGAGTCTTCCGCCCCATATTTCCACAACCCCTCCTCTAGCTAATGAGCGTCCGAAATAGCGAGCGCACTACTCGTTTTTGGATGAAGAGTTTGCTCATACAAGTACGACCAGAAGTAGGCCTGTCATTGGTCGATTGCCTTGTTTCTCCTTCGTCAAACATCTGTGAATCGATTGGTGCCAATCATTACCTTAATTTACTTAATTGTTAGTCGAAAGTTTTCAATCTTGTTTCTTTTTTGAATGTCAATAAACTTTATTGTTTGTTTTGTGTTTATTTTGGTCCATAGAATCTGTCCGCTTTTAATGGCAAACTTTTTTTTTTCAATCCAAAGGCTTTGTTTGATTTTTTAATAGCTTTTATTTTTATTTATAATTTAGAAATTGTTTTATTTCCGGCTTGTTGCTAACGCATCCAAATGCAGCAGCCAATCATAAGTCACAGTATATTTTTAGGGGTTGTTCACATGACTCACACATTAACCAATAGAATTCTTCCAGTTATTCATGAAAGTACATTAGCCAATCAAAATTTAGGGGTCCCTGTAATAAAACTGATTTGTGTAAAAAAAAAACCATTGCCATCATGAGAGCCAGTGCTTTTACATGGCGTGAGCTGCTGGTGCTCACTGAAGTGCTGGATCGCCGAATTACTGACATGCCACCCCCCGTCACCAACCAACGCAAGCGCCGGGCATACGCGGAGGTGCAGCGCAGGCTGCGGGCCTTGGGATTTCGGAGGACCATCGGCCAATTAGAGCGCCGGTGGTCGGATTTACGCCGCCGGTCCCCACACCTGCTTGCGCATCTTCGGATGAGGATCCGTCGGCGTAAGTGGATATTTGAATGTTTATATATCTATGACAATCTGTTGTTACGTTTTGTCTTTGCTAATGTAAATTTGCATTAATGCGTGTGCATGTGTGCAGTATGCGTTTTTTTCGGGCTAAATGAGACCTTGTTAATGTTGTTTTTTTTTATTTTATATTTTCTTTTGGGTTAATGTTTTACATTTTAAATGTTTTTTGGTATACATATTTGCTAATATTACAAACTATACATCATTTAGGTCAGGAGCGGATCCATGGACGGAGACGGAGGCCTGCCCGACCCCTCTCCCCAACTCCCACCATCTCCTCCCCTGCCCACTCCTCCAAATTTCTCCACCCTCCCCTGACCTGGACATCCCTATTTTCCCTCCCTCTCCTGCTCCCCAAATCCAAATAACCCCTCCCTCCCCTGCCCTACCCATCCACATTCCCACACCCTCCCCTGATGCACCCACTCCTGATTCCAACCCCTCCCCTTTATCCCCCCCGGACATTTCCCCACCTTCTTCGGCCATCCACTGGCCCACTTCTTCGGATGAAGAGGATCTGGGCTAACCTGGCCCTGAACCTGCAGGTATTTTGTATTTCATGTTTGCAATTATTGTGTTAAAATGTGCCACAAGGTCAATCAATGTGTTTTTTTTATTTTTTAAACATTTGGGTTTATGGAATTTGCATATGAAAATGCAAACAATGTGGCAGACTAAATTTTTGGTGTAAGTATTCTTTAAAAATTTAACTTTAAAAACCAAAGAGTGGTTTCCAAGACTTTAAAGACATATTTTGACATTCAACTAATTGGGACAATTGACATTAACTCCATAATGTTTTGCTAAAATACCCTTATGTAATTATTTAATTTATTCAAAATTATCCATGCAACTCCCAAAATAGGAAAATAAAGACGTAAAAAGGTAGGGCAAACTATGCAAACATGTTGTTAATTGTTATTTTGTTTTAAAAATTTATAAAAAATAAAACTTTAAAAAAAAAAAAAACACTTGGAAATTAAGTTAAAAGGTACTGTCCATTTGCTGTTTTTCATGTAAAAAAACCCCGAATAAATATAAAATTTGTTTATTACACAATATCTCACAAAAAAAACAAATACACACAAATATTTGAACAAAACAATCAAGAACTGGTTGAAGATGGTACATGCCAACATGTTGTCCAAAATCAGGTAAGAAACACATTTGTCCAGGTGTAAAGGTTTGTGAGTCATTAATGTCAAAGGCGATCAATTTCAGGAAGTAAGAAGGTTGTTGTTTGAATTTTGCCCCAAAAAAAAAGGTTAAAATTCGAAACATAGGATAGTAAACACACATAATTTTAATTCTTCACAAAGTCAACAAATGTAAAACAAAGGAAATTTAAATACCTGAAAAAGCGTGTAACTACCTCATCACGTATGGCCCCCCTGACACTTTCCTCCGACCAACCACGGGGGGGCCATCCTCAGGCAAGGCATCCTCTGGCTGCATTGGGACACCACTCCTTATGGCGATGTTGTGAAATATCCCACACAGGACCACAATTTTGGAAACCATAGCCGGCAAATACATGAGGTCGCCACCAGAGCGGTGGAGGCATCGAAATCGGCCTTTAAAAAGGCCAATACAACGTTCCACCACCTGCCTTGTGGCAGTAAGTGTGGAATTATATTGACTTTGTGGCCCTGGTGTAGGAACCAAATAAGGAGTGAGCAGCCAGGGCATGCAAGGGTAACCACTGTCTCCTGTGAAAATAAAAAAACATTCAGTACCATTTCTAAGTCAACAGTTTTTTCTTTAAAAATTAGGGGTACCACTTACCCAGAAGCCACGCATCACCAGCTTGTAGGTTGTTTAATTTGTGCCAAAGCCCTGATTGCCGGATGACAAATGAATCATGTGCACTTCCTGGAAATTTGGCATTCAGGGACAGGATCTGGACGGAGGCATCACATACCACTGAATGGAAATGTTTGCGGTTCCTAAATATTGCCTCCAGCGCTGCTGGAGGCTGAAGTGGTATGTGAGTGCCATCCACAACCCCTATGATGTGTGGGAAGCCTGCAATTTCAAAAAAATTCTGCTTAACCTCATTAAGGGAACCCATATCCAATGGCATATTAATAAAATGATGGAGGTGCTTAAAGAGTGCATCCATTACCGACCTCAGGACCCTTGAAAAGGAGGATTGGGAAATGCCAGCAACGATCCCAACTGTGGTCTGGAAGGATCCTGAGGAGCAAAAATGTAACACCGACATTAACTGCGTAAGTGGTGGTATTGCTGTTGGATTGTTAATTTGCCTTTCAAGATCACTCTCTATTAATGAAAGAGTGTCTAGGATGATTTGGGGTGGTAGGCGATAACGCCGTAAAACCACATCATCAGGCATTCCAAAAAGGGTGACACGTGTTCTAAATAGCTGGGGCCTTGCACGCCTACGATGCCTACGCCTAGGAGGATGTTCAGGTTGGTCGGGGTCGTGGACCATCGCCACTATAATTCGCCCAACATCAATCTGAAATGTTAGACAATGTAGTTATTTTTACAACATTTAAAAATGAGAAAATATACTTATCTTTTTTACACATTAAGAAGAATCTTACAGGGTTAGGCAGTGACATCTTGAAGTAAACCTACGAATTAGATTTACCATAAAAAGAATGTTAAAATTAACACAAACTAGGCAAAAATATAAAGAATGCATGCACTACACAGATGATGTTGTTATTGTATGTTTTTATTCGAAAATTCCAATGTACGCTAACGCCACATACAGGAGATGTGCAAAATATACGCAATAGAGGATACAAAATACCGCTAAATGGTACGCTAACGCCACATACAGGAGATGTGCAAAATATAAGCAATACATTTCGCATTTTTTTTTCAATAAATTTTTATTGATTTTTAACAAGAAAAAACACAAATACAGAAGTAAAATACAAAGAAAACACAATACTTTCAGTTATAAGAGTTGCAAATAAGTAGCACAAAGTAAGTAACATTAAAATAAAACAAGGGGAGAAAATAAATATAAAACCGAAATGAAAAAGAGGAGAAGGTACCACAGTTCACAAGAAAATACAACACATATATATTGTATCACATTCAAAATGCCTAACTCAGAGGACAGAAGGTCTACACCTTCACCAACAGTTACAAATTCCTGCCATTTAGACCATAACCTCAATGGCGAAAAAGTAGACATGGAGTATGCGACATCCACAGTTTCCATCAAAAATGCAAATTGTACCTTATGCATAATTTTATGAATAGAAGGAAGAGTAGATGATTTCCATAATTGTGCTATTGCTGTCTTGGCTGCTATAAGAACATGACCCACTAAATATCAGTCAGTTTTGGGCATTCCTAAAGGGTAAACGTGTAGTAGCGCCAGAGAGGAGGATGGCTGGATATTCACTTTCAATACCTTGGAAATCAAATCAAATAAATCTTTCCAGAAGGCCTGGATATGAGAGCAACTCCAGAAAATATCAAATATATCTACAACACTCATATTGCATCTCCAACAGTATTTTGATTGCGTTGGCCATATTACGTGTAATTTGGCCGGAGTGAAATATAGCCTATGGAGTATTTTATACTGTAATTCTAAATGATTATAACATTTGGACAATTTGTGGGCAGTAGTGAAAATAGATTCCCATTGCTGGGGAGTATAGGCCTCCTGAAGATCAGACTCCCATTGCACTTGGGACTTAGATTTAACTGGAGGGCTAGCCTCGAGAAACATGGAGTACCAAAAACCAATAGTACCTTTAGAATTACCTCTTTTTAATTTAGCCAAGATATCAGCCAAAGGTAATTCCAAGGAACCGCATACTTTTATTATATTAACCACCCAATGTTGAATTCGAAGATAGGAGAAAAGCTCTCCAGGCGGCAACTGAAATTGGGATTGAATTTGAGAAAACGGGATTAGAGAGGAAGAGCTCGAAATGTCAGCGATGGTTTCAATCCCACATGAACGCCAAATCGCCACTGATAAGTCTGGGATTAAGCGAGCAATAGCTGCTAAAGATAAGGTTTTAGCCGGTAGTTTGATACATTTAGATTGCAGTATCATGTTGTCCCACCTATTAAGAGAGTCGATTATGGCTCTAGGAGTATTATTTGATAAAGGGCGCATTTATTTGGGAGTCCATATTAAATCCACTAAAGGATACTCTATCAATAATGCCCTTTCTAAGTCAACCCACGGTTTAGTGTTACGGGGAAGAAACCAGTCGCTAATTTGTGAAACTAGACACGCTGACTGATATAGCTCTAAGTCTGGGATTTGTAAACCCCCCTGGATTTTAGGTTTAGTCAAACGCTGGTAAGATAGCCGTGGAGTTTTACCTTTCCATATATAAGACACAATTAATTTACGAGCCTTAATTAGGAAATGTTTCGGGACCGAAAAGGGAATGGTATGAAATAGATACATTAACTTTGGCAAAATCATCATTTTAAATGCCGCAAGACGACCCAGCCAGGAAACCTCAAAACCCAACCAATTATGTAACAGTTCGGCTATATGTTTTATCGTTGGATCAAAATTTATCTTAGCAAAGTCATTTAGTCTGTTCGGTATGTTAATACCAAGATAAAGAAGATAATCCGCTTTCCAATTATACCTGTATTTGGCCTGCAGACGAGACAAAACAAGATCAGATATGTTAAAAGGTAGGGCCTCAGTCTTGGTAGTGTTAAGTTTGTATAGGGAAGCTGCACTAAATTTGTCTCCATGAAGGGTTGGTAATGAAGCAACAGGGTTGGTTACAAACAAAAGAATATCGTCTGCGAACAAACATAATTTATGTGAAGTTGAACCAACTGTCACTCCAGGAAATAAAGGGGAATTTCTAATTGCTGAAGCTAATGGTTCAATGGCTAAAACGTACATAAGTGGGGATAGAGGACACCCCTGTCTTGTACCGTTCTTAATATTAAATGGGGATGAAAGAAAGCCATTACAGAACACTCTAGCTGTGGGATTACTGTAGAGTGCCTTGATAGACTTCAAAATAGCACCCTGAAAACCAAAATGACAGTGATTCGTAGAGAAACAGCCAATGAAGGCGATCAAACGCCTTCTCGGCATCTAGGGAAAGGAGAATGAACTCCTTACTTCGCCTCAACATCAGCTCTGCTAAATCAAAGACCCTGCGAGTGTTATCTGATGCTTGTCTGCCGCTGATGAAGCCCACCTGGACCGGATGAATCAAAAGGGGAATAAAGGGGGCCAACCGGTTAGCTACCATCTTGGCATAAATTTTGATGTCTGAATTGAGTAGGGCTATTGGGATAAAATTCGGACAGGAGGAAGGAGGTTTACCTGGTTTAGGTAAGGTGATAATTTGAGCTTCCAACATCTCTGTTGGAAAGTTGCCCTGACCGGAAACAAAATTAAATACAGAAGTAAGTATGGGGGAGATCGAATTCGCAAAATGTTTATAGAATGAATTGGTAAACCCATCCGGACCAGGGGACTTCCCCATAGGCAATGCTTTGATTACACTCAAAGTTTCCTGTTCGGTCCAAGGGGCGCTCAAAACTGCCAAATCATCCTCTCCTAACTGAGGAAAAGTAACGTCACGTAGAAAAGCAGAAATAGAAGCGCCAGACGGTTGTGTTATAGTACTGTCAGTATGGAGGTTATACAGTCCTGTGTAATACTCAGCAAAGGCGTTTGCAATCTCAGCAGGGTTAAGTAGTTTCTTATTATTAGATGTAATTAAATATTCAATCCTATTTCTGGCCTGACGTTTGCGCAATTTACGAGCTAGAAACTTGCCTGCCTTTTTCCCTGAATTGTAGAACTTTTGCTGAAGTTTAATTAGGGATGATTTCATACGCGCCAAAAACAATTTCTGAAGTTGATTTCGGATAGACACTAATTCTCTCTTAAGAGTACGGGAAGGACGTGCTCTATTTAGAGACTCAACCTGAGCTAAGCGTAATTCCAGTTCAGATTGATTGAGTAAGTATTGTCTCTTAAGTCGAGAACATGTTTGAATGGCCACTCCTCTAAGGACAGCTTTGAGAGCGCACCAATGTGTTGTACGAGAAGTGTCTTGTGGGTCGTTAGTTTCCAAATAAGATTCCAGGGCATCTGCTAGCGATTTAACACCTTCCGGAGAAGATAATAAATGATCTGGTAAACGCCATGGTCTAGGGGGAATACTTGTAGTATGACCATCCCAAGTCCACGTTACCGCAGCATGGTCCGACCAAACTATGGGTTTGATACTGGATTGGCGAGTATGTTGGAGTGAATGTTTGTCTAAAAGAATCAGGTCAATACGTGAATAAGTATTATGTACATGTGAGAAAAATGTATAGTCCTTCACATTGGGCGAGTGAACCCGCCACACATCATATAAATCAAATTCTGCCAAGAGCTTCCGCAGCAGAGCTGATGAATCGGTAATGCCACTGCTAATACCGGCAACATTAGCAGATGATTTATCTATCCGACTATCAGGGACTAAATTAAAGTCACCCATTATAATCGTATGACCACGTCTAATCTGGTGGACTTCCTCAAACACTCGTCTAAGAAATGGGATTTGAAGCGTATTAGGGGCGTAGAGAGAGACTAGCGTGACCTCTCTACCGTCTAGCTGACCTACTAATATCAAATACCGGCCGTTCTTATCTTCTACCTTTTTAGATAAGGTGAAAGACACTGAATTATGGAACAGCACAGCTACGCCATTCCTTTTGAGAGGACCGTTGGCATAATATGCAACATTATATCTCGCGTCTCTCAAAATTGGTGGAGCCAAGGATGAAAAATGAGTCTCTTGTAATGCTACAACTTTAGCTCTATGTCTATGGAAGGTGGACAAAGCAAGCCTGCGTTTGTTAGGGGAGTTTAGACCATGAACATTTAAAGAAAAAAATTTAACCATAGTCTATAATCCATAAATAAGAGACGTTGGTTTAACAAAAATACCCAAGGTTCTAGCGAGTACAGAATAATGTGAACTGTGATACCCAAAATACAAATTAAACCAGAAAAAAAAGAAACAAAAAGACACAAATAGCATTATAAATAATAAAAAGAGGAACACATAGGGGAAACTGAGATAACCCAAAAAATTAGGATTAAAATGTTTGCTGTATAGGAAAAAAAATGGCAAAACCAAGAACATGGAGGAACGTGGCCTGAGACAAAGGCCACCCATGCAGTATATTGGTAACAAAATATAAAGAAAGTGGACAATATTGATATGGGAGTATAGCAAAAATGATATAGTCAATGAAGCAAGGTGCGTAAGAGCTATTCAAGTCTCACTAGAGGTCTGAAACGCACTATAGCTAATTCCAAGAACGAACTAACAAACTCATCCACTGTGTGAACAATATAAACGTGGAGTCGCTAAACCCACAAAACAACATAAATAGCAGTGATAACATGAGAATTTTGGAATCTGAATTACACAGGATAACATAATCAATATGCTCTAAACATGTTTATTTAACTACAGATGTACTAGAAAGGAGGCTCAAAATTAGACTTTTTGCAATATTAAGAAGGTGGAAAACTCTTAAGGGTTCCCTCCCCGGATTTCCTAATGGTAAATAAGGCTCTTAAACTAACAAAAATACAAGTAAACATATTATTGCTTTCTAATTTAGTGCAATCAGACCAAATAAAAAAAAAAACACAAGGAAAAACATACATAAGAGATGACTATCTCATGTAAAATATAAATCCAATATCTCTGATCCTATCGAGAAAACAGGACTGACAAGAATATAACATAATTAACACAGTATCTGTATGTATGTAGAATTCTCACGTAGCTTTAGACCAGTCTTGAGATACTTGACCGCTGGGACCAGAAGCTTGCGTTGACACTGGGATGTCCCATTCCGCCAGAAGCTTAATTCCAGCTTCCACAGTAGAGATTACGTATGAGGAAGCCTCATAGCTGACCAGGAGCTTTACGGGGAACCCCCATCGATAGGTGATGTCATTATCTCTTAGAGCTATAGTAATGGGCTTAAAAGAGCGTCTTTTGGACAGAGTAGCAGCTGACAGATCAGGAAAGATTTGAAGACCCCTAGGGTATCCGTGCCTTCAGCTTGACGTGCAGCACGCAAGATTTGCTCTTTGAAATGAAAGAAATGGACACGCATTAAAGTGTCTCGTGGGTAATTTCCAGATCCTGATCTCGGTTTGGGAAGGCGATGTACCCGGTCAATTAACAAGTCTTGTTGAGTAGCCGAAGGCACCAATTTAAGAAACAACTTTGAAACGTAATCTGGTAACTCTGCGTTGGATACAGAATCTGGGATACCACGAATCTTCAGATTGTTTCTTCGTGAGCGATCCTCCATATCCGCCATTTTATCTCTCATAGATGTAACCTCCGATTGGAGTTCTGCATGGGCTGAGAGGAGTTCATTATGAGATGAGACCAATTCCTGCATCTTCACCTCTAGATGGTCTGTGCGATCGCCCAGCCCCAGAATATCAGCTCGGATAGATTGTATAGAAGTATCCACACCCTTTAACACATCAGACCGAAACGCTGCAAAAACCTGAAACATTGCCTGAGTGGTTAGCGGTGCATTAACATCCAGGTCAAGTCCCAGGTCCGCTGGTGAAATCTAATCCCGTGAAGTGGACATAGATGACGCTCCAGATATTGGGGAAGGCATCTGTCCGACTTTAGATATAGGGGCAGTAGGAAATCGGATTGGTGCTGGAAGTTTTTGTTGTCTTGTTTTCTTTGACGGCATAGTCGGATAAATGAGTAGAAATCCCAATTTGGAATGGACCAGAGAAGTGTTTTGGGGGAAGCGACTCAGAAAATTACTGCATGGGTAGGTAAAGCATTACCCGGATAGGGACAACATTCTATAGATAGGTTTCTTCACATCGTCTACACAGTTGACTCAGGTAAGTATCTATTAGATTATTGTCCGCTTGCAAGGATGGCGAAACACGTAAGTACCGGGCTCCGTCTTCTGTCGAACAACCCCTATAGAGGAGGTGACCAAGCAAGTGAGGAGAGGCCCCTATGTAACCACCAGACTCCAGAAAAGCAAAATGGCTGGGTTGTTGTTACTGGGCATGTCAGGATAGGAGGCACAGGTGTACAGGGACTCACCAATCCAGCCACCCAGGCTCCAGAGATAGCCAGAAAAGCTGCTCTGTACGTCTGGATGACTCCGGCCGTCTAGGAAAGACCGCGGCTTCAGGAGGACGGGAAGGCCGCGACACCGGGATTGTTGCTATAGGAGCGCTATTTGCAGGGGAACTGGCCCATCGCACGGAGGTGAGAGGAGCAGTCACCAAGGACCCCGACAGGGGCAGCAGACCCCGGTAATGATGAGGAATCCCAGGGAGTTACAGGGGCTCCGGGGAAGTGCGTTTGCTTGGATTAGCAGGTCACGTCCCTCAGCCACAAACCTTCCACTGGAGCCTCCAGTGCTGAGTATCCGCAGGGCCCGGGATCTCCGTCAGGTAATGGGGGTTTGGGCAAGGTGTGGAGGCTGCAGGTGGCGTGGCTGTGTCCGGCTGTGGTGATCGGCGGTGATCGCGGCCGCCTCGGCCCAGGTGCCAAAATCGAGGCTGGTGCTTCCGGACGTGTGATAGGCCGCAACAGCCCCGGAGATCAAAATTCACCCCCGAGTACAGACAAGGGGACAGCGATAACGCAGGCCAACAACGGGTGTGGGAGAACCCTCTGAGGCAGCAGGGGTCCGTAGAAACAGGCCGTGTTATATTGAGGGCACCAGGGCATCAGCTGCAAGGAGAGGACAGAGGCAAATCCTCAGGGTGTGCAGCCACTAGCAGTGTGCAGAGAGATGGGGGGACCAGTGAGAGGCACCGCTGCCTATATCTTCCACAGCACAGCAGGATGGGAGCTTGGTTTGGCAGCAGGGGAAATAGAAAGGAGTCAAGATGGCGGCCTCCCGCGGTTGATGTCTCCAACTCGGGCCTCACCAGGGGATCACAGGTGACATAGGGTGCCTGGGCTGTCCAGGCTGAATGGGCAGACAGCAGAGAGAGTGCGGCAGAGGTGCACGGCCATTTCCAGTAGTGATCGCGGCCGCCGCGGTCCGCGCACCACACTCGAGGCCGGGGCTGCTGGGTGCGGCGCGGGCCTCAATGCCACGGGATCAGTGCCCAACCCCCGGAGGAGAGGTAGGGCATCAACGGGACCACCCGCGGTCAGCAGGGACAGGAGTCTCTTTTTGCGGCCCTCTATGAGTAGCGGCAGGCCGTGTCCGAAATCGATGCCGCGGCTTGTGTGCGTGAGGAAGGCCTCAGTACCTGTGGGTCCCTGGAGCCGTCACTGGAGGTGCGGAGGCCACAGGAAATAGGACCGCTGTGTCCACAGGGGCGGGAGCCAGAGAACAGGGGGCCTCAACACCCAAGTATAGCATAAGACAGCATTTATTGGGGTTTTTTGTAGGAGCTCTCTGAAAATACGTCCGCTCGGTTCAGCAGTCAAGCCACGCCCCCTACATTTCGCATTTTTGATTGCCAAATAATCATTTGGCCCAAAAAACATAAAAATGCATAGTGTGACCCCTTAAAAAAACATGATACATTTTTAAAATAAACAGGGTCTAATGTATATTAAGAAACACTTACCGCACAAAGACGATCCCCAAAATATAAATGCAGTCCACAAGACGAAAGGAGAGAAAAAAAAAAACTAAAATAAAAAATAAAGTATTAACATTAAAAAAAAAAAAAAAGTTTAAATCGACCCAAAAAGCGACCCACCAAACTTACCTCAACACAAAAAAAAAGGCTAAGTAAAAAAACGCAAAAATGCGAAAAATAAATAAATAAAAATCGACAACTCACACCAAATCCAAACAACTACTTCACAAACCACTACGCCGCACCTATCACAACCTCCAACCACTTCAATTAAACCCTCCCCGAAACAAGGCCACAAAAAAGCCTTAAATAGACCTAACTTTCCCGCTCAAATCAATGACGCACAATAGATGCGCCCGTATAATGCACACGCATCTATAAAAATGTCACGAGAGGCCACAATGGGTCTGCTGAATTCAAGGGTTTAATCATGTGCACTGAACAGCAGCAAAGCCAAAATCCAGGACCGCACAGTAAGTAGCTCCAAATTTAAAGTTACCACACATGTAAGGTGTTGAGACTGACAATGAGGAGGCTGCGGGGCCTAGTACCCAGGCCAGAGCCAAACGAAAAAGGCAGCCACAATTCACAAGAAAGGAGATGGAGGCTTTGGTGCAAAAGTGCGTGGATAACCTGGCACAGGCACCTCGAAATATGGGTGCAACCCAGAGATGGAAACTGTGGGAGGAAATAGCCAGTGATGTCAATGGGGTTGGTGATTTTGTCCGTTCAACCAAAGAGGTCAAACGCTGGTACGTAAATGCTGTAACCTATTTCCAAAAATCTAAAAACTTTGCTAAAAAACTAAACATACATTTTTAAATAACAGATGGAGCGACTTCAAATATCGGCTAAAACAAAAAATGGCTGATAGGGCTAGGCATGCAGGGGGGACAGGTGGTGGGCCAACCCCTGTGTCATTGGAGTTAACTGATTTGGAGGAGCTGGCACAGGGGTGTGTGCAGGAAGAGGAGGTGTTTGGCGTGTCCAACATGGACACAGACATGCCAGACTTTGCGGCTCCACATATTGCTGGTAATTTAGTTATAAATGTTTGAACAACAAATAGAAAGACAAATGTACTAATATTTTTATGATCTCTCTTTTTCACACAGGCACAGAAGAGGGCGAGTCTGCTCCAGAACTGAGGTTTGGCCGCAGTAGATCTGCTGGCACCGCAGGGGAGGAAGCAGTATTTCCGGCTGGGGACCATGTGGCAGACAGTCCAGGGCCCTCCCCCTCGCAGGCACTGGCCCTTCTCACAGATCTCAATGATAAAACGGATAAAAACACCGAGATTCTGATGAGGATGGTCGCCAATCTGCTACGGGTGGCGGACGCCCTGGAGGCAAACGCTGCGGCCAATGTCAGAATAGCTAATGCCCTGGAGCAGCTCGTCCGCCTACGCATGTTGGAGCCGGCCTCCCTTCCTGCTGGAACATCAGGGCCCTCCACCTCTGGCGCAACATCGGCCATCCCTCCAAATGTGCCTAGCCCTATGCCTAGCCCAGAGGAAAATCCAGCTACCTCTGCCCAGGCACACCGTACAACCAGACAGACAAAGTCATGCTCCCTCCAACATCAAGCCAAGCGGGGGAGAAGGCGTTGACAGCACTGGCTAATTTCCCCAAATTCCATCTTTGTGTTTGCCCCATATTTTTGCTACACCAAACCTCCCTCTCCTTTCTTGTGAATTGTTTTTTTTTTTTACATTAATTTATTTTTGGGATGTAAAAAAAAAATTTGGCTGAAAAAAAAGCCACATTTCTAACAAAATGTGAACATTTAATTTTTGAAAAATAGAAATCCCTTAAAAAAAAATGTGTGTCAAAATCATTAGCAAATGGCTAAAAGGGACTGGAACAAACATACTTAAATACATAACAAAGGTCATATACTTAAAAAAATGTTTAAATCCAAAAAACATAAGGTAACAGGTAGGTAAACAATAACACAAGCAAAGCAATTAGTAGCTAATTGTCTTTCTGTATTGTAACCAAAACGTAACAAAAAATTTTACAGACAAAAATGTGTTGGGCTTTTTAAAAACAAAATAAATCTGACAACATGAGTATGGAATATAGCAAAAAAATCAAGCATTTTTACCTTTATTTAAACATTTATTTTGTGATTGCTGTGATTACAAAACACAAACAAATAGGAACACAACATGCGTTCCAAATTTAGCTAATAAATCATGGCCATTGAAAATCACCTTCTCGCAAGTGATCCAATTATTAGGTGATAGGTCTTGTGCCTTGTAAAGAGACCATCATCTTTGCGAGAGCCAATACCCTATCACAAGCTGAACGAGCAGTCATAATGGAAACTGGAGCACACAGTGACGTATCCAAAATAGCGTCCAAATTGGACGTTCGCACAAGATAATACATGTACACCCAAAAAACGGTTTGCCACGCCTGCGTTTTCTCATCTCCACCTACGTTACCATCCATAAACGGAACATTCTGTCAATCAAATGACATAGGTCACTTCCTGTTCGCTGTGTATATGAGCGAACGAAAAATGACCGCAATGATCCGGCCGCACATGCGCAATGAGAACCGGACGCATGCGTGGTTTAAAACAATCGAATACGTACGAGCGAACGGCTGATTGCGTCCGGCTCTGAATCAGGCCCTCAGTTTATAAGCAACATTTGCTTTGCTGTCCACTTAACATCATGGTATAATGTTGAATTGTTAACCTCCGGACAACCCCCGGGCCCTGTTCCCAGTCCTATGATGTCTTGCATTGTTAGTAGGCAGCCTACCTTCTGATTACTGTGATCTCACCTGGCTACATATGTGTGGTTACCATGATCTCAATCTATATACAAACATGACATTATGCATTATATGAATACTGTTTTTGGCCTGCCGGTCTGCTGTTATCTCGCCTTTCATTACAGTGTATACTGTTGTCTGCAGTTCTACAATAAAATGTTAAAAAAATAAATAAAATAAAAGCTTGCATGTAACAATTGCCTGTATGATGTCATCAGTACTCGGGACCTCACCCTACCCGCTTTGTTGTCCGGTTTGCTGGGAAGTCACTCAGAGCATCCACAGCTTAAGCTCTACACAACATCCTAGAAGATGCATCCACATCAGCCTGCACTATGCCAAACACGTTTCGTCATATGATGACTTCATCTGATACAGGACTCTCACTCCTTCAACTATGAAGTGGTGACATTACATATATTTCATACACATGCATTATTATTAGCATTTATTTAGAAGCAACACAAATTTCCACAGTGCTGTACATATCAAAAGATATATAGTTGCAGTATTAGCTGAGTTAGTTAGCCTAGCGGGATGGATGAAACAACAGGATGGAGGACCCTACATTCTAATCGGATCATATTAACATAACGGCATTTATCCACCATTTTCTATATACATTGAGTGCAGATATATCAAAATAATTCTATTGTGTACAGATGTGTCCTTACACATCTTTGCCGCAGTCACGCTAAAAAGCCTCTCTTGGCGCCTCAGGTCCCGTGACGCTCTGCTAGCCCCAAACATTATTTTTGCCAAAAATGTATCTAATACCGCTTTTATACTGAAATTCCGGGTCTGACCCGGAGGTTTTAACAAGGTTCCAATCTGGATCAGACCCGGAATTTCCCCGGCGCAACCCAGGGTATTCCTGAGTCGGCGCCGTTCACACCGGAGCCGGGTCTGCAGAGACCCTGCTTTTCCGGCGTTGAAGTAGACGCTTGGAGATGAGCGCCACTGAAGCTGGCCAATCGGCAGGCATGCGGCACGATCCAGATCACCTTGACCATATACGAAGTGCTACAATGTAGCGGCCGCAGCTTTTTTTTAAGTTCTGTATCATCATATACAGACTCAAATGCACCCAGATATACAAGTGTCATATATCACATTAAGCAGAACAGTCTGCTGGCTCTAGTCGCATCACAAAGCAACTTATCAACATAGTCTGCTGGTGTGACACATTTCCCATGCCCAACGCTAGCAGAGTAGCATGGGACCTGGCGGCTCACTCACGCCAGGCAAGTCGCGCTGCGTGGCGTATTGAGGCTAGATGTATGAGGACACATCTGTACATACAGCTTGCAATTAGGAGAACATGTTTTAGTTTAGATTTTTTCATTCTCAGAATGCAGCAGCATAACTAAAAGTTAATAGACTCACCCTCCTCCCTTCTCCAGTATGTTCAGAACACTTCACTAGGCCTCCATTAGTTGTGTTTTTATTTTTTTTATGTATATATACCTTTTTGCCCCAAGAGAGACACAAATGTCTGTAATTTTTCTCATCTATAGCCAACACTAAGTAAGTGCACACTTACTACTAAGTACTTATAACCATTAGATTGCATTTGCATTATTTATTACAGTTTACAGATATTGGAACTTGATGAATATATGGTCACCCAGTTGTCATAGAAGAAGAGCTGCACATGATCCTGCCTTGTGTCTTTCGCTGCTGTTGTTCAGTTCCACCCAAACGCCCCTGCTCACAGCTCATTTTGTTTGCAATGTCCTTCAACATAAGGCTAATCATGAAGCTCTCCCAGCTACCCCACTTGGAAAAAAACAACCACATCACTGGATGACATGCGGAATCACTAAGAGGGTTCAGGCCGCACCGGATGACGCTATCCGAGGGGGTGATACCGAAATAGCAGAAATGCTCTGCTATTTTGGTGTCACCCCTTGGATGGTATCACCAGGCAGCATTCAAGCGTCATCCATACCACCCATGTCCAGAAAAGCTGGGGCTTCCCAGCAGGTCTCAGAGCACAGGGCAAGCCCCCAGCGTGATGAAGACGGTGGCATGACACACGGTCATGCCCCCAAAATGGCACACAAGGGGCTGTGGCCTCACATGCACAAAGCCATGCCCCCTTTCACGTTCACACGCACCTTCAGTGTGCAAGGGAGGTCGGCAAATGCTGCACCAGGAGACGCCTCTGAGAACCGCTCCTCTATTCTAAGTAGCTAGAAATGTTAGTGCTGAATTAGGTGTCCTTTATATTGCCTGGGATTTCCCCATAATATTTCTTGTCAAAATACTTGTATGACATCACCAGACAAGCCTTAAATTATATAAAATAACCCAGTACTTACACAATCTGCACCAGTGGCGGCTCCAGAGGTGGGGCCAAAATCAAATAGGGGAGTCACACCAACTGCCAGTGAGTCACATGCTGGGGAAGTTTGGCAGCAGTTGGAATGGCAGTTGGTGTGATTCCCTATTTGAATTTTGGCCTGTACTGCAGCCCCACCTCTGGAGCCGCCACTGATCTGCACCCAGCATTCAATTTGAAGGGTCTGATTCTGAGTAGGATGCAAGTGGAAATGCAGATGGATCTTTTGGATATCTGCAAACTGATTGATCATTCTGCTGACAGACCACTCTTTCATTGAAATAGTTGTTTCCGGGCGGTAACTCGAAGACTACAATGTGATTGCTTGGAACTCATCCGTCTCGTGGGCGTGTTATGGACGCGTAAGCCGACTTCCATTTGTAGTGTGCAGACAAAGATGGGACATGCAATTCAGACGGATCTTTTGCACTCAGCATGGGCTGGGTGCAAATCCCAAAGTTAATGATGGCGGCTGTGAGCGGTGGACGGCCCTTTGCATACAGATGCAGGGATCCTTGCCATACACGGGCGGATACTCGCATTAGTATAAGGTAGTAAGCAGGCTGCCACCGCCATACAGAAAAGCAGCTTTAGGTGCATCCAATACAGAATTAGCCCTTCTGTGTGTTTTTCACAGTGTACAAACAAAAGTGTATGGTCTTTGTCATTGCACTCAGACAGAATCACTTCTCTGGATATAACCACTGCAGTAATAAACTGTACAATCCAGAAAGTAATGCTGCCCATCCACTAGCAGACTTGTCCCTGAACAATGAAAGATCAAAAGATCTTCACAAATCGTTTATCAATTCCTGATGATCGTTATCGTTCATGTGCATGAACGATTTGTGAACGATTGCACAAAACGATCAAAGACCATAGACCAATGATTTTCAAAGCAGTTGTTAATAAAAGTGGGCTGAAATATTTATTTAAATCTATATATGTTGGTCGTTGATCATTCCGGCTTTGAAAACGTGCACCGATGCATGAACGATGGAACGGTAGCGATTTCCAATAATGACTAATCGACGGGCAAAACAGGACGACGCAAACGACCGGCGGGATCGCGCATCGCTGGTCGTTTAGGGCATTTTACTGCACGATTTGCAGATGATTTCCAAGCGATTGAACGATAACAACGGTCGTTATCGCTCAAACGCTAGGTTTAATCACCTAGTGGATAGGCAGCTTTAGATATTATTTCCTATTGCAATATTTACAATGCTGTGTATTTTTCATAAAACAAGTATTCTAAATAAACACTTGACTAGGTTGCAGGATAGCTATTATTATGAGGGCAAAGGGGAGCTTAATGAGGGTTTCCAGGGGAAGCCTCCTCTATCCTTCACATGGAGTTATAATGTACAAAAGATAGACGAAAGTGCCTCTTGAGTATAGCATGATGTGCTGTTACATGGAGAAATAAAATGCAAATCATATCTGCTAAATTACTTTGTCTAGACAGTAAACTACAATGGTGCCAGTCCATGTCCTTATAATCCTAGTGGAAAAGAATTTGGAATGATGATACAGCACAATTCAAATCACTTCATAGCTGGAGGAACACTCAAGGGCAAATTTACTATGTAACACAAAATAGCCAAGTTATCTATCATTTCTTATCACGCCGGTAAGAAAAAGTTTTTTCAGCCCAATTTATTATTGTCGTTTAGCTGGGACAACACCCAACAAACACATACTGGGCAGAGTTATCTTTGCAGTTAGCATCACAGCAGTGAAAGGCTTTCTTACCTGCATTTAGGCTCGTTTACATTTGGATGTAAGTAAATTTTATTACTTTAATGCCACGCTCATAGGTGTCGCTCTCACAATCTCCCTGAAATGCTTATTCAAAAGTTGGCAAGTATGCTTTATCTATACAGCATGATTGGATCAAACTCCGAACATGCACACTGTGAATTATGTAATTTACCTTTGCCTTGCAATACACGGTGGAGCAATCGTTGCACTTGAAATTCAGTTTAAGAAAAGCAATGGAGGTTTTCTGAAAATGTAAAGAACATTAATCAGACAAAGGAGGATCCAATTTATGTTGCTGTTGCCCATCTGTACTGGAAAACATTTCAATGGTATGTAGGGATGGCCATTGTCAATCGGTTACTAGCAACCATTGATGGTTTTGCCACAGTTGGTTGATGGATTTGCCATCAATAGATCATCGCCATGAATGGCAGAGAGCACAGCAATGTTTTGGTTTTATTTTAGGTTGCATAGGGGGCACTGCATAGCTCCGCCACAACGCATCCCACATTGTTCTGCCATACTTTTCTGGCTGACCCACTGCCTGCCGTGTAGCACAAGCAGGGATGTTCATCGATGGGGCACCCCAACAATGGATACCCACCAAAGGTATTGTGCCATTGATTGTTAACCATTCGATGATCATTCCTAATGGTAAGATCATGTGTCAGAGCTCGTATATATAGCAATTTTTTCAATCCAGCAATAAAATGATAGAAAATGCAACCCGTAATTTTTATTAAAAAGTAAAATACTCCCCACTGACAGTTTTGTGCAGAAATGTCGACGTCGCACTCATGTCCACGATGCCATTCTCCGTTAGCTGACCTATATCACTATATCTGGAAATGCCCTCTTCTCAGAATGTTTTGGTTACAAGTTTGTAAATACGCTTTAGATACTGTAATTTGATGAATTATCTTCCTTTTACTAATGAGTGGGTATTATTTGGGATATTACCAGAGAGTCAGAGAGGTTGTAAAAAATTATTATTGATAATCAGCACAGTGGCCCACAAAGCCATTTTACAAGCCTGGATAAGTGTTTCCCCTCCTACTTTGAAATTATTTAAGGAGAAACTCTTCCATGTGTTCCACATGGATTGAATAGAAACCACATTAGAAAAGGAAGTCCGTCTCAACTCTGTCTGTTGATTTTCGGACACATATTCAAGTATCATTTAAGAATACTCAATAGTATAACCTCTGTGAATTATCTAACGACCCTCCGATTATTTTGGAATCCCGAGTATAATCTATAGAAGGATATATATATATATATATATATTTATATATTATTACTACATTATTTTTTTTTGTGTTTGTTGGATTCTCTGTCTCGCCTCATGACTACTATCTCCCATTTTCTGTTGAACTGAATCGGGAACCTTACTGAGACCTCTAGTGTGTTGTAGGATGACTTAATTAGTTATGTTCTGCTACATCTTCAACTGATTTTGGATTATTATTGTGATGGTTTCTGCATTATCACTAAAAACATATGATTCTGTTTTCAAATGTAAAACCAGAATTGTAACATTTATGTTTCTTTTTCTGTTTGTTATGTACAGAGGGGGTCATTCAGACCCGCTCGCGAGCGCAGGACGCTCGCAAGCGGGTCGATGGTGCCGAATTGCGCATGCGCACGACGGAGGGAGCTCCGTCGTGCGCATGCACGAGACCCGAATAACGACGGCCAAGCCGTCGTTATGGGTCTCGCACCAAAGGGGGCGTGCTGTCGATGGTGAGTGACAGCACGCCCCCTTTGGTGGGCGTGCCGGGGACGTGGCTGCCAGACGGAGGCGTTCCCATGGGAATGCCTACCGTCTGAGTCCGGCCCCACTGACATCACTAGTGGGAGTGATTTTGGTTCTGGGAGTGATTTTGGCTCTGATAGAGCCAAAATCACTCCAGGGCTTGCGGTCACCGAGACCCTACCGCAGGGTCTTGTCGCAAGCACGATGGTCATGATGGTCTTGACCATCGCGACCATCATCATGGACACTCGCTATAGCTGTGGGTGGTAACCCACAGCTATGCGAGCGTCCATGAGGCCACTCCAAGTTGAGGGAGGAGGGCCCTGATTCAGAGCGAGCGCTCTGGTCAGAGCGTCCAGCTCTGAATCAGGCCCAGTGTTTTAATAAAGATCATTAAAAAAAAAGTAAACTACACTGGGGAAAGTATCTGTACCATTAGGATGGTATATGCCACATAGTCCACTCAAGTGGGCAGATAGAACCCGGGTATTCCAGCAGAGTGGAAATGGATTAATGGATGAGACACTGTACCCCAAAATAAATACTCCTCCAATGCGTTTCAACGCTCTGCAGCATTTTTTTCAAGATAGTGTATACTACAGTAATAACAAGGCTAAAAACCGAGTAATGTATAAATATATTGCTGATGATACTCAGATCTATCTCTCCTCTCCTGACCTCTCCCCCTCTCTTCTCATTTGTATCTCCAAATGTCTCTCTGCTATCTCTTTCTGGATGTCCCAGCGCTTTCTTTTATTTAACATGTCTAAGACTGAGCTGATCATCTTTCCACCTTCCTGCATAACCTCACTTCTCAATATTTAATTATCTATTGACAGCACAGCCATCACCTCTAACCCATCAGAGTGCGCTGTCTTGGAGTTATCCTTGACTCCTCCCTCTCCTTCAAACCTTACGTTCGGTGCCTTTCGCAGTCCTGCCGTTTCCATCTCAAAAATAATTCCAGTATCAGACTCTTTCTCATCCTGGATGCTACTAAGACTTGTCATCTCCAGATTGGGCTACTGTAACCTCCTCCTATCTGGCCTTCCTGATTCCCACCTCTCTCCTTTCCAATCTGTCCTCAATGCTGCTGCTTGGCTCATCTTCCTCTCCAAACAAACTACATCTGACTTCCATCTCTGACAAGCTTTACGCTGGCTCCCCCTCCCCATTCAGAACCCAAGTCAAGCTTTTTACACTCACTTACAAAGCCCTCACCCAATCTTCTCCCAGATACATATCTGACCTCATCTCCCTTCACACACCTGCCCACCCATTTTGCTCTACAATTGCATGCTGCCTCTCCTGCCAACTGATTACTTCCTCCCACTTTGGTCTCCAAGATTTTGCCTGTGCTGCTCCCTACCTCTGAAATTCTCTCCCTCTCTCTATCAGACTCTTTGGGCGGGATGTAATAGAAATCGAGTCTGCCGGAGGTGCAGGATGCAGATTGATCTTGATCGTTTTTTTAAAGTTGCAGTAATTTACAAGGCAAAGCCGAACTGGCTTTGCCTTGTAAATTACTGCACTTTAAAATAACGATCGAGATCAGTCTGCATCCTGCACCTCCGGCAGACTCGATCTCTCTTACATCTCGCCCTTTACCTCTACTAATCTTCAAATGGGCTCTCAAGACCCACTTCTTTATCAAAGCCTTCCTGCTCTCATCCTGTCAGGGCTGGGGACTCTAGTTTGCCTGGAAGAGAGATGGATACCAGCTCTCTGATGGTTTGGGAGGTTTTGAGTAAAGATGATTGTATGTAACTCTTCCTCATAGATGTAAGAAATAATATGGTATGCAGCAGGACAAATAAAGTCAGTACTATAGGATCAGTGGACCCAGGGTCTGATTCATTATGGATCACTATTGTGAAAGCAGCTCTGTAATCGCTCTCGCAATTCCGACGCACTGCCAGCGTAGAGACGCCCACTGCTTCCCACTACCACTATCTCACTACTATAATACATTGCAGTCATGCGTATACATTGGTAACATCTAGTAACATCGGCTTCACACACAATTACTTAGAAATTGCTAACCTCATGCACGCAGTAAGTACTCAAGCTGCATATGCCGTCGCAATGGCTACTTTAGGCATGCCCATGTAATGGCGTTCAAATGGATAGGCACACCTGCATTTCTCCAACCACTCCCACAGCCCTGGAGGCTGTACACCAAAAAAAAAAACACCCTTCAGGCCTGCGAGCTGCCTCCGCCAGCGAGCGGGTCTGAATCTGGGCCATACACTGGAACCCAAATAGGACAGGACTTGGACTTTACACTGGACCCAGAATGGAGTTTGAATTTGGAAAATATGGGCTGATTCAGACCCGCTCGCAAGCGCTATGCTCTTGCAAGCGGGTCGGTGTTTTCCCCCTGCGCATGCGCCGCCTCCGGCGTGCGCATGTGCAAGACCTGGCCAGCGATGAGTGCTCCGTCACTAAGGGTCTCGCACCAAAACGGGGTGGCTGTCGATTGTGATTGACAGCTCGCCCCGTTTTGGAGGCGGGCAGGAGGGGTGGCTACACAAACGGAGGCGTTCCCGAAGGAACACCTGCCGTTTGTGGGAGGCACCACTGACATCACCAGTGATGTCAGTGGTGAGCTTCCGGCTCTATTTAGAGCCGGAAGCTCACTGAGACTTGTGGAAACGAGACCCTACCACAAGGGTTTCGTCGCAAGCCCCGATGGTCGCGACCATCACCTGGCCACTCGCTAAAGCTGTGGGTGGTCACCCACAGCTTAGCGAGTGGCCAGGAGGCTGAAACAAACAAACAAAAAAACGCCCTGATTCAGAGCAAGCGCTTTGAAAGAGCGTCCGGCTCTGAATCAGGGCCATAGGCTGGAGCCGGAATGGAGTTGAACTTGGAACATAGGGCCTGATTCAGAGTTGGGAATAGAGTAAGATAGAGGAAGTAACTGTACCCGGACAAACCATGTTATAATGCAAGGGGTGCAAATACATAGAGTATATTTACTAAATTGAGAGTATTTAGAAGTGGAGATGCTGCGAATAGCAACCAATCAGATTCTAGCTATTATCTTCTAGAAGGTGCTAGTTAAATGTTAAGTAGAATCTGATTGGTTGCTATGGGCAACATCTCCACTTCAGCCGTGCAGCCTGTTGAGGTGAAAATATGGTAATGACCCCATACGCAATGTAACTGCAGCACAATAAGTAGACACCCAACACTACATAATGCTGCCTACTTCCCTTCACTTACGTTCTCGCAAGACAGTGAAAACATCGGTAACATCGAGAACCATAGGACCCACATGGACAACTTGTGGTTGACCTGTCCCTACCGCAGACATTGCTAATGTGTGTGTGTGTAACTATACGTTAGGATGCGTATGCCGTTGCTGGCTCCTAATCATGCATGCCCCTGAAACAGCGTTTAAACGCCCAGGCATGCCTGCATTTCACTGACCACTCCCCTCAAAGGTCACTTCCTGTCAATCACTGTATGAAGGCTCTGCATGCTCGCTGTGGTTGATACCCGATCGCAATGGCCAATTCGCGCATGCGCAATGCGATGCATACGCATGCGCAGAATGCAAACATCAACAGGCTGCGTGCGAACGGAGCCTTGTGACCGGGTCTGAATCAGGCCCATAGACTGAAGCTGGAGTGAGACCAGACTTGGAATACATGCTGGAACTGAAATGGAGTTAAACTTGGAAGATAAACTGGAGCCGGAGTGGGACCGGACTTGAGTCGGAGTTGGGTTCATCAGAATGTCTACGATCGTTAGCATAGGAGCTGAAGCAAAGGACAAGTATAAGCGATGAAGCTCATACTGCTGAATGCTGCCAGGACCAGGAATATACCGTATACCCTGATTGGATAAAGCGATCAGGTGGACACCAGCCTGGCTATCATTGGAGACTTGGCAGGACCAATATGGTGGTGCCCAGTGTCCGGGGCCGATGGGAACGCCGCCGGAGCCCCAAGCCCTCTGAGATCACCACCACACTGAGAATCCGTGAGCAATGCATCTGTCTGAGCTAGAGCCTCCATGGCCGAGCCCAGTGTCTGGAGCCGAAGGGGAAAACCGCCGGAGCTCCAGACCCCTGGGACCACTTCCAGTCAATAAGATATTGCAGAAGACCAAAGATATTGCAGAAGACCAAAGTGTTGACGGGAATCCAGAATTTGATCAATCTCAAACTCCACTCCTCTGCGGTTCTTGATTTTGGGAGCCTTGGGTGCTGAAGACTGAAATCGATTTAAAATTAATGGTTGTAGAAGAGATATATGGAAGGCATTAGGAATCTTCAAATGTGGGGGTAACTCCAGCATGTAAGCCACAGGATTCAATACATGAGAAATCGGCAAAGGTCCAATGTCGCGAGGAGCAAACTTCATACTTGAAATTCTGAGTTCAATATTCCAGTTGGATAGCCAAACACGGTCTCCAGGTTTTAAGGCAGGGACGGATTAATGTTTCCGGTCTGCAAACGTCTTGTAGTTGGAAGAGACTTTTTTCAGAGAGGAATGTACATTGTTCCAGATATTTGAAAAGGATTGAAGATTAGGAAGCAGCTGGAACATCCACAGAAGGTAATGACTGGAATTCCGTAATGTAAGACGAGGGTGAAAGCCGAAGACTGTGAGGAACAAAGAATTGGTAGCAGTATGGTGGCTGAAGTTGTGGGTGAACATCACATTTTATGGAAGGCCACCAATAGGAACGAGAAAGGAACTAGAGAGTCTTCCGGATACCAGCATGTCCAGCGAACAAGGATGCATGAGCCCAGGTCAGTAACTTTTGGCGGAGTTCTGGATGTACAAACATCTTAACCGTTGGTGGTATAGGAGCTAACTGGGTGTTGGCAAAAGAAAGCGGATTGAGAATAGGATGAGATTCTTGAGTAGTGTCTTCTTCAGTAGACCAGGCACCCCGAGGTGGAAGGTGATTTTGTAGTTGAATCTTGAGAAAAATAGAGCCCAACGAGACTGGCGAGGGTTGAGGCATTAAGCGGATTTTAAATACAACAAATTTTTATGATCAGAAAAGATAGTCACAGGATGTTTAGCTCCTTCTAAGAGGTACCAACACTCTTCTAGAGCTAATTTAATAGCTAACAGTTCTTGATCACCAATTGCATATTTTTTTTATGCAGGGAAGTATCTTTCAGAGAAAAATCCACAAGGGTGGAGCTTGCCATCTTCCACATTTTGCGGTTAAGCAGCTCCTACACCCACGAATGAAGCATCAACTTCAAGGAAGAATGTTTTCTCTAAATCAGGCTGATGGATAATTGGTGCTGAAGTGAAGGCCTGAAAGGCAGCAATAGCTTCAGAAGACCATTGTGAAGGATTGGCCCCTTTCTTGGTCAAGGCTGTTATCGGAGCTACCACAGAAAAGAAAAAAAAAGAAAGAAATTATAAACTTTCTGTAATAATTGGCGAATCCTAAAAATCGCTGGACCGCCTTCAAGGTAGATGGTTGTGGCCAGTCATGAATTGCGCTTAACTTCTCAGGATCTATTTGCAGATTATTTCCAGAAATAATATAGCCGAGGAATGGAACTTTAGGTACTTCGAAGATACACTTGGAAAGTCTACCATAAAGATGATTGGTGGGTAGATGTTGCAAAACCTCTTTGACATGCTGCCTATGGGACTATAGGTCTCGAGAGAATATGAGAATGTCATCTCACTAAACAAACACATAAAGGTACAGGATGTCTCAGAAAATTTAATTCACAAAATGCTAGAACACAGCCGGGTTGTTGCAAATACCAAATGGCATAACTAAATATTCATAGTGGCCATCCCTGGTATTAAAAGCCATCTTCCACTCATCGCCTTCCTTTATTCTGATCAGGTTATAAGCCCCTCTTAAATCAAGTTTGGTAAAAATGGTGGCTCCTTTGACTCTGTCAAAAAGTTCAGAGGCAACGGATATCGATTTTTGATGGTTATATTGTTGAGACCCCAGTAGTCGATGCAGGGGCATAGACCAGCTTCCTTTTTCTTTACAAAGAGAAAGTGGGCCCCAGCAGGTGATGAGGAGGGTCTGATAAAACCTTTTTTTGTAAATTCTTCTGAATATACTTGCACATGGCTGAAGTCTCTGGTACAGATAATGGACATGTGTGGTCTCTAAGTGGAGATTCCCTGGAATCAATTCAATGCTGCATTCACATTCCCTATGAGGTGGCAAGGTATCGGCAGCACATTCACTCAAAACATCAAGAATTATTTATAAGCTTCAGGAAGTACTACAGACCCACCTGACTGGGTCAGGCATACAGAAATCCATGAGACAGGCAAGACTGAAAACAAGAGGCACCCCTAGACTTGAGCTGTGATGTAGGCCAATAAAACTGAGGATTATGAAATTGTAGCCATGGAAGGCCCTGGACTAGTTGATGAGTGGCTTTAGGAATCACTAAAAGCTCTATTTGTTCATGATGCAGTGTTTCAACTTGCATAGTCAAAGGAATAGTAGAATGAGAAATGAGACCTCCTTGAATGTGACTTCCATCCACCACTGTGAGATAGACTGGTTTAGACAGGACCTTGATAGGAATGGAGGTTTCTTGAACTAGAGATAATGTAATAAAACTCCCAGCAGCACCAGAATCTACTAACGATACTGCCTTTGAACCTTATGAATACCCCTGCCTATACCTTCTAATATCCTTCCTATAAACCTCTAAGGATGACGCTATTTTGCGTACGCAGTCATACAGTAAATAAAGACTCCAGACCTAGAACCTGTGGTTCCAAAGCACAAAGTATTATTCAAGTAAAAAGTACAGCAGTTACACGCTATGATCCTCATATAATCTTAGCGCAAAGAAATTATACAGACCCAAGTACAGTTATACATACGCAGCGCTCTCTGGTCCAGATGTAGGCATCAGTAAGAAACCCCTCATCAATCAGCATTCAGCACGAAGACTAGGAACCCAGGGTCAGAGCACACATATTTATACCCCCCAGAAATAAACACTATAGAGAAGTTTGTTGCTAATACCATTGGTCCTAAAGGAGAGGGCATATGTTACTAGGCATTTAACAGGTTGGTTCAAATAGACACAATCCAGCCTCTAACAACTGGTGGTCTCTGGTTTCCCGCCTCATGCAAATCCTAACAGTTGTTCATATAATGTACATTTTGTTGCCTGAAGTCTCTGCGGTCCATAAGTTGAGAATGCATGTTGCGATCTCTCCATCGATATTATCGTAATACTGTTGAGAGAGTACGCATCAGTACAATACCAAACATGGCTTTCTTATCACGTATAAAACCTTAGTTACGAAATAATCTTTATTTCCTAACAATTATAATAAATGTGCATACTTGAATCTTATACCTTAAAGCTTATGGAACCTTCAATGTGAATATATAATGTGTGAGTATGTGGGGTTTGATGTAAAGACGCTAGTTAACTTGGGGCAGATGCGTGTGCATGAAGCTATTTGGCGTTTCATAAAGAATCTTATGCATTCGCTAATATGCGACTAGTTAACAGTGCTATTGTGCATATTAATGTGTGTATGAGAAATGGTGTAAGATGCAATCACATGATGCTAATAGTAATATCGCCACATGTACTAAAGTGTGAGTTTATCTAAAATGGTGCTTAGGCGGCCATTCACAAAATGGGGTCTTGCGATCTCATTTCCAAGATGGCGCCTTACGGCCAGTCACAAGATGGCGTCACTGCGATCCTATTTTAAACTGATCTTGTCTCAGCCAATTATCCAGCTTCGACACTACCATGGATTTATGACCTTTAAAAGTGGGTAAAGTCACATTAAGTAGGTAGTCAGACTTTGTGTAGGGTTTTGTCACACCTGACTCAGGAGGGTCTTCTACTAAGAAGCTGAAAGCTGAGGTCCGGGGTTGTGGAACGAATCGGAGGCGAGGGGCCTGGATGTATGACCTCATCCACAAGTATCGGATGTTGGTGAGACCCGATGAAAGGTGCGGAGTCTAACCTGCTGGGAGGTGTTCACCAGTGACCCCTCCAAGCGGGATATGGGTTTAAGCTGCACCCAGCAAGCAGGTCGCTGTCCTTTGATCAGGTATCCGATACACGTGGGAAATGGAGATAGAACACCGATGAGGCCCTGGAGATTTGTACTTCAGAGAGAAGCACTAGCGAGCTCACTGTACGAGGATGTAGAAATAAGTATACAGGCAAGTTATCAGATGACCGCTGGCAGAGGAGGTATACACGGTAGTTGCATTCGAAGAATGTACTGATTATGTGGGCTAGATGTTCAGATGTACCACTGGCACAGGAGGATGACACTGTGATAGTACTCGCAGGATGTACTGAGTACGTAGGCAAGGTGTTACAGATGCACCGCTGGCACAGGAGGATGTCACTGTGACTCTACTCGCAGGATTTACTGAATATGCAGGCAAGGTGTTTCAGACACCTCTGGCACAGGAGGATGTTGCTGAGATTGTACTCGCAGGATGTACTGAGTTTGCGGGCAAGGTGTTTCAGACACACCGCTGGCACAGGAGGCACTTAGAATAGTCTTGAGAGTAAAACAAACAAGGGAACCTGGAACGTAGTGATGGCAAGAAAACACTAGTAGTAACGACATTGTACAACTTCCTGTTGTCCAGAACCTGTTAATACCCAAAGGTAGCAGTCCATTGGAAGGCAGTGTCAGCTGACAAAGATCATGCTATCATTGGACGGAGGGTCAGTCAGGTGATGAATACTGTCATGGCTGCACCCATGATGGCAACCTCAGTAACCAAATCACAGGGCAGCAACTGGAAGACAAACGCACCTAAGGCATAATCTTCTAGCCGCTGCACCAGACATCTAACTGCGTGAGAAGTCAGGGGAAGTCGGCGCTGAGGTGAGTAACGGCCAATCCTAGGCTGGAACCTGACAGGTTTTAGCTGAAACCCCCAACCTGATTTCCCCAGAACAGGTCAGAGTCTGGAGTTTCCATGACATACAGGACATGATCCAATAACATGATTCAGACCGGCACAATATAGACAGAATTTTTTTGTTAACGCCTCAAACATTCCTCGGGAAGGAGGCGTGAGCGATTAACTTGCATAGGTTCATCCCCAAGGGAAGAGGAGGTCCAGGAATACTAGATGCACAAGGCTTTAATAGATCACTTTTGAATCTGCAAGCAGGTCTATCTCGAAGACGTAAATCAATTTAATTTTTTTAAACAATTTTTATTGAAATACAGTGAGACATTTTTCAAAAAAAGTTCACAGACATTGGAATATTTTCAATATGATTCAAAGAAACACTGTCAAAAATAACAATAGATTCTAAATACAATGCAACACATCGTTTTATAGCAAACACAATACCAGTGAATTGTGAACTGAATACATACAACCATAAATATTAATAACAATAAAATAATGTAATAGTGATTCCGGCTGTGATCCCATTAACCAAGTATCGTCACGGAACCCCAGATGAAAGACCCACCAACACCCCACTAATTAATCTAATGAAATTGGTTGATCCTGCACTGCTAGTCTGGTTAAATACCATGTTGAATTTTTAAGACTATGGTGGACTTGTAGTCTGACTTTTAATGGCAGGGTGTTTACGTAAGACTCCCAGGTCATGAATAATCTTTCTGCTCTCATGTCCCTAAACAATCCATCCAATCTATCCAATCCATCCTAAATAGGAAATTAAGTTTATTGAGAAACAAAGGTATTTGGGGGGGATCTGCAGCAATCACCCCTGTAAAATAGTCTTCCTCCCTGCAGCACTAAGCGGTAGCAAGAGTTTTTTTCCCTGCTTTTGTAATTCTGAGATCTGGATTAATAATCCCTAATATTGCCCATTCCGGGGTAAATGGTACATAGTTAATCAATTTCGTCTAAGCATATCTATGGATAAGGTGCCAGAAATATTGAGCAATTGGGCATGTCTAGAAACAATGATACTTGTCAGCTCCCTCACTAGGGCATTTTGGGCAGGTAGTAGTGACCGAAGTCCCCATCGTAAATCAATTTTGATACAGAGAGAGACAAGTTCTCTTAAGGACCCAGGAGGATCACGTACAGCCAATTCATCCTTAAGTCTTTCAGAGAGGCTGTTCCAGAAGGCTGCTTTGAGAGTCTCATCATTGCACTCGAGTTTTGCAGCGATGGTTTGAAATTGAATTACATATTTACCTACTGGTCGAGAACCCTGGCGGATTCGCAAGATGTCCGTAGAGGCAGCAGAGGAATGACCTGGTTCATCGAATATACTTTTGAAACTTGCACTAAACTCGTGACTAGATACAATAGGATCTGCACGCTCCCATAATTTAGACACCCATTCCAGGGCTGAACCAGCGAGAAGAGAAATTATGTAAGCTATCTGAGCTCTTTGGGTAGGAAAGTGGTAATAGCTCAAACTGGATCTCACACTGGTTAATAAAACCTCTACACAATTTTGGGGTCCGTCTAATCTGTTGGGAGTAGGAAGCTGCAGACCAGACTTGGAGGAAGTAGAAGGTGAAGGAGCAGATGCTGGCGCTAATGATGAAGCATTGGATACAGGTGCTGTCATTCACAAAGTGGTCTAAATGGTATCCAACAGAGAGTACTGTTCCTGTAAATAATGCCGTTTCAGAGGCATGCATATTTAAGAGGCAGAGTCATAGTACACGTCACCTGGCTGGATTTTACACTGATGTGCTTGCAGTGCTTGAGGTAGGGTATGGTCAACCACAAGCGCTGAATTCGCTTCCGATGGTACTCGATGTTACCGATGGTTGCATACACTTCCTGGAGATGACGTGCCCAAATGGGCGTCTTAAGACAGGCTGGTGGGCATCTGCATACAATATGCAATCACACGCCAGGACATAGTGGGCGTGCTAATGCCTTGGCGTGCGATCACCTGCCTTGCTGAATTTGCATATGCATCGAGCGAGCGAACGCATCTAGCGAGCGGGTCTGAATCAGGTCCAGTGTCCGAAGCGTGGGGAACGCCACCGAAGCTCCGGGCCCGTGGGACCACCACCACGCTGGGAACTCGCTGACTGCACACTCTGGGAACCCCCAGGCCTGGCCCCATGCCAAGACAGAGGAGCACGGACCCGAGGGTGAGTCCGATTCCTGAGCAACCCACTCTTCCATGCTCCTTCCTCACTGTCTACCCCATCTGTACCGCCCCTGTCTGCCCCTTCTCTATATAATATAAACTCTGACGAGCAGGGCTCTCTTTACTAATGTGCTTCTCCTACCCTACTTTTGTTATCCTTTACTCCTAACTCCCCACAAATGGCACTTAACACTTGGTTGCTGACACCCTGCTGCTTGTTTAAATGTTATGATCACTAATGCAGCAATAAACCAAGTCCTTGCCTTGCATTGTTTGTACTGTTAATAACTGTTTTCTTGTGTGCTCATTTGCTTATATATTTTGTAAGGCAACGCAGAACCCAGTGCCAGATTAGGGTCTGCATGGGCCTAGAGCTTAAAATGTACAAAGGGCCTATTGTGTGCCACGGCGTGGGATGCGATTAACGCCATGGGGATGTGACCAGTGATGTGGGGGGGGGGGGGGGGCGGAGTGACTAGCACCTACCGTGAAAAGCCTTGATCTCCTTCCCCTTCTTGGCTACAGGTCACATATATCCCTTTCACACAGAAAACTATATTGCTGGGTCCCGGCAAATGCGTTGTGAGACCTCCGCCACAAAGCCCTTAAATTCACCTCAGAATGACCAACATCAGACCTCCCCACATGCAATATGTACAGAAAACTGCTGGTAAGGCAAAGCTATATGGCTACTTAGCAATGACAGCAATGTCATAGTTAAAATACAGAAAAAAGTACATATAAAGAGCCAGTATCTGAGTCTGCAGTGATACAGATATTCACACAAATGTCCAACGTTTTACAACTGCGCATGCGTCCAAGTAGCTAAAAAGTCACATGCATCACAAGGGCAGACTAGATGGGCCAAGTGGTTCTTATCTGCCGTCAAATTCTATGTTTATCCCACATTGTGTGTGTCCAGAGTTGCAAGACCAATTAAGATGCACCATCTCAGAAATGTATTGGGCGCTCCTGGGAGGTGGCAATTCAGACGCACCTTCTTGTATCTTACAGGACTGTCACTGAGGTGGGTGCGAACTCTTCTTAATCAGTATACTGGAGGCCACAGTCTGTTGGAGATTCTGCACCTAGCATGGGGATGGTGCAAGTTTTGATGCACAAAGTAGCATTACAGCATTTAAAGAGGTTCAGACGCACGTGGAAGGGGCAAAAACCTATTGGCGCAGTGTATAGCAGCATTCTAGCATAAGCTAGCTGCTCATTTTATAAAGGTGAGTCATATATACACACACATAAACTAAAACACACACATAGATATATACACTGTGTATAATATATACATATTATCTATCACAAATCAAACATTACAGTATAATTGTTAAAATATTTAATTAAAATTAATAATCAGTGGCAGTGCACTCACAGTAGGAGCGCACCTTTTTCAGAGGCACTGCACAGAGGCCCTGATTCAGAGCCGCTCGCTGCTCCTGCCCGCACGCTGGGATTGTGGGCGTTTTTCTTTTTTTTTTTATCTCCAGCCACTCGCAAAGCTGTGGGAGACCACCCACCGCTTGTGCGAGTGGCCAGGAGACCATTGCGATAATCGCGACCATCGACTCTTGAGATGAGACCCTACAGTAGGGTCTAGGCTGCCGCAAGGCCGAGTGGACAGTAGTGATGTCAGTAAGACCTCCCTACAAACGCCAGGCGTTCCTAAGGGAACGCCTGCGTTTGTCCAGCCATCCCCCCCTACCCGTCCACAAAACGGGGCGAGCGGTCACTCACCATCGACAGTCGCCCCGTCTTGTTGTGAGCCCCGTAGCGACTGAACTTCAGTCGCTCAGCTGGGCTCGTGCACACTGGATGCGGCGCATGTGCAGTGCCTAAACATCAAGGTCTCTTGCGAGCGCACAGCACTTGCGAGCAGCTCTGAATCAGGGCCAGAGACACTGAGTGTGACACCCCATCCTCGATTAGCAGCAGCAGCCAACATGTCATCCCCGATCAGAAGACAGCAGCACGACAGCCCTATCACCATCTCCTGGGCTGCCTTCACGGAGCTGAGTCTGAGCTCTGCTGCTGTTGGCCGCGGTGGTGTGGCGGTGTGTAACGTTGCTCAGGGGGAATCACTAGGTGTGTGTGGAGTAGGGAGGGCTTGTAAAGCCTACTACTGCGCCGCCATATCATATGTACAGAATTATGCCTGGTATTTAAACCCCGGGCTGGACCGACTGGCAAGGAGGGGGGTTGCCATGCTGTTTGAGCGGGCGGGGCGTCAGATGGCCACTGCTGGCTGGAAACACAGTTTTCCTGTCTCCAGCAGCACACAGCAGGAACTGTGGGCAGTGGGCCTATTTTTATATTGAGCCTGGAGCTGCAGCTCCACCCGCCCCATTCTTAATCCGGCCCTGGCGGAACCCTTGTGGCGCCATAAAAATAAAGGATAATAGATCGAGCCCTAAATAAGTAGGACCCCTGTGGATGCCACTAGCAAATCACAGATTTTAACTGGTTTAATCCTAGGTTTACCATCACAGCTACACAGGTTTTTAGATAGTAGGGAGCCCTTGTGCAGCCTCCATGCAGGCTCGTCCTTTCTGGCAGCACAGTAGACTCTGGCTTTGTGCCAAAGTCTAATGTTCATGCGCAGTTCTCCAGGGAACATGGTGACTACACTATATTACCGGAGACATCTCTATTGTCGTGCGCAAATGGCCGCCGCACCATTTTCTCTGTGATTTAAGTCTGCAGAATCAGCTGACGTGGTAGTCTGGAGAGCTATGTATACTAATTATATGGGTGCAGGGTATGTATGCATTGTGGGCACACATTATACATATGCCAGTGCAGCTACATATTAAAATAGGTAAAAATAACTTATGAGCCCAGTTTTCCACTTCTTTTGATTCCTACAACCTTGCTGTGGCAGGCTCCCTTTATAAAAACCTTACAAGTATACATAGAAAGATCATACTTGCCGGCCTTGCTGCCCTCTCCCTCGGGAGGGGACAGCCAGGTTGGCGCAGAGGGGGCGTTGTGGCCGCAAAGGCCATGGCCCCCACTATATAGTGCAAAGAAAACAGGTATTGTATAGCGGGAGTGGTGCTATGATGACCCGATTCGGCGTGGTCAAACAGCCCCTCGGACCAACTTGTGCTCTGGTGGCAGGGATGGGGAAGGGGTTGGGGTGCGAGTGGCTGGAGGGGGTTGTGGGCTGCTAGTGGGGAGTGTAGGAGACTTGCCCACCCGATTTTCTTGAGCCTCCTGGCCGTTCCGGGGGAGTAGGCAATTGTGCAGATATACAGAAAGATTTAATAGGCATGGATAAGACGTTAAACACCAACACTAGAAAAAGAAAGTATCTTTGTAGGTGCACTAAAGACCCTATTTGTAATAAAATTAATCTTTATTGGTATACTTTATTTTTTTTTTTTATTTCTTTTTATTTCAGAAAGGTACTTTGGAAAATGACGCAAAAATGGTATACTTTACAATGTTGCATATAATCCAATGGTGAAATATTAAAATCTAGTGCGCGTCAAAGAAATAGAAAATGTGTATTAAAATTCAAGACAAAACCTGTGTCTACTGTCTGTTTTCTCTAATTTTATACAAATTTTCTATTTCTTTGACACTCACTATATTTTAATATTTCACCGTTGGATTATATGCAACATTTTAAAGAATACCAAGACTGATTCATTTTATTACAAATAGGTCTTTAGTGCACCTACACAAATACTTTATATTTCCAGTGTTGGTGTTTATGGTCTCAGTGGAGTAGTGGGTAGGACCTCATAGGCATCAGATAAGGGTTTTAGGAACATATCCTGAAGATAAGATGCACTATATGAGAAAAGGGAATCGGTGTGTAATGCCGGCTATTGGGATGTCTCCTGTCAAAATACAGACAGCGGCATCCCGGTGGTTGGTATCCCGACAGGGTAATGTCTAAATCCCCTTCACCGAGAGGACCATGACGTCATCAGCCAGTGTCCAGTGTCATTCCCTGCCATACAAGTAGGCATAGAGGGAGAATATAACCATGTGGCGAGCGTAGCGAGCCCGCGAGGGGACAACAAACTTGTTTCAGTGGAGACAAAGTACTTCTGTAGCTGGCTGTCATGGGCAGGAACTGCACTTCCGTCCTCACTCACGTCACTTCCAGGTCCCTAGCGCGGCCAACCCTCCCCCCTTACCCTCCCTTCTTGTAGCCTAACACTCCCCACCCCGCGCCCTCACCCTCCCCGTTAGTGCCTAAACCTAACACCCCCCCTAAAAACTTAACACTAACCCCACTATGCTATCTAAACCTAACCTAACCAACCCCACCCCACCCCACAACTAACACTAAGGGAGCCCCGGACTTACCTCGTTCAGACTGGCGTCCTTCTGTGTTCTGGCGTCAGGATTAAGATAGGCGTCAGTATTTCGACGCCTATTTTAAGTCCAGTTTTGGACTTTCAGCATCGTCATTGAGACCGGCGCCATCGCAGCTACATCTCTGAGAAAAGATCTTTTAACATTGTGATAATAAATATATAGTTGCACTGGTGCGGGATAATCTTTTTTGTATATCCATGGAATGGATAAGACTTTACTAATAAGAAGCTATGAATTTCTTCCTCGTACGATACGGGGAAACCATACGTATGAAACAAAGTAAATAAAGTGAGTTGGTGACACAGCAGCAGCAGCCACCAATAACACACAGACAGACCTTCTTCTCATGGCCGCCAAAGCGTGCCGTTACGTGCCCCAGTAATGTAGTGACGTCATGACGGCAGTGACGCTGCTCCAGCTGTGGCCGTGTGCAGCGTGTCGGCTCCCGCAGCCATTACAGCAGCTCAGAGAGGTCTCTGCCTGAGTGTCACGGCGCAGGCTCGCTGTAGCGCAGCCGCTCTGAGGTGAGTGCCCTACCGCGCAATCTCCAGCTATCAGCCCTGCTGCTGGCGCAGCCGCAACACGGAGCTCGGGCTCCGGGGCTCTGCCAGCAGCTCCGCCCCGCACAGCGCTTTCCGGGGAGAAATACGGGAGGATGAGTGCTGGGAAAACAGATGGGGGGCTACGAAAAGGCGGGGAGTTGGCTCCAGGCCTAGCTAGGCCCGTGCTCCTGCAATCGTTTAACGGGGGCATAGGAGAGGCCTGGTTATCATGCCTGCAGTATAATCCCCGTGCCTATTGTACAGACAGGGGATGATATAGTGTCTCACATTTCTATGTGTACATAGATAAAGTTTGACTGTGTGTATATATGTGTGTGTGTGTATATATATATATATATATATATATATATATATACACACACACACACACACATACATACCCTGTATGTTTACATAGACTGTCATGCAGATTATACTGCAGATACAATTGAATGGGGACCATTATGCAGAAAACGATGCAATGGACATATTTGATCAAAGCAGCACACCAAAAGTTAAATTTTATTACTCACTAATTATAAATGTTTTTGTGTGTTATATATTTATTGGTACTTAGTAATAGAAATGTGGCTACTGATCACCTTTCATTCCAAAAAAGAATCTGTTTTCCTGGTATCTGGTGCTCTTCCCCCCCCCCCCCCCCCCCCTCCGAGAGGCCTGCTTAAATAATTGTAACGATGTGGGCAGAGGAGTGATGTGGGGGTATTGGTGTAGAAATATGGCATTTGCTAAGGTAACATACCGTTTCTGAATGAAGAAATGTTCTATTTGTTTTTTAATGATATTTTAGAGAAGATACTGCTGACATTGTGAAAACCACACACTACATCTCCCATGTGGATGAGATGTAAAGATGAGCTTGATTCCAAGCAATGAACTTGCTCATTGTCCTGCTAATCACTATTTTCCAAGCTAAAGGTTTTTATTTAATTAGGTAAAGTGTTGTTTGAAACATGACCATTTTTTTGTATAAATCAAGACGCCTCTTTTACACTGGTATTAATTATGGAATTTTTTAAATCGTGACACTTAATTTTGAAATTATCCCATAAAATGTGAACTTGCTTTGGGATCCTTGGTTTTTGTTCTCAAAACATTCTCCTGTTTCATTTGCTATTGTTAATGGCTGATAAGGAGCTGTAACAGATACAGGTTGTAGACAAAAATGAAACCGCCAATATACAGTTACTTAATAGGGCATAGGGCTTATGCAGAACTTGTCTTCTACAAGAATCAATCAAGTTAATGGTGGAGGAAATTAGTCTCTGGCATCATTCCAGAATTTCCCCATGAATATTTTTTGCGGTCAGTTCTGCAGGCTGAGAAGAATAAATATATATCTATCCAACAAAATAAGGTGGCACTACGAGACTTGCATCAAACGTGATAACTAGAGTGTTTATTCAACGTTTCGGGGTCCAGTACCCCTTCATCAGGTGTGTGTCCTGATGAAGGGGTACTGGACACCGAAACATTAATTAAACACACTAGTTATCATGTTTGATGCAAGTCTCGGAGTGCCACCTTATTTTGTTGGATGCACTGGGGGCACATTATCCCAAGGAGGGCACCCAAGCAAGTTATTTATCATGCTCCAGAATGTTTTGAGAAGAAATGCTCCAGCTGCCTCCAGAGTGCCGGTTTTTGGATTTTCTATTATTAGTAAATATATATTTTTTAACTTTATTATTACACTCTCTCTCTCTCTCTCTCTCTCTCTCTCTCTCTCTCTCTCTCTCTCTCTCTCTCTCTCTCTCTCATGATTGGTAAATGATTGGTAAATGATTGTTGGCCACATGTGCTGTGTGGATGGGTTGGAGGACACTAATCCAGTTAGGATACTGAACCATGTGATAAACATGATTATTCCGTACCATTAAGCAGAAATTGTTATTGACCTTTCTGCACTGCACAGTAGTCTGATTGCTTGTGCACATAATTATTAATTGCCAGCTTCGTTGAGGTTTATGCACTGCTAGCCAGCTATTATGCCATTCTGTGGAGTTCTCTTTGGACCTTTCTTGATTAAACTGGCTCCCAGTCCACAGGTTGAAATTTACAATCAGTGTCAACAGTTAAGGTGCGTACACACGAACGATATATTTCAACGATTTGAACGGTATTGTTCAACGATATATCGTTCCATGTGTATGCAATGAGCTAACAACTATGCGAGCTCCCGCTGGACGTTAACGACATCGACCATCGTCAATGCATGCAGGCCAACCTGGACGATATAGTTATCTCTCCATAGAGATTCGCATGGTTTTTGGGTGTGTGGATGAACAATATCGTTCATCCAGCACACCAGGATTTTAAAGGGAGATCGTTCAGCGTTATCACTGATGATCGTTCCGTGTGTACCCAGCATTACATGCACCAGCCCAAAATACATTGGAGCTCCTGTACCTGCTTATATCCTATGGCTATAAAAAGTGGATTGCGTAATTGAAAGTCATATCTGGGCTTTATTCATTCCTTTGTTGAATACTTACAAAATTAGTTTTGTGTGCAGGTCCTTTTAAGTGCAGATGGTCACAACTATAATGGGTGAAATAAACGAGCAGATAAAGTAAATCTATAAAATAAATACTCCGTGAGAAAAAATAGCTATATGGAACAACAAACAAATAAATGTTGGCTACATATGTGTGCTTATGCATTAAAACAGGGATAGGGAACCTCAGGCTCGGGGGCGATATAATACCCCTGGAATCATTTGGTCTGGCCTTAAGAGCTTTTTCCTGCTAGCCTCATCTGGCTAGCAGGGTGCCTAGAATGGCACACTGCAGCCAGAATCTATGCAGCAGTGCCACCTGGGGCGTCCTTAGGACCTTTCAGTCAGACGGTCACACCGCTGCCCTTACAGCCCCCTGGAGCATCCTCCGGATGCTCCGGGCATTGCTGTAATCACCAGCGATTGTGTCCCCGCCCTGTGTGATGTCACCCGGAGGGGGCGTGGCCTGCACTGGACACGCAAATAATGTTATATATATCAAAATGGCCCTCTGCAGAAAAAAGGTTCTCCACCCCTGCTTTAAAACATGCACACCAATAAAAGCAGTGAATATTTTTGGTGGTTAGGGGACAGGACATCGGTGCACATATGACCAGGGGCAACATGCTGACACCAGAATCCTGGCTGGTTTGCAATATAGATACCTGCAGCTTAACTCCCCCCACCCTGCCCCCCCCCCCCACCCCCCCCCCCCCCACCTGCAGCCTAACAATAATCCTCCCCCATGTGCCTAAACCTAACCATAATACTTATCATCTGGATGTCAGCAGTCGGGACTCTGGCTCCTACATTCCGTTTTCGGTCATCATTTTAAAGGCTTGTGATCAGGAGGATCAATGGGAAGCCGCAATTTTTGTGATTGCAGATTCTTATTGGTCCTCCAGGATTGTGATACTAAATGCAAGAGCTACTCTGTGCTGCTGGCTGACAGTCTCCAAAGAGTGGGTACAGAGATATTGCTGCCTCCTTAGGTAGTACTGCAGTTTTCAAAGTAGCTTTGTCATGTAACTAAAGGAAACAATTCTATTAAATGGCACATTTTTAGACAGGCTTAGCCATGTGACTATTATTGTTACCAACATTGAAAAATGCAGCAAGTATGCAATAAAAATTGAATGTGGAACACAAATAAGGAGTTGAATGACACTTAATATGTGTTAGTGAATGAGTAGAAAGAGGGGGCTTTGTAAACATGCAAAGTTAACAGCTATCCAGTATAGTAAGGTGAATTACATACTGGTGTTTTGTGTGCATAAAAAACACAAGTGAAAACTTTGTATTTGCGTATTTATTAGATAGTGTTTGATGTACATAATACTGAACACATTTGAATACACTAGTGTTTTTTTCATTCATTTTAACTGTTCATTCTTTTACGATGGCGGTTGTGTTTAATATATGCAGAGACCTAGTTGAAATTAAATATTGAAATGAATGCAAGAAGCTTGATATCAAACATAAAATTGGGCAACATGCCACACCCTATGTAGATTCCTCGACCAGCACAGTCTGGGATGAATTCCCATTAATAACAGAGAAACCTGCATCGTTTGGGTTGTCTTTGCCACAGCGGAACCAGCCCAGGCTGGTCAGAGTTGCCCACATAACAGACCACCAAATCTGTATTAAAGAGTGCTGGCACCACTGGATTGTGGGTTCCAAGGTCAATGAGACATTGCGGGACTGCTGTAGTGGAATATTTGCGGTCGCTGGGGTTTTGCATTATTATGGTAAGGGATCAGTAAGTCCCTGTTCCATTTTGCTAAAAAAATAAAATAAAAAAATAACTAAAATATAAATAAAACACAATCATTAAATTAAGCTTTATCAACATACAAAACATGTATCCTCATTTAACATATAATAACTAAAAAGTATTCCAAGACACTATTTAAAAACATGAGACAGAATGTTTAAATTTAGTGTGCCCCAGTTTTTTTTTATAATCTGATTTTTGTTGCTTTTCCAAGCAGGTTTTTTTAACCAAATATTTTATTTAAGGCAAAACCTGGTGTGTTTTGGCTTTAATAAAATTGCATTTGTAAAACCCACCATTAAAATAGTTTAATTAACAAACACACACTTGATAAATTTGCCCCAGTGAGAATTACTCTGTTGGGAGTTCAACTGCAGTATGAGAGAAGCATGAATTGGCTGGGAATTTCAGGAGTCTCCCAGTTAATCACAAGCAATTTCCATACTAGTTTTCAGTAATATGGGAAAAAAATAATTACTAGTGCTATGCAACTTCACATGTAGTGCACAACCCCAATGAATTGAATGGGCTATGGGTACTGGCGAAATACAGCATGAATGCTCATATTAACCTTTTTACTGGGTATGTACACTGTGTACTTGTATGGAGATAAATTGACTTTTCCAAGTGTAGTGACCTGCTTTTAATTTAGTGAAATTGAACAAGCAACATAAAAAAAAAAGCAAAAATGAAGTTTATTGGGTATGGACACACAGGAATGGGTATGATATAACGCCGGCCGCATGGCCGGCGGTTCGATTCCCGTCAGCGGCAGCCCGACGGGAGCAGAGTTAGAAGCAGCGAAAGCCCGATAGCGCTGGAAATCCCGATCGTGGATAGGTAAGTATAGACTAACCTAACCTAACAACCTTAACCCTCCTTAGGGGTGCCTAACCCTAACTTCCCCCCCGAAGTGCCTAACCCTAATCACCCCCTTCCCCGCTGCCTAAACCTAAGTCCCCCGGGGGGGTGCCTAACCCCAAGTCCCTCCCGGGGGTGCCTAACCCTCCCTCCCCCTAGCCTAACCCTAACCCTCCCGGGGGGGTGCCTAACCCTGTCCCCCCCCCCCCGGGAGCCCTAAACCTAAACCCCCCCCCCCGCGGCTGTCCGCTCGCGGCGCCCGGCATCACTACGATCATGATGCCGGTCTCCCGGCGTCGGGGAAATGCGGGCGTCTACATCTAGACGCCCGGCATTTCACCCATGCCGGGATAAGACAGTCGGGAAGCCGGCTGCCGGTATTTAGGATAGCTTTTAGCATTACATGCTTTGCACTTGCATTTAAAATACTAAGGGGCATATTCAATTAGGTGTGAAAAGTCCTGTACGTTTCGCATGCCGGACTTTCCGCCATCATTGCTGGTTTTCCATGCGGAAAAGTATTGTGAGTGTCCCTGCTTATCACCGTATTCAATTAGAAATCAACGAAAACGTGACCTAGCGAACTCGGAACTGGCGAAAAGTGCTGTCAGATTTGGGGAAAACTGCCTGACACCCCCCAAAAGATGCTCTGACATTGGGGATCACTATAGATACCCCCAAATAGGCCTGCTGAAGGTATTTGGGGTACTTAAATGCTGTCAGTAGCTGCTTATTAGCGTCCTTGTAGAAGTGGTGAAGAAGAGCATTTAGAAGGGAGTTTTTTTGCAGAAAATAAGTAGTCCCAGTGAATTTGGGGTACATGAAAATGGGTGCTAGCATATTTAAAAAAAAAACTTAAAAATCCACCTGCCGCAACCACCTGCAAGCTTAAAAACACCTGGGGCATCCTTGTGGACCCCCCCTGGAGTCTCTCGCTAGTTTTTAAGTTTGTCCCCCAACTTTGTACTTTTTCGCCCCCTTTTTCAAAGTAATTTTTTTGGGTGTTTTTTAACACCATTTACATATGGGGACCTGTCCCAAGGGTGCAGGGTGGTTCCCGCAAGTTTGCACTCCAAAACCCCAATTCTGCACTTTTTTTCGACAGCTTTCCTATTCCAATGCATTGACTTTCCGCACCGGCGACAAGTCTTTGGAATTGAAAACGGGGATAAGTTTTCGCCTGGCTAAATGATATCACCGGCGATACTTTTCCGCAGAAGCTGCCTTTTCGCACCTAATTGAATATGGTCCTAGGAATGTGCAGTGTTTAAATGCCAATAGGTAGCCACCCTGAATGGTTATACTCAAACCTACATTCTCCGCTTCTAAATATTGTTTCTAGCTAAACAATACAGCACTACTTGTGTTGTTCCTTCAGCTTTACTCTGGAACACCCTTGTTCTCTTCTGCCATGTCTCTGATTTCCGATTCTCTGGACTAGAGCTCATGGATGTTTGAACCATAACGATTCTCTATGGATTACACTACAGCTAACGGAAATCAGCTGAATACCTGTTTTTTTTTGCATCTACCACAGTACCAAAGTTACAAGTCACTAATGCACATCCATTTTACCTAATGTTACTATTTGACTTTTCATTATATTGGGTCTACATTTATTTGCATAGCTTATGCTATAGTTTTGTTATATAGATTTCTCTATTTGTTTTCGTATATACATTGCACTACTGACAAGTATTTTTCTTTAGTAATTCACATGTTTTGTTCTTTAATAGTTAGAACTAATCCCAATTGATAGTTATATTTTTCATTCAAATTGATGACAAATTAGATACTTGATCTTTGGGTTTGTTCCTATTTATAATACTTTTCATTTAGTCGCAAAAAATAAATAAAATTACATTATTTCCAAAAACAAAAGAAACTAATTTATTGTTACTTTAACAATCCCTAATAAATGACTTCCAAAATGTTTTTTTTTTTTTTTCCTCCTTTTACATATCCCATCACCCATGGCTCTGTCTGACCATATTTGCCAGATGTGTAATGCTCTGGTTAACTAGCAGTTATGACAGCCCCTTGCACTATCTGCATAGGAAGGATAAGAGTTGGACATTTCTACAGGTTACATCTATGGTGACGGATATGGGACCGGAAGGCATAAGGCTGTGGTAACAGAAAAGGGCTGTATGGGGGAGATGAACATATTGACCAGCAGATGGGTAGAGGCAAAGATAATATGCATTACAGTTTGGGGAGGAGTAATTGGAGCTGTAATATACTTTGTTCCACTCGAGGATGCTGGTCAAGCTCCTTTGTGTCCCAGCTATAGGTAGTTTTGCTCTTTCCTGTGCCTGATCTGTCCAAAAAGATATCATTAATCAAGATAAGAGTACTGGACAAACCTGCAGGAAAAAAAGACAGTTAAAAGTGTAAATGTTCTAGCAGGTTTGTTTGACTGCTTCAGCATTACAACTCTGTAGTGGTAATGCTAATGTGGCATGTATGTGTTCCCACTTCCAAAGCAGAGTGAAACAGAAATATAAATGTGCCTTTACAGAGACTTTGTATTGGTCATTTATATGGGAAAAAATGCTGAAAACAAGTTCTGTTTCTCAAGAAAGAGTTAATGATTAATCTGACACTTTAGAGTTCCCTATTGCCATGTAGAGCTCTCTGGTACCAATTATATCCCTCCCAAACTGACGAAGTGCAAACCTCCAGGGTATTTATGCTGAAAATGCCTCTCTTCTAGCAGCAAAACAGCTTAGCTATATAGTTAAAGGAACAGGCCTCCTACAAAGAGGAAGAGGGAAAATGCCAGATTCATAATAAATTTGCACGCAAGGTTCTTGCAGGATCCACGCAATTCACAAAATACTACCCAGATCCATAATAAATTCGGACAACACATTTTGCATGATCCACACTAAATTCATACGAACACACCCAGATCGTGGCAGTTCCATAATGTATATAGAGAAATTGACCTAAATACACACAAAAAATGGGTTCAATTAGCTGCAAAGGGGGCTAGTTCCTGTTGGAATGGTACCTCATCTTTCCCTGGTATTGCAGATATTTGTATACAGCCTTATGATAGTGTTCGCTCTAGGTCCGATAAGGGGGCGTGTCTTTAAGATGCGCCCCCTTTTCATCACTCTGAGGGGGCGTGCCCGGCATTTGCGGACATGCCGGGCTGCCCCCAAGCGCTCATGTCTCTGAGTAGAGGCCAGACGCATGTGCCCGGCATCCACTCACCGGCAGTAATCGCTATACCGCAATTTTCCCCACCCGTGGGTGGGGACAGTACCCGCAGGCTGTTTTTGCAGGGCGCCGCCAAGGGGGACAGGTAACATTGTGCACTTTTAAATCGGGCAGGGCTCAGCGCCCCGCTAAAACATCATAGCAGGAACGCTAATATATAGCTGCACAGACTTATGTGGCGAGTCTTTTTGAATCAACTCTATAGGGCCTTCAGGTTTAGGAGTAATGATGATGTTGATGCAGCGTTGTGATTATAAAAATATATCACATCGCCATACACACTGCACAATCTGCTGTACGACGGCACAATATATTACATGCTTAGGGGGTAATTCAATTGTTGTCGTGGTAATTATCGTGCTTGTCGCGCCCAATTAGACTGGGTTTAGCTGTGTAAGACGGCTAAATCCGTCTACGGTCCAGCTTGGGGCCCCCAAACTACAGACTTCACACATTTTTGCATGCCTCCTCAGCCAATGGCTGTTTGCGGCCAGACGGAGCAACAATTAAATTGCTCCGTCGTATACCCAGCACTGACAGCCGCCGGCTCAAATATTTAAATTGCCACCTTAATGTAATTACACCGCATCTTTCCAATTGATGTCCAGCTCATCAGATGGGAAGATGCGATCACCCAATGCATAGGGTGGTTTTTTAGATCAATTGCGGATAGTAAGATTGGCCAATGTATTATATAGTGTGTACCCAGCTTAAAATCAAATAAAAGGAGCAATTTACACCTTGATAAAATCATGCACTGCAGGTGGGGCAGACTTAAAACGTGCAGAGAGATTTCTGGTTGGGAAGGGCATGTCCTAGTTTGATTCTAAATTTAGTGCAAAAAGAAAGATGTCCAGTATTTTCACTACTTGCATAAATAATCGGTATTTTCCTTGCATGCAAATATATAGATGCATTGCATCATACAGTATTTTATTCCAGGAGCAAACTTCTCTTTTTTTTTTTTTTTTAATCTTCCTCCTATCTGAATCGGGCCCTAAATTCATACAAACATATTAATGGGTGTATGTCTACGGAATGGCTGCGAATATGTGTATCAAGGGATATTTTCATTTTTAATAAAAATATCTTTGCTATGTACAAAGGGGAACTCGCAGGGACAGCAATTGCGGTATCAGTTGTCCCTGCAAATTAAATACCCCGCAAATTGTACACTTCTTTCACAGAAGTGAAAGACTTCTCCGGGAGAAGATGACACTACGCATGCGCACAGTGTTGGCTTCCAGAGCCAGCCGTGGGCTGCGAGAGAGGTCAAAAGAGCCTACTTAGGCTTAAAGCAGTTACACCATCTGAAGATGGTGTTAACTAACCGTGGCTAAACTAACTCTGAAAAGCTTTGCGCTTTAGATTTTAGTACATAGGGGTCAGATCGCAGTCCCCATTGATGATGATGATGGGGACTGCAATCTGAAGTGCTAATTAGCACATTGCTGGAGTTCTGTGAATGCTGCATTGTGCTTTTAGTACATAACTGCAATACATAAACTTATGCAGAAACTGCCGATTCTACATAAGTTTATGTAAAAAACAGCTTGATACGTAGGCCCTGAAGATCCTCTCCAAATTCACACATCCACCCAGAGCCACATAAATGCATTTGGATCTACACTGAATTCACAAACCCCCAGATCCACACTAAAGTTATATCCCTTTCACCATGCCAGCAATAACCTGAGTTATTGCACGTGAACGTGCAGCAACCAGGGTTACTGTGCAGTGTGAAAGGGCCAGATTTTAATAACCCGGGCTAATCGACCCGGCATTTCAACCATGGTAACGAGCAGGGTTGAACATGGGTTACATCACCTAGCATGTGCACAGCTGTATTCATTACTCACTGACACATTTTAACCACTTAACTGACTAATTAGGTCAAGAACATCTTTTTAAGATGGTATATGGTGTTTTTTTAAAAAAAACACCATATACCATAAAAATAAACATTTTTATGGAATACTGTAGTGATGGCCATTGACAGCTGTACCATCGATGACCGATGGGTTCAACCATCGATAAAAACGATTGAGACCGCGGTTGGGGGGCTGCACACACACAATCTATATACAATATATACACACACACACGTGTGTGTATAGATAGATATATATATCTATCTCCGTGTGTGTGTGTATATATATATTAGTGTGATATTTTTATTTTGGGGGGGCGGCATGTTCAATGCCCGATCACTGTGTCCAGCAGTGATCGGGACAGGGGCGGAGTTGTAGGCAGTAGGAGGTGCTGGGGACTGGGCACTATGTAATCGCCTGGCCGGGGGAGGAGAGAAGAGCATGAGGTGCTGCCGGCTGTGCGGGACGGGAACAGAGCAGCATCCGCCGACGATGCTGCGGCTGCTGCTTCGGTGGCTTTGATAGGGGCAGCCAGCGTCGCTGAAGTTAGGGTTGGGCTAGCCGCTGGCTCCCTAGGCAGCTGCTGCTCCTGTAGTTGGATGTCACCGGCAGCCAGCGCCGGTGAAGGAAGGGGAGGGCTAGCCACCCACTCCCTGAGGACAGAGCGGCAGCCGTGGCTGACAGGAGCCGCAGCTGCTGCTCCTCTAGTTGGATGTCACCGGCAGCCACTGCCAGCCAGCGCCAGTGAAGGAAGGGGTGGGCTAGCCGCCCACTCCCCGGAAACAGAGCAGCAGTCGCGGCTAACAAGCAGCCGCTGCTTGTTAGCCGTGACTGCCAGTCAATGCCACGCCGGCGGGGACAAGGTGGAGGGGATCCCGCCGGCTGCTCAGGCCTGGGACACAGCAGGGCAGCCGCGCAGGGAGGGGAGTCACGCCCACTGCCCGATCACTGCTGGCCACAGTGATCGGGACACACAGGAGGAGACCAGGAGGTCCCTCTGATATAGGCGGCTACGGGGAGATTAGCTTCCCGCAGCCGCCCAGTGGCCATTTCTGACTGGTCGTATCAGATACGACCATGTCAGGTAAAGCCCAGTCTGGCATGGTCGTATCTGATACGACTGTGCCAGGCAAGTGGTTAAAAGATCCACTGGTGGAGCTAATTATTTCACTTGTGATTCTGTGAGGAGACCTTGAAAATATGCACTGTTAGAAAACCTGTGGCTTATAATATGGATATACTGCAGGCTGTTTGTAGTGATCCCAGTAGTTGTAAATCACATAATGCAGCTATGAATCACTGTGTCCAATCCATATATACAAATTATTTCACATTCAGGGCTATTGATGTTTCTCACCCAGTGAAAGTACACACTATTCCTCCACTTCACAGCTGACCGTTCACCGTGTTGTTCCCTGTATGCGTGTAAGGGGCACTGCATGGGGGGATTGCTACAGGGGGCACTGGATAGGGGGGGGGTTGCTACAGGGGGCACTGCATAGGGGTGGTGGCCGCTACAGGGGGCACTGCATAGGGGTGGTGGCCGCTACTGGGGACACAGTATGGGGGGCCGCTACTAGGGGCAATGCATAGTGGGAACCACTACTGGGGTCACTGCATAGGGGGGGCTACTACTGGGGGGGACCACTTCTGGGGGCACTACATAGGGGGACCACTACTGGGGGCACTGCATAGGGGGGGTGGCCGCTACTGGGGGGCACCGTATGGGGGGATTGCCGCTACTGGGGCACTGTATGGGGGGGTGGCTGGTACTAGGGCACTGTATGGGGGGGGCGCCGCTACTGGGGCACTGTATAAGGGGGGTGGGGTGCTACTAGGGGCAGTGCATAGGGGGGGCTACTACTGGGTGCACTGTATAGGGGGGACCACTTTTGGGGGCACTGTTAATGGGGCACTACTGTGGGCATTGCATAGTGGTCCACTACTGGGGGGCACTGCATAAGGGTGACCAAAGCATATTTTTTCACCTGGGCCAACCACTGCTGGCGGTGGCTTTGCTTGCCCGGGATTTTTTGGCTGCAGAGGGGTGGTCTTTCTGGGGGTCGGTTGCCTGGAGAGGGGGGTTAGCTGCTCAGTAATGTGGCTGTGGGAGGGTGGTTTACTTGGGGTACCCCATTAGTAGTGTGGCCATGGGGGGTTGGTTGCCCGGGGCGTAGGTGCTCAGTAATGCTGCCCTGGGGGAAGGGTGGATCTGGCTCCTACACTTTTATCCTGCCTCCTAGATTTTAGAAACATTTGTCAAGCCCTGCTTTGAGTCCAATTATAACGTTTGGGTTTTATAATTTACTTTAAACAACATTTACAAGTATTAATACTTTTTTTTTCAAGGTTCTGAGAACATGCTTTGGCGAAAACCGGGAATAAGATAAAAGGTTTTGCTGTTAACAGTTGTTTTTCAGCATTGGGAACAGTTGTTTTTCAGCATGGGAGTGTTAATACTGGACATACACCTTAAGATTCTGTCCAACCATCCAACTAGTTGGCTGGTTGGAATGAAAATCTGGTACTGTATGGTGACAACAGCTGTTTGCTCCCAAACACTGCAAAGCGGACAAAAACTGTCATCCAGACAGTTCAGAATTGAACGACCGATTTTTGCCAGTTTTCTGACTTTTAAGAGCAAATAATTGATTCTCATTCACTACACTGAATTTGCATATGCACGCCACAAGGATGTTGAGGTAATCCTAAAACATTGGAGGAAATATGATCAGATAGTGAATGCCCACACACTGCAGTATAATGTGACATTGTGGCCGATATAGATTAGGAATTCTGAACGGTCAGATAAACGGAGCCCAGCTTTATGACCTGTTTTGCTGACGTTTCTGAAAATCCATCATGCCTACACACTACATAAAAATCAGACTGATCAGCCAATAATTGACTCTGGACCTCATTCAGAGTCGGTCGTTGCGGCTGCACGGTCGTACGCCACCGATGTTCGCTGAACTGTGCATGCGTAAAATTCGCAATGCACGTGCGCAAACTAGCTATTTCGATCAGAAATTGCTCTCTCCTTCAACGGTCGTTAGTTTGAGTGACAGGATGAGGCGTTTGTGGGTGGTAACGGGAAGGTGCTTGTGAATGGGGGAGTGGAGATCCGAACGCAGGCGTGCCTGACTATGCAAACTGCGTTTTATGGGAGTGCATAATTGTGTCATGGCACATGTGACATGGGAGGTTTTTACACTGACTTGATCGTAGTGCTTAAGAGAGGGTATGGTCAACCTTAAGCTCTACGACCAGCTCCGATGATTCCCGATGGTCTCAATGAATCCTTATATGCCCGGAGATGACGTGTAATGCGAACAAGAAGGGGGCGTATTTTTAGTCTTACGGCTGCATCCTCCCCTCGCTCGTCCAGCTAACGATCTCTTCTTAATGACGCAACTTGCGAGCGCTTCATTTTCATATCCGGCCCCTTTTACCTTACGACCGTGCGGCCGCAACGACCGACTCTGAATGAGGTCCTCTGTCCTCAGGACCCCAAACGGTGCATGTTTTCCAGGTGGTCTCTCAGAATCACAAGTGAAATAACTAGCTCCACCTGTGGATCTTTTAAAATGTCAGTGAGTAATGAATACACCTGAGCACCTTCTAGGTGACTTGCAAAACGTGAACTGTGTGGTGTCCCTAGGACCGAGTTTGAGAACCACTGGTATAGTGCATAGGTTCCCAAACTACGCCATTACAGTCCATGTTTTAAGGATATCTGAGTCCAGGTGGTTAAATCAAATTGACTGACGTACCAATTAAGTTACCTGTGCTCAAGCATAGATATCCTATGGATTGTAATGGCGGAGTTTGGGAACCTCTGGTATAGTGAGAAAACAACTGAAGTCTTTGTTGATGGAACTACTGTTGCAAATTACCTGAGACAATTATGCAGATGTGCATCAAAACAGTGTGACCTACAACGTCAGATAGCTATTGTTGCCAGCCATGTGATGGCTTGCAGAATTTGTTACAAAGATTTAATCCACAGGATCTCAAACTCTGGCCCTGATTCAGAGCCGGACGCTCTGACAGAGCGCTCGCTCTGAATCAGGGCTGGCCGCCTTGTTTTTTAGAGCGGCCTCCTCGCCGTTCGCATAGCTATAGCGAGCGTCCAGGAAGATTGTCGCGATGGTCAAAACCATCGCGACCATCGGGCTTGCGACTAGACTCTTGTGGTAGGGTCTCGTTGCCGCAAGCCCTAGAGAGATTTAGGCTCTCAGAGCCGAAATCTCTCCCACTGACATCACTCGTGATGCCAGTGGGGCCGCCCCCAAACGGAGGCGTTCACATGGGAACGCCTCCGTTTGGACAGCCTCTCCCCCGGCCCGCCCACCAAAGGGGGCATGCTGTCACTCAACATCGACAGCACGCCCCCTTTGGTACGAGACCCGGAGCGACGGTTTGCCCGTCGCTATCCGGGTCTTGCGCATGCGCACAACGGAGCCGGCTCCGTCGTGCGCATGCGCACTGGGCCACCATCGACCCGCTTGCGAGCGCATAGCGCTCGCGAGCGGGTCTGAATCATGCCCTCTGTCCTCAGGATCCCAAACAGTGCATGTTTTGCAGGTCTCACATAATTACTAGTGAACAGTTAGCTGCACCTGTGGATCTTTTGAAACGTGTCAGTGACTAATGAATACACCTGTGAACCTGCTGGGTGACCTGCAAAAAGTGAACTGTGTGGGGTCCTGAGGACAGAGTTTGAGAACCACTGACTAAGCTTTTAATTGCTTGTACATATGTTTAAATATGCAACATCAGAAACACCAGTTTGACACAATTTATGGCATATGATTTTAGAGTGCCGTGCTTTACAAGCAAACAATTACATCAGACCCTTAAAATTATTTTATTTAGAGAATTGTATTGTTTTGATATATGCTTCCTAAAAGGCCAGTTTTCATACTGTGGAAAACACCTTGTCAAATGACTAATTTAGCCTGATAAATACTCTTACATGTAATGTGTCTATAGCTTCGCTTTTTATTTAGCACAGTCCTCCAGGAACTCCCAACAGTGCATGTTCTCCTTACCTTCGGCTGGAGCACAGGTGTATTCATTACTCACTGACATATTTTAAAAGATCCAGAAGTGTTAAGGTGTATACACACGTAACGATTTTGTAACCAACGATTATCTGTCAGATTTTTCCTTGAAAAGTGAACGATTTTTTGAAGTGTAATGAACGATTTTTACAACGATGAATGAAAAATGTTCCTTCACTTAATGAAAATCGTTATGTTGGACAGTCTGAAATTAACTACAAACGGGAGCGTGCTTAAACGATTTTCGTTCATTGTTCCAACTCAGAAACTGAACGATTTTTTGAAGTGTAATGAACGATTTTTACAACGATGAATGAAAAATGTTCCTTCACTTAATGAAAATCGTTATGTTGGACAGTCTGAAATTAACTACAAACGGGAGCGTGCTTAAACGATTTTCGTTCATTGTTCCAACTCAGAAACTGAACGATTTTTTGAACGATAACGACATCGTTATTGTTAAATCGTTCAAAAAATCGTTACGTGTATACGCACCTTTACTAATTATTTTACTTGCAATTCTGTGTGGAGACCTGGAAAAACAAGCACTGCTAGGGTTCCCTGAGGATTTGTGTTAAGATACCCTGATCTAGTACATAGCAACATCTTAAGGCGGGTATCCACTAATAGATATACAAACGAGAGCACGATTACGACATTCCAGTCGTGCTCCATTTGTATATCTAGTGATGTGCCTAGACTGAAAGTTTATGCGTTCAGTCCAGGCACATCCCTCCATCTCCGCACATGCTGAACCTGACGAGATCGTCATGTTGACCAGCATGTACGGGCGGTGTCGGAAGCTACCATCGGGCACGCGCTTCGCTGGTTGCTTCCGACCAAAACATGCACGATGCATGCGCGATTTACAAATCGACTGCACGATAACGACGTCGTTATCGTGCAATCGCTTGTTAAAATCACCTAATGGATACCCCCCTTTACTTTAGCTGAGTGATGACTATTCATTCTCAAATAACCATCCAATAAAAACAAATTGAACAAGTTAAAATAAAATGGCCATTGGGTAATACCAATTACAATTTTATTACTTGTGCACACAAACAGAAATAAATGTATATTTTATGTTTCATGGTTGAATTACTGTACACAAATTCTGTGGAAACAATTCTGGTTAGAATCATGTGAAACCTGTCAAATTTTCTTCTTTTTTTGGTTGTTAATTAAACCTATGTATCTAAAATATCCCAAAAAGCTTAATTTGCTATTTATAAAACTTAATGCAGTTCAAAACCAAACATTTTATATACGAGTATATTTATTACTTTAGCATCAGTTGTGTTAATTGTACACAGTATGTTCAAAGCTAAGCCTTTTTTTCCAAATGTCATATTGGGGTAGATGTATTATAGCGGCACTTAACATACCGCTATAACGCTTCGCCTCTTTACTGAGGCGAAGCAGGAAGCACTACCGATGAGATGTATAAACATCTCATCAGCCGGAGAGGGGGAGCGTTAACTCCCCCCTCCGGCGCTACCCGCTAGAGACAGCAGCGCATCAGCCTAGTGCTGATGCGCTGTGTCTCTCTCCCGACCGGCTCCACTGAGCATGCGCGGGATCTCGCAAGTATCGCAAGATCCCCGCGTGGAGCCCTGGAGCCGGCAGCCGCCACAGCAGGGACAGCGCTGTCCCTGCTGTGGGGATAGGCTGACGCCAGGCTGTAGCTGTCGATAACGACAGCTACAGCCGGCCGAACGGTCATGCGTTATGACCGTTCGTACATGGCCCTGCCGTCGGCGCTGCTATCTTATAGATAGCAGCACCGATAATGACAGGGGCGCACAGCACCCCTGTCATTTACCGCCCAGACCCCCGATCATACATCGGGGAGAAGCGGTATCAGCGCACATAACGTGCGCTGATACCATTTCTGGGCTTCGTACATCTCCCCCAATGGATTTAAATGCAGGAGCAAGTGTCTTAGTTAAAAAGGCCCTAAAGCTTTTGTGCCAGTATGCACATAACATTTTTACTTTAAAGTGCCAGGCTCCACTCTCTCACCCGTCTATACCCCATTGTATATGCTCCAGTGTCCCCTAGGGGATGAAGGAGAAATAAAGTTGTAGAAGTGTTCAGTAGAACACCTCTACACCAGGGGTGTGGATTGAAAGATCTGTAGTAGTTAGACAGTCAATAGGTTGAAACCAAATGGCCGACAGAGTCCAAAGATCGACACACACATTGTCGACACATGTTATTTTAACCCTTTCCCTAACCCTTCCACTGGTGCCGAACACTAACCATCCCTTCCTCTGGTGCCTAATGGTGCGTACACACAGTACGATTAAAATGGATGATATGAAGGATAACGTTATCGTTCATATTCTACATTTTTTGGTGGCCATCGACCTGCGATGCGCGGGCACGTATGGACGATATTGACCAGGTTACTATAGGGACCCGCGATTAACAGCGTTGTTGGCCATCGGTGGGTTCATGGTGTGCTGGATGTTCGATATCGAACATCCAGCACACCCAGGAGATTGTACAACGATATTGATATCACTGTCAATCGTCCCGTATGTACACACCATAACACGAGCCCCCCACCAAGAGGTTTCCAAACGCATTCCTCAAGGCTCCCACCAGTTCAGGTTTTAGAGAGATCCTTGGTTGAGCACAGGTGATTTAATTGGTACCACAGTCAATTTGATTTAACCACCTGTGCTCAACCATGGATATCTCTAAAACCTGAACTGTTGGGATGCCTTGAGGACCGTGTTTGGGAACCGCTGCCCTGAACCTAACCCGAAAAATGACAAAAATAAGTGTCAACCATTTGACCCTGTCGACCTACTGGCTATCTATCTAGACACTTTAGATCTTCCATCCCTGTACCACCCCCAGGTCCACAGCATGCCATGAATTCAGTAACAAGCCACAAGTCCATCCAAACTGGGCAGATAATCACTATGAAGGGAAAACTGCTTGAAGTCTCAGTTTTTGTTGTTATAGTTGGATGTAAGGGGGGGGTGATGCTGACAAAAACATTTTTTTTTCTTCCATGAGCCATCCTTATGCTGAAAGGTCACGGTGCTCCCAGAACCCTTCTACAACAAAAAAACAAACAAAACATAGATACAAAATTGCTTCTATCCAATGTAGTCAAACACTTTGGGGGGCATTAAATTGTTTTTTTTTTTGGGTGGCGATAATTAATGGGTGCTCAACTAAGCAATTCAATTGTTTTGCCAATCGGGTGCTACTGCATTACTTATTGCGCTTGTAAAGCGACTAAACCTATGCAGTCCAGGTTAGAATGTCCATACAGCTGACTTTTCACCGATTTCTGCTTGCCATCTCAGGAGGCTGCGAGCAGAAAACACAGTTGCACCAGATAAGCAAACAATTGAATAGCTGTAGTTGGGCGGTTATTACTTATGCGCACCCAAACAACAATAAGATTCCACCCTATCAGCCCAGCCCTCATTCTCACTCTTCTGCCTTGATTGGATGCATTTGAAACGTAGGTAAGCAACTGATAATGAGGACCTTCTGCACACTAGGGGGCCAGATTCAATTAGCCTCGAAGCTTCAATTAGAAATCTGCGATAAGTAGGGCTTTGTGTCCTTATCACAGCCACCGCGAGTGCGTTAACCCATAGCTCCGGGCACTAATCCCAGAATCTATGGGTTAACGCGCGTTGGCAAAAGGGCTTGTTGTTGAATAGCTCCGGGCACAAAAGTCCGAGGCTATATGCCCTTGTCTTATTGCAGAAAGTATCAAGCCTAACTGAAGCCGGCCCTAGGGTTAGCATGTAATTTCATAAAACCATGGGTGCCCAAGACTGACTATATGAATTATCCGCCTACCAAGAAATCAGAAATGTGGGAAGTGATTTGAGAAATCTTGGAGCACTTTAGTAATCATGTTTTATGATTAATGAGGACATGTGACAAGCCTCTAAAGAGTGATGAAGTGGGCATGTGGAGAAGTTGAGTTGACCATAGCAACCAATCAGATTTGAGGTTGCACTTATCAAGTACATTCTATAAAAGCACTTGTTAGTACATCATGATACCAAATCACTTCCTGGGATCAGTGTCTTGTGCTGACAGGGACAAATCTGTGTACCCCCCTCATCTTCAAGTAAGATAACAGGCACCCGTGAAGAAGTATGCCTCTCTATGTTCCATGACTTATTTTGAAAGTGTCCTTTAAAATGAGGATTCACAGGACACAAAAATATCTTAAATATAAGAAGCATGAAAATAAATTGCCTTATCAAGTTTCCCCTTCGCTTTACTCTGCAGATTTCTTTAAAAATAAAATGTTGTGGTGTTTTTCTAACTGATATGGAGTACATGCAAGGGCATTGTTTGTCTGGTATATAAAAAGCATTTTGATGAATTGGAGTGGATCCTATTGTACTGTACACTAGCCTCCCTATTCCACAGTAATAACACCCCTTTATTTTTATTTTCACTAGCTGGGATACCTGGCGTTGCCCAGGTTGAGGACTAGACACTGAACTACACCAGCAGCCTTCATTTTTTATTTTTTATTTTTTTTTTACATTGTCCTCGTCTAGAACCTGGATAGCTATGCAGATTAGGAGTAAATGACAGTGCAGGCAGGCATATTCTCATAATGTTTGGAATGGGGTATATCAGGAGCTGACTTACTTACAGAACAGAAATCACTATAGCTTCCAAAATCACTTGAGTTTCAGAAATCACTGCAGAACAGAGGGGATGAGTCAGCTGTGGACAGATATGCTATCAGAGCTGCTAACATGCTAGCACCTGTGATATGGTAATGCTACAGGAGGCATCACGCCTCCTGCATGCGTCACTGATCTGAGCTGTGTCCAAGGACGCAGCATCTTATCATCTGCAATCCCATCAGCCGGCTAAGTGACCATGGGGTCACACAAACCGGCAATGATGAGTAAAAGAGGCCAGATCCTGGCCTCTCCTCTCCCCCTCCAACAGCGGCGACAGTCTTCTGCCGGACTGCATGTGGGATCGCAGACCCGTACTGCACATGTGTTATAGTTCACATGTTATTTATAGACTCTTGGCAGTACTAGAAATTAAGAATTACTCAGGTTTCATAAGCATTAAATCTCTCAACTCATACCTGCATTATGCCAACTGTCCACTGTGGTTAAGAGATACTTCATCTCCAATCTGTGACCAGTTATAAGTGTATAAGTTCTAAGCAGACAGGGCTGTATTATACCCAGAATTATCCACGTTCATTGGGTGGGAAAATAAGACTATGGAGTCTCTTGTTAACTGAGCCTCCAGAAATCCACAGGATCATACAGCTGGTCTAGGTTTAGGATGAAACCGGTAATATGTACTGTATACATTAATGAGAGATGCGGCTATGTATTCATTGTTATAGCAGGTGCATACAATGCAGTGTCCATAGGGAAATGATTATCATGACTGTGAAAGAAAATTGAGAGTTTAGTTATTTTAATATATTTGTGAATTGCAAGTATTTCATAATAACATGTATAAAGAGAACAATGTTGTCAAATGTTCTGACAATTGTGTTTTGAGTGACATGTATGAGTAGTTCTGCATTAAAATGTTCTACAAACACTGTATGATCTATTTTTACAGTTAGCAACAATGGAGGATCATGCTGTTACCCAGACGGACAACCTGACTACCATTGAAGCCCATACAGTTGCTCACACTGTGGCTCAGCAGGTACAGCAAGTCCATGTTGCCACATACACAGATCACAGTATGCTAAGTGCTGATGAAGATTCTCCATCATCTCGAGAGGATACTTCTTATGATGATTCGGATATTCTCAACTCCACTGCAGCTGATGAGATAACTGCCCATCTGGCAGCTGCAGGTACAACATAAAGATCTAATAAATCATATTATTTTAAATTGTATTCAATCACAAATAGCCCTATACACAGTGCCTTGCAAAAGTATACACCCCCTTTGCATTTTTCATGTTTTGTTGCCTCACAACCTGGAATTAAAATGGATTGAAGGTGTGCATCATTTCATTCACAGAACATGCCTACAACTGTGAAGTTGTGTTTTTTCTTATATTGTGAATCAAACAACATTTAGGACACCATAACAGAAAACTTCAACGTGCGTTACTATTCACCCCCCTAAAGTCAGTACTTTGTCGAGCCACCTTTTGTGGCAATTACAGCTGCAAGTCGCTTTGGAGAAGGCTCTGAGTTTGCCACATCTTGCCCCTGGGATTTTTGCCCCATTCCTCAACGCAAAACTGCTCCAGCTCCTTCATGTTAGATGGTTTCCGCTTGTGAACAGCAATCTTCAAGTTTGACCACAGATTCTAAATTGGATTGAGATCTGGGCTTTGACTAGGCCATCCCAACACATTTAAATGTTTCCACTTAAACCACTCGAGTGCTGATTTAGCAGTATGCTTCGGGTCATTGTCCTGCTGGAAGGTGAACCTCCGTCCCAGTCTCAAATCACAGGCAGACAGAACCAGGTTTTGCTCAAGGATATCCCTGTATTTAGCAACATCCATCTTTCCTCGACTCAGATCAGTTTCCCAGTCCCTGCTGCTGAAAAACATCCCCACAGCATGATGCCGCCACTACCATGTTTCACTGTGGGGATGCTGTTCTTGGAGTGATGGGATGTGTTGGGTTTGCGCCAGACATAGCGTTTTCCT
>JAUIMM010000085.1:4172500-4180000 GCA_031769625.1 Taudactylus pleione
GCATGTTGCCGTACTTGGACGACCTGTTATTGGTGGCAGGATCTCCAGAGCTCCTGTTACACCACTTGGACCTGACCATTGCACTGCTGCAACGGCACGGCTGGCTAATCAACTGGCAGAAGTCCACTCTAATCCCGTCTCGGAGGATTCTGCATCTTGGAGCCTTATTGGACTCGGGACAGCAAAGGATCTTCGTGACGGAGGACAAGATCTCTGCTTTACAGTCAAGGGTGCGCAGTTGTCTGCACAGCCGCCGGGTGTCCTTACACTCGGCGATGAGGTTACTGGGCTCCATGGTGTCGGTGTTCGACATGGTGGAATACGCCCAGTTTCACTCCAGACCTCTGCAGCACCTGATCCTGTCCAAGTGGAACGGGCTGTCTCAGTCTCTGAAGTTCCAGACGATTGTGCTCACCCCGGAGGTTCGCCTGTCCCTTGCGTGGTGGTTAAAGACGACCCACCTCAACAAGGGACGTCCGTTCTGGGTTCCAAATTGGGTCCTGTTGACAACGGACGCCAGTCTTCGGGGCTGGGGAGCAGTTTCGGGTCCACACTTGTTCCAGGGCAGGTGGACACCGACAGAAGCGGAGCTTCCAATAAATATCTTGGAATTCCGTGCGGTCTTCAATGCTCTCCTGCAGGCACAGCGGTTTCTCCAGGGTCACCCGGTGCAGGTCCAGTCGGACAATGCTACCACCGTGGCCTACATAAACAGGCAAGGAGGAACTCGCAGTCGGGCGGCTCTCGTAGAGGTCTCTCGGATCCTTGTTTGGGCGGAGCGCAATCTTCCGGCCATATCAGCGGTCTTCATCCCGGGAGTGCTAAATTGGGAGGCGGACTTTCTAAGTCGCCAGGACGTTCATCCAGGGGAATGGTCCCTGCACCCGGACGTTTTTCAACTACTGGTGGACAGGTGGGGTCTTCCAGAAATCGACCTCATCGCACAAGAGACGAAGGGGCGTCTCTGGTGGATGCTCTGTCCGTCCGGTGGACGTTCAGGTTCGCATACCTGTTCCCTCCGGTCTCCCTTCTTCCACGGGTAATCCGGAAATTCAAACAGGAAGGAGGGACGCTCCTGTTGATAGCTCCCGCGTGGCCCAGACGGCACTGGTTCTCAGACCTTCAGGGTCTGTCCGTGGACAGTCCTCTGCGGTTGCCGCTACGACCGGACCTTCTGTCTCAGGGTCCTTGTCTTCACCCGGACCTGACTCGGCTGTCTTTGGCGGCGTGGCTGTTGAGACGGCCATGCTGAGGTCCTGGGGGTTTTCCAGCTCTGTGGTGCGTACCATGTTACGAGCTCGGAAACCGTCTTCCGCGAGGATATACCATCGCGTGTGGCATACGTTCTTCCAGTGGTGTCGACCGAGAGGTTATGCACCGCGGGAGTTTCGTCTGTCTCGGATTCTCGCCGCCCTGCAAGCGGGACTAGATCATGGGCTTCGCCTTGCTTCTTTGAAGGTACAGGTTTCGGCCCTATCTGTCTGGTTTCACTGTAGGATTGCTACAATCCCGGATGTGCGCACCTTTATGCAAGGTGTTCTCCGTATTCAGCCGCCCTTTGTTCCACCTGTGGCGCCTTGGGATTTGGCTGTGGTCCTGAGGGCTCTCCAAGGACCGCCGTTTGAACCACTGGGCTCAGTGGATATTAAATGGCTAACAGCTAAGACTGTTTTCCTTCTGGCCGTTGCTTCAGCCAGACGTGTTTCTGAGTTAGGGGCTCTTTCTTGTAGACCCCCTTTCTTGGTTTTTCATGGGAACAGGGCAGTGCTCCGCACTCGGCCCGAGTTTCTTCCCAAAGTTGTTTCCCAGTTTCATGTTAACGAGGAAATAGTTGTTCCGGCCTTTAACTCACCGGGTCTTTCCGTGGGTGAGGCCTCTTTGGATGTTGTGCGGGCCTTAAGGACTTATGTTGACCGCACTTCTTTGTTTAGGAAGTCGGACGCTTTGTTGTCCTCTATGGCTTCTGTAAAAAGGGTTGGCCTGCTTCAAAGCAAACTTTGGCAGCCTGGATCCGTATGGCTATTTCTACTTCAGGGTCCATAGGGTATCCACAGGATACCTTGGGGTATAGGTGTGACGTCAGTCGCAGGGCACCAAAGAGTTAAGCTTTCAGCCTCCCAGGATGCACTAGGTCCCCCTCCTATACCCCGCCCCCAGGCCAAGGCACCTCAGTTTAGTTTGGTGCCCGGCCGGAGTCGGGTGCACCTGTTGGAGTGGGGGCTAGAAGAGCCCCTGAAGCTTATTCTTCATGCAGCTGTGGCTGCACAACTGGATGAACAGCATGGGCAGTCAGTCCTGACGTCCATGCTGTCTTCCCTACACCCCGCCGGTACCAGAACGCCGGTACTGATCCGGGGATGCTGGTGGGCGTCTGGGGTCACAGCTAGCGGTGACCCCAGATGCTCCGGACCATGGCCGGATTCAAGGGGGACAGAGGTAAGCAGCGGGGTCCCGCGGTGGGTCCCCGCTGATCACATGGTCCTAAGTCCCCAGGCAGGGGGCTCCCTGGGGACTGGCTGCAGCGTGGAGCCAGGCGACCAACCTGCGCTTCCACTACCCCCTGGGACAGCGGACCGCAGCAGAGCGGTAGCGCTGCGGCGTCCCAGGGGTTAAATGCATGCCAGGGGAGCGCGCCTTCCCTGTCTCACAGCCGGCGCCTCCCCCGCTGCACACAGCCCTCTCTGCACTGTGCTGACTGGTCCTGTGTCAGCGCTCCTCCCCCAGGCCAGCTTCTCTCTGCTCCTCGGCGGCCATCTTCTCTGCAACGCATGGTGAACGCTGCTGGAAGTCTGGAAGGAAGCATCGTGGTCTGGGTCCCCCCGCATACCTCTCCTCCGCTGTGGCTCAGGTCTGTGTATGCAGCGCTGTGTCCTACCAGGCCCTGTGTCTGTGTAGTTGAGTGATCAGCGCTGTTAGTGCAGGAATTGTTATTTCTCTGCATTGTATGTGACTGTGCTAGCGCTGCCTGTAACTATTCTTCACTAAACTGTCAGCTTTATTACTGTCCCTGTTCTTTCTGCTAAAGCCCTTGCGGTGCGGTGCTGCAGGGTGGTCTCTCGCCTATTTAATACTTAATTGGTGAGAGAGGTCACATACGTGGTGCCATCATGTCTGAAAGTGATTTTCCCCTCCGGCTACAGTGTACCACGTGCAAAGTACCGTTAGCGGAGGGGGAGGGTAGCGCGGAGGGCCTTTGCCGGCAGTGTTGTCCATGGCGCGGCCTATTACGGTTACAGCACCGGTACAGGAGCCGCCCTGGGCTTGTTTCGCTCAGGCGTTAACAGCTTTAGTGGGCCAGTTAGCTCCGCAGCCCGCGTTTACTCCGATGGGTTTGTCCCAGCAGTCTGTGGTGTCGTCACCCATGCAGGGGTTCCCACGACAATTGGTGGTACCCCACAGTCTCCCTATTTCCCCGCTCCCGGGTTCTCAGGAGCCAGCGTGGGTTAACTCCCTGACGAGTTCTTTACAGCACTTGTCGGATGTATTGCAAGGGGAGTCTGTGATGCGGCCTCATAAAAGGCCGGTGGCGTCTCTGTCCGCTCCTTATGAGGATGACGAAGGGACGTCTGATGATGGGGAGATTCTGGATCCTTACGATCAGGAACCTTTCCATACTAAGGACGCTGATGCTAAGTCCAAAGTATATATTCCTGGACTTATTCGGGCGGTCCGCACAGCCTTGGTGATTGAGGACGAAGTTCCCCCAGCGGCTAAATCTAAGTATGCCTTTTTCAAAGATGTGAAGGGCGATGCCACAGTCTTTCCTCTTTCGGGTCAGTTGGTGGACCATTTAGAGGAGGCGTGGAAACAACCTGGCAAAAGATACCAGCCGCAGAGACGCCTGGCGGTGGCTTATCCGTTCGCGGATAATTATTTTGCTAAGTGTGAATCCCCTCCACAGGTGGATTCTCACGTGACCCGTCTTGTCCGTAGTGCCACATTGCCGATGCCATCCATGTCCTCCCTTAAGGATGCTACGGACCGCAAGGTAGAAATCTGCCTGAAGTCCGCTTATTCCCTTGCAGGGGGGGCAGCACGGCCGGCTATGGCCATTTGCTGGGTTGCCAGAGCGATGGAGCGCTGGGCGGATTCATTAGAGGCTTCTTTTGAATCCGACTGTCCGGCCGAACAAGCGGAGTTGATTGGCAATCTCCGTGATTCGGCCACCTACATCAACGAGGCGGCTCTAGACATTAGTACTCTGGTGTCTAGAATTTCTTCAGCAGCGGTAGCTGCTCGTCGCACCTTGTGGCTGCGATCCTGGAAGGCGGACGCAGATCCAAGAAAGGTCTGGAAGCGTTGCCGTTTACCGGAGAAGTTCTCTTCGGTCCGGATCTGGATAAGATTGTGGCCACGCTGGCGGCAGCCAAATCTGCTTGTCTCCCGTCGGCCGCTGCTCCTTCTGGTTCTGGACCATCGTCCTTTCGGTCATCTAGGGCCCAGGGCAGGCCCAAACCACAGTCGTTTCCTCGACAGGCTGGCCCTAAGAAATCGGGCAAGCCCCGGAAACAGGCATGGAGTACCAGACGTCCGGCCCCCAAGCCAGATGACAAGCCTGCGGCCTGACGGTCCGGGTCTCCCCTTGGGGGATCCCAGGGTGGGAGGCCGCCTGCTGCAGTTCTCCCGGTGTTGGTCGTTCACTACGACAGACACTTGGGTTCTGGAGGTGGTCTCTCACGGGTACGCCCTCTCCTTCCGGCACAGACCCCCGGCTCGATTCTTCACCACGGGTCTACCATCAGACCGGAACAAGGCTACGGAGCTGCGGAAGGTATTGCACACTATGCTCCAGGCTGGAGTTATAGTGCCTGTTCCATTCTCCCAGAGGGGCCAGGGTTTCTATTCAAATCTATTTTTGGTACAGAAACCCAATGGGTCATATCGTCCGATTCTCAACCTCAAAGCACTCAACAAGTCTTTGCGGGTCCCGAAGTTTCGGATGGAGACCCTACGGTCCATCATTCTGGCGCTGGAACCTGGGGACTACATGGTGTCATTGGACATACAGGACGCTATGGCGGTCATGGCGGCTTCTCTGCGGCTGCAAGGAGTCCGCATGTTGCCGTACTTGGACGACCTGTTATTGGTGGCAGGATCTCCAGAGCTCCTGTTACACCACTTGGACCTGACCATTGCACTGCTGCAACGGCACGGCTGGCTAATTAACTGGCAGAAGTCCACTCTAATCCCGTCTCGGAGGATTCTGCATCTTGGAGCCTTATTGGACTCGGGACAGCAAAGGATCTTCGTGACGGAGGACAAGATCTCTGCTTTACAGTCAAGGGTGCGCAGTTGTCTGCACAGCCGCCGGGTGTCCTTACACTCGGCGATGAGGTTACTGGGCTCCATGGTGTCGGTGTTCGACATGGTGGAATACGCCCAGTTTCACTCTAGACCTCTGCAGCACCTGATCCTGTCCAAGTGGAACGGGCTGCCTCAGTCTCTGAAGTTCCAGACGATTGTGCTCACCCCGGAGGTTCGCCTGTCCCTTGCGTGGTGGTTAAAGATGACCCACCTCAACAAGGGACGTCCGTTCTGGGTTCCAAATTGGGTCCTGTTGACAACGGACGCCAGTCTTCGAGGCTGGGGAGCAGTTTCGGGTCCACACTTGTTCCAGGGCAGGTGGACACCGACAGAAGCGGAGCTTCCAATAAATATCTTGGAATTCCGTGCGGTCTTCAATGCTCTCCTGCAGGCACAGCGGTTTCTCCAGGGTCACCCGGTGCAGGTCCAGTCGGACAATGCTACCACCGTGGCCTACATAAACAGGCAAGGAGGAACTCGCAGTCGGGCGGCTCTCGTAGAGGTCTCTCGGATCCTGGTTTGGGCGGAGCGCAATCTTCCGGCCATATCAGCGGTCTTCATCCCGGGAGTGCTAAATTGGGAGGCGGACTTTCTAAGTCGCCAGGACGTTCATCCAGGGGAATGGTCTCTGCACCCGGACGTTTTTCAACTACTGGTGGACAGGTGGGGTCTTCCAGAAATCGACCTCATGGCGTCCCGGCACAACAACAAGTTGCCGGTGTACGGGTCTCGCACAAGAGACGAAGGGGCGTCTCTGGTGGATGCTCTGTCCATCCGGTGGACGTTCAGGTTCGCATACCTGTTCCCTCCGGTCTCCCTTCTTCCACGGGTAATCCAGAAATTCAAACAGGAAGGAGGGACGCTCCTGTTGATAGCTCCCGCGTGGCCCAGACGGCACTGGTTCTCAGACCTTCAGGGTCTGTCCGTGGACAGTCCTCTGCGGTTGCCGCTACGACCGGACCTTCTGTCTCAGGGTCCTTGTCTTCACCCGGACCTGACTCGGCTGTCTTTGGCGGCGTGGCTGTTGAGACGGCCATGCTGAGGTCCTGGGGGTTTGCCAGCTCTATGCTGTGTACCATGTTACGAGCTCGGAAACCGTCTTCCGCGAGGATATACCATCGCGTGTGGCATACGTTCTTCCAGTGGTGTCGACCGAGAGGTTATGCACCGCGGGAGTTTCGTCTGTCTCGGATTCTCGCCTTCCTGCAAGCGGGACTAGATCATGGGCTTCGCCTTGCTTCTTTGAAGGTACAGGTTTCGGCCCTATCTGTCTGGTTTCACCGTAGGATTGCTACAATCCCGGATGTGCGCACCTTTATGCAAGGTGTTCTCCGTATTCAGCCGCCCTTTGTTCCACCTGTGGCGCCTTGGGATTTGGCTGTGGTCCTGAGGACTCTCCAAGGACCGCCGTTTGAACCACTGGGCTCAGTGGATATTAAATGGCTAACAGCTAAGACTGTTTTCCTTCTGGCCGTTGCTTCAGCCAGACGTGTTTCTGAGTTAGGGGCTCTTTCTTGTAGACCCCCTTTCTTGGTTTTTTTCATGGGAACAGGGCAGTGCTCCGCACTCGGCCCGAGTTTCTCCCCAAAGTTGTTTCCCAGTTTCAGGTTAACGAGGAAATAGTTGTTCCGGCCTTTAACTCACCGGGTCTTTCCGTGGGTGAGGCCTCTTTGGATGTTGTGCGGGCCTTAAGGACTTATGTGGACCGCACTTCTTTGTTTAGGAAGTCGGACGCTTTGTTGTCCTCTATGGCTTCTGTAAAAAGGGTTGGCCTGCTTCAAAGCAAACTTTGGCAGCCTGGATCCGTATGGCTATTTCTGAAGCTTATCTTCATGAAGGCCTACCGGTCCCTCCTTCTCTGAAGGCTCATTCCACTAGGTCTGTGGGTCCTTCGTGGGCAGCTTGACGTGGTGCCTCGGCAGTTCAGATCTGCAAGGCTGCTACGTGGTCTTCTGTCCATACCTTCGTGAGGTATTACAGGTTTGACACCTTCGCCTCTCAGGATGCTTCCTTCGGGCGGCGGATTCTCCTTTCTGCACAGGAGCGTCCCCACCCTTAAAGGATACTGCTTTGGGACATCCCCAAGGTATCCTGTGGATACCCTATGGACCCTGAAGTAGAAAATATGAGATATGGTAAGAACTTACCCTTGTTATCTCTATTTCTACGAAGTCCATAGGGTTCCACAGGACTCCC